>VZSU01000964.1:195270-216095 GCA_013398715.1 Nesospiza acunhae
CTGCTGGCAGCATTTAACACTACAGCTGATTTTTCTTAAATTTGGGGAGAAAACTTCAGGTTTTACAACTATATTTTTATGGACAATGAATTGTTCTTTCAGTATTATGCACTTTCATTCGAAAGGCAGTGAACACTTTACAAATCTGTGGAGTACACAGTAATTTTACTGAGTATGTTTACATGGAGACACTGAGTCACACCACACCCAAATTTAAACCTGGACGTGAAAGAGTCTCTGCTGGAGCTCTGAACAGGGTCCTGGAGCTCTAATTTCTCATTGACAACACACTATACTGGACTACAATCAGTTTTGCTGCCTTTAGTATGCATTCCACATCCTCAGGATGGCCTGGCATCTCTGATGTGATAGCTTAAATATTTCCAGCAAATATTTATGTGAGAAACACGAGCAATTTAACTGCAGAGGAATAGTAGTTTGGGTTTCTATTTCCTTTGAAAAGACAAGAACCAAACTCTTACCAGATTAAATAAAAGCCCACTTTCTTCTTTGGGTTTATGCTGTTGTCTGGGAAAGAATTCATACAGGGATTTGGCCTGTTTTCTGAATCATGAGCTTCTTTGAGGTTTACATATTGTTCTTGTTCCACCCTCCTCTCAGCTAAGTTGAAAGTTGATTTCCATGATGTCTTTCATCTTCCTGAACAAATAGCAGTTGCTTCTGTTGTCCTCTGTAGTTTTCCCACCTGACTTCTCTCTGTCTTGAGCAGGTGAGAAAACTAGATATGCCATTTCTGATTCAGCAGGGGTCTCATTTTCACTGTACTCACCCATTTCCCTTAGTTGTTCTGTAAACAAAAACTTCCTTTGCCCTGTCTTTCCTTATGGCATTCTTCATTAAAGACTCTTATTCTTCTTTCATTTACAATATGATATACCATATCTGCAGTAATTTCATCGTTTCTCCAATACCTGGAGGCAACTTCAACACAAGCTTTGTAGCTGGCATATCTCTTTGCTGTGCTGCTCTTTAATTTCCCATTGTCTTCTGGGACACATAGAGGCCTCTTTCTGCAGTCACTCCATTGTCACACCCTTCTCTCTGTGACTTTGCAGCAAGAATTCCCATTTATTCTGCTGGAAGAATGGCATCCTTGCTATGATGGATATTGCAACAGCTGGTCTTTTGGCCCAGAATTCCACAGACCCATGAGAAAAGCAAATTTGTTTATGTGTATGGTAAACAACTACTGCAACAAGTAGCCCACATTTCATGAAATGTGATGTCAAAGGCTTTCAGAGGTGGATGTTTATTAGTGCTGGTGGCTGGACAGCCCTAGCTGCAGGTTTGCTTCTATCACTGTTTCTTCTTCCTGTCCCAAGTGCTCTGCACTGAAGCTGAATGCACTCAAAGGGCCAGCACTAGTGCCTGTGGGCTTATCTGTCCCGCCTGGGGGAAACTAGGGCATTACATTAGTTTAGCCTCTCTTAGCTAAGCCTAACCTCTAAAATCACAAATAAAATGTACTGGAAAACCAGCAAGGTGTTTATTCCATTTGTGATACTCACTTGGCCCTGTGGTTCTGCTCTGTCCTTCACATGCTGCATAGTGCCACAGGGAAGTGTATCCTGGGATCTAGAAGAGAGTCAAGAGGAGAGAAGGTCCCAATCCCATCTGTTTCTTTAACACCACCACCAACAGTGCAATAATAGTTTTTATATCACTCCTTGACCATGCAAGAGTCCAAAGCTTTTAAAGATAAATGTTATGCTGAGATGAAGGGCTATGGTCAGTTGTTTTGTGTTTAAAGATCCTATAATTATCAAAAATATTGTAAAAAATATATTTTATATTTTATTATAATATCAAAATAATTATAAATATTATAATATTTATATTATTATATCTTTATAATAATATTATTATTTCTCTGTTAGTCTTTTGGATTGTTAATAGAATAAAATTTTCATGGGATCAATTCTTTCATCTTTTAGGGGTCCCAAAAGCTGTACAAACATCATACAGGAATTGCTTCATTCTGTGCAGAGTTGCAGTCATCACCAGACTAAATACAGTAAAGATTTACCATTTCTGTATACATTTTTAGAAAGAACATTGTGACAAACGTCATTGCAGCAGAACTGCAAGGGGTACTTTGGTGTGCAGATGTAAATTTCTGGTTGCAAAGTGATGAGGGTAGCTGAGCAGTCTCCCAAATCTGCAGCATGGGATTGTCAGTGTTTCTGAGCTCATTGCATCTTGTCAAGGAGCGGCGTCCTCCAGCATCATGCTGCTGTTTCTGCTCAGCTCTGACTCAGAAAGGAGAATGTCACCTTCTGAGTCATGGGTGTCCTCTGTCATCTTGGGTTTCACTGGAAATTTTTAATGCATGCAGAGGTGTAATGTGGAGTTAGACCAGCTTGCACTGTAACACTGAGGGACCCCAGTTAGTCCCAATGGCTTTGTGAATGAGCCTGATGCACGATTTACCAGGCAGAACCAGGACTGGATTGTGTCTGCAAGGCTTCCCTTTCAAAGCAGACCTCTCTACAGACTGAGCCACTGTCCCCATACTCTTCAGCTTTTCTCTTAAGGACCTGGGCTACTAGCTTTAATTTAGGTGGTGTAGAACATATTGCTGCTCAGCAACTCACTGAAAGCTGTGATCTACTGTCATTATTTCATTTCAGTGCCTCATCGGCTCCTCATGTGCTGGCTGATAAATTAATAATGTTTTTCACATGCATTTATCACTCCCAGGCTTCATGCAAATGTTATGGGGACTGCAGCTGGTTTGCAAACCAGGTAGAAAGGCTGAGCCTGAGCTTTGCAAGCAGAGGCAGCTGCAAAGAAGGATTTAATCTTAGCCACAGGTTGAAACCATGACTGTTGAGTTAGATATGTAAAAGGTCAGTGCTTTTGAGATGGAGGCAATGGCCAAATGACAAGTGGTGAATATGTGCAGAGAGGAATCCTAGGGAACTTAGGGACTTGTATACATTGGCTGCTTAAACCCAAGGCCAATTGATAATGTAAATTCACTCACTTTACCACTTTGAACAGGAAGTGTTGTTTTATAAAATACTAAATTTTAATCATTTGACCTAAAATCTCTCTCACTGTCAATGAATGATAGATTCAGTGGATAATTACACTAATTTATTTCCAATAAATTTCAAATTAAAATTATATACTGAGGAGGGACTTGATTTAAAATCTTGTTGTTTTGGCCCTCATTTGAAAACTTGTTTGCAATTAGTCAAGCTGTCAGATCCCCAGGGAATGTGTTTATTTATTTATTTTTAGTGAGGAGTTGTGGGGGAAGGAAAGCTATTTCTGTAAGCAAGTGGGAAAGCCTGTGGTAATCCTTTTGTGCTGAATGTTTCAGATCACAGTTCACCATGAGATAGCTCTTACATTTGCTTTAGTATGTTTTTTTCCAGTGGTACCAGTGTTAATCACAGGTCATTTAGTGGCTGCAAGTCCTTTTAAAAAGGAATCAGGGCCCTGAAAGTAGATGCAATCTTGAAATCCTACCTCTCATCCTTCCCTCCCCAGACCTATGAGCATGGAATTGACTTCTTCATGTCCTTGGAATTCAGCTGGGGCTGGTGCTGAGCAGGGGCTGTGGGCTGTGCCAGAGCCAGAGCAGCACAGCAAGGTGTGGCGCTGCAGTCCAGAGGCTAACAAGCCTCTTGGCCACAACATTTACCCAGAGAGTTAGAAGATGAGATTACCTCTTTTATTTTCCAGGAAAGCACTCCAGCTGCCTAGAAGGAAGCGCTCTTCCTGCTCATTAGGGCTGCACCATCAGCAGGGACCGGAACAGGAAGATTCTAAGGGAAAGCAGGACTTACCTCACAAGCAAGAAACTCACTTGTCCTGCATAATGGGTCATGTTGTATTTCATTGCCTGTTGATTTATGACTGCTAATGTAATTCACTCCATGAAAAAATACAGAACTCATTCTGGGAAGGGCACAGCAATCTCTCCCACCAGTGGCTTTACTACAGAGGTACTCAACTCTTTTCTCTGCTCCAACCTCTTCCTTGTTACTAACTGTTGTTACCAGAATTGGTTTTTCTCCTTTTTTAACTCCATGTCCATTTTCATGTTATATCTGCCCTAGTCTTGCTGAGGGATCACTTTATAGTACACTTTTGTATAGCAGTCTAGAGTAAAATTTAAGCTATAAATTTTAAAAAGCACAAAAAAATCATAGGGATGTCCTAAGACATGGTCAAATAATCACTGTCCACAGTGTTTGAAATGTTATTGCCTTGTGTTATCTGCTGCTGCCCCTAAAAGTCAGAAAAGCTGGGTTCTGTTTCAGGTGGTTCCCAGTCCATCTGAAACCAGCAGGGTTAAGTTGGACCAGGAATGCAAAGCATGTTGAAGCATGCAAAAGCCTCTATGGGTCAGGACTGCCTTCTAGAATGCCAGGGCCTGTATGATGTTATTAAAGGGTTATTAATCAGTATAAGAATCTTCAGTTCTGGAAAAGAGATGAAAACATGTAAATAAACCAACATACAAGTGAAAAGAAGGGAGAGAGAAGATGGATTTACACCCTGCTGAATTCTTATTGTACAACAATCTAGAAAGTAACATACAGAAGAAAAGTCAAGGGCTTTCATTGTCCTTATAACATTGATGAGAAAATGCTGATAGCAGTTGCAATGATTTCAAATTTGTGGCCAGATGCTAAGAAGAGGGCTATGTAAGCTTGCTTAGTCTTAGTGCCAGAAATTGCTTTTTCTTACTGCATATCAACAGAAAAAGAGGTATATATATGTTCCCTGGCAAAATCATCCCATTGAAGGCAGGATACCTTTCTGAATTGCAGAATGGCCTCCTTAAAGTAAATAGGCCATTAGTGATCGAATTAAATCACATCCAGATGATAGCTCTAGCTCGCATGGGGGCTGAGTGCAGAGTGACAGATTTTACTCCCTGTCATGGGCAGTCATCAAGAGCTCTCCAGAGACAAAGAAGGAGGTGCTTGCTGGCTCACCCTGAGAGGTGGCTGCATCATGCCTGGCTATGTGCTAGCTGGGATGTGTTAGTGGAGGTAGTGCTGCAGCATTTTGGTTTTCCTGCACATCACAGCAGCCACGAAGGGTCTGCTTACAAATGGGCAGTGGGGAGGAGAGAAGCCATCTCCTGTGCAGCTGCACGTTTGTGGTTGTCTCAGCCCTCTGAGGGTCAGCCACCTCTGAACGGGCAGTGACTGCAGCACGGGGGCAGGGATCATGATGGCCTGAGCTCTTCCTTCATGTCCTTGGTGCTTTGTAAATGTGTACCCGGAGCATCAAACACAGCACACCAACATGTGTGCCCCACGATCACTTTCTGGGAGACAGCCACCCATTTGTTTTCTATTGGTTTGCTTGTCTGCAGAGTCTGGATTTATTGACCCAGGTGAAAAAAAACCCAAACTACACCTTTTCATAGAATGGTAATTTTGATTTAAACCCAGCCACTTAGCCAGTGCAGGCAGGCAGGTCTGGAAGGACAGGAGGAACTGAGAGAGCAGCAGCAATCAAGAGGACCTGTGGGGAGCAAAGCAGCCCCACTCAGTGCCCTCCTACCTCCAGGTTATTTCATCAGCCCTAGACTAGCAGCAGAGAGGTTATTTTGTCTACCTGGAGACATGGATTGATGTGCCTCGAGGGATGTGCTGCAGGAGAGAAGTTTGAGATTACTTACCTCTGACTGTTTCTGTGATAAAGTGCTGCAGGATCAGAATTTCCACTGACTAAAAAACATGATAATTCAAGAAATCTGCTGGACAGTTGCAAAAAATTCACATGGTTATCTCTGTCTGAAGAGAGGCAGCTGATTTTATAAGGAAAGCATCGAATTTAAACCTGCTAGGAACCAAATCCACTTGTTACCTACATAGTAGACACACAGACACACACCGATATTTATTCTGCCTGAAGGGTAAACACAAGGCTCTCATCTCTGGAAGGTGCAAATCTTAAAACTAGTAAGTTAGTGGAGGAGATGCTGGGTAACCAACACATAAACAGTGCTATTGGCATCCTAAATTCACATTTTATAGCTGTGATATTAACATAGGTGGGCTACAAACAAAATCAGAGCTTGCCTTACTGTGACAGTTTCATATTACCTGTTTTCTTCAACTTGAATACACAGGACAGCTGGACTTCCCAGTCCATTCCTACGTATTTTCTAATTTGACAACAAGATTATTCAATTGAGTAAAAAATATTATTTTCTGTAAAATATATTATTTTAGCTCTGTTGCTTGACAGTACTTATTTAAATAGACATAGACTTTTGGAGCAAACAGATTTGGAAAAGAAGAGCTGGCCATGAAAAGCTACCATTTGACCACAAAAAATCTTCAGGTTTTCTTTGTAGGCAAGAAATGGCCCTTTGTGAATGATAACTGTTCTACAGATGCAGATCTGCATCATCCTCTCAGGCAGCCTCCCTCCCTAGGTGTGATTGTAAGCAAACATGCTGCTGTAAAATCTGGCTTGGGCTGCCAGGCCTTTGATTAGAAACAACCTGAAGGATTGAGCTGGATCAATAGAGTCAGTTTTAATTAGGGTGTAATAGTGAGTGTCAAAAACTGCCGCAGTCTGACTCAAACAGAATAAGAAAGGATCAGGAGCCAACCTCAAAGGTGAGTAAAAAAGTGAGTTTGTAGTAGATGGGCATTTTGAGAGAAATGAGAACATCACTGCTAAGGTTTAGGAAAGCCAAACAGCAGGAAAGTCAGCAGCACGCAATCTGGGATCTTGGCATAAAAATGACAATAAACATTTTTCCCAAGTTATTTTGTAGATGCTGAGCATATTACTGGTGAAATCAGTAGCACCTCAGCCTGGGTCCTTTTCTTCTGCAGAGTGGCTGCCTTCAGGTTATATTAATCTAAAAAGACAGAAACATTAGATAGCACCAGAACATGAACTGAATTTTGATAAGTGTTTGCTTTTAAAAGGTTACACAGAATTTGATTGCAATCAGCAGCTCAGGGTATGCTAGTCATTTTCAGACTCCTTCCATACACTTTGATATTTGGCTATAGGTACCTGCATAGTCAGAATTTTCGTAAGCAATTCAGATGTTCATACGCAACTTTTAAGGGCCTGATTTCAGTCCATCTCCTTGATTAAAGTTCAGGTATTTCACTAGTCATTAACCCAGTTCTATAGCAATGTCAAAGCTTTGCCTTTTGGCATATTTCTATGGCTACGATGTGGCTTTTCTGATAGAAAGTTCTTGCAACCCTTTATAAAATACATGTTGAAATATTAGCCCACACTTAATTTTTGTTATGTTGAAACAGAATTTGTCACAAATGCACTTGGAATATTATTTCCTTTAATAAATAATTTCTTTTAATGATAAAGCTTTTATTCTACATGGCAGTATTGGGGCCTTTGTTTACCTAATGTTCTGTTGTCCATTAAAGTTCTGCCAGAATAAACCAAATCTTTGTTTGCTGTTATTAGTAAGTATTTGGAAATTAGATCAGAGTTTGGGTGCTTGCCCCTGATAAGAAAATAAGTAGATAATTATTATAATTAATCAAAAGGCAAATACCTTGAAGAGGTTGGTAATTTTGTTATCTTACTTAACAAAAAGTAAGAGAAATCGAGCAACCAGATGGGCTCTCAGACAAATGGTTATCATATTATAACCACATAGGTCAAATTGTTTTCCTAGTCTCTTTATATTCAAACATACACATAGGATAAAAATTTTTCAGTTCAGAGGAAAATGTAATAGTCTATATTTATCCATTTTAATGTAGCTGGTGTTTTATGATACATTTTTATATTTGACTGTGGACATGTGTCCTTTCATTAGCTGCAGCTATGTTGCCTTAAAGACGTTCTTGATCTTTAGCTTGTTCTCAAGCACTTATAGCTGCCACTCTTTTGGAGACTGCAACTTCCAATCTGCTGGTAGAGCTACTTGTGAAACTCTACCCATTTCAACCAAACTAGGTTAGCAAAGATCTAATATTTAAACTGTGACAAGTCTAATGAATTAGATTACCTTGAAGGGAGAAGCAAAGCAACTGTGTTACAAATATCCATCTGTCCGCATCTTGAGAAAAATTCCTGAAGCCCTCAGCCAGTCCAGACAGAGTGCCTGAAGAGTCAAGGTTTGTGAAATTCTGTGGCCAGATAGTAATTAGTTTATAATCTCCCTTTTTTTTTCTCTGATGACTTGCAAGAAAAAGAACAGTTTAACAGTATGGTTAAGTGAAATATGAAGAACACTTTTTCACATATACAGGGTGGAGGGGAACAGTAATGAAATGGAATAACAGCAAATGGAAAAAGCTTCACATAAGCTTAACTACATCAAATTAGTCTACGGTAACAGCAGTGAGCCAGGTAAAATAGTAACAGGTAAAATAACAAAGTTTTCTCCAGAACAAGAGAAGCAGCAGAAGAATTATCACCCATTTATGCAGATGAAAAAAAAAAATTTCTTCTTGGAAAAAATATAGCAAAGGGAAAGTCAATAGTAGGAAAAGTAGCATCAGTAGCAATGTTTGAAGCAAGAGCTCTATCCAGGAAGTTAACAATGTGAAATGCATGGAAACATGTGCTTATACTTTTCAGAGGGCTGCAGAAGCCTGCCTATGGGAGCTCACCACTGCACAAAGCCTTGGATGTTTTTCAATCTATAATAGGTTCTCATTTGTCCCTCTGAATTTTCAAACAATTAGCATAGCAGGGAAAAATGTCAGCAAGAAGCTGTTGTAGCATGGCAGGTGATATTTATATTTTTTAGGTTCTGAAAGATAATGGCAAAGGGCTAAATCCTGCCCCTTTTCACACCATTGTCTGTATGCCATTGGCGTAATCTCAGCATTATTAATGAAATTTCATTCTTTTCCACATTACCAGAACTCATTTTGTGGTGTTAGCAAAACAGAGTAGAGTTCAACAGGGTTTATGAGAGGAAGGGAAGAGTAGGCTGAGAAACCACAGGGTAGGGACAAGAGCAAGCAAGCAAGAGAATCTGACTAGGCCCAACAGCAGCCTCAGTGCAATGCAAACTGGAGAAACCCAGCACGAACAAAATGCACAAGAAATCCAGTGCTCTGTGACAGGCCACTTAACTGACTGAATATAGCACATTTTAGGTTAGTTCTCTGTAATTATAATTATTATTTCATGTCAGGTAACTAACTTTGATCCTGCATTAAGTGTTTCATATAATGTTACACTGTTATAGCAACATGCATGCAGTTTATAAAATTTTATACATTCTTCAAGATCTCACCCAGGTGAGGGGTCAGACAGGAGGTGTGGGCCAGGTGCTGGCTGAGGTCAGAATTTTGCAGTCAGGATGTGTCTTTGTTTCGAAAGGCAGGTGTCTTCTAAGGAAGGCAGGAGCCTCCCCTGAAATGGGAAATGCAAACCCCCTCCCTTCAAATTGTTATAAATTTTACATTAGGGGGCTCTCAGGCAAAAAATATGGGAGCAGGAATAACAGTTCTTTACTAGAGAAGAAAATAAAAAGATAAAATGAATAATGCAGAAATCTAAAACACCACTCACAGAGTCAGAACACAATCTGACACCCTGTTGGTCAGGGTGTTGGTAGCAGTCCAATTGGAATTGTGGCTGCAGTCTTCCTGGAGTGTCAGGTGTGGTTCTGTTGGAGCAGGGATCCTGTAGAAAAGGATGTAGTCTTCTGCTGAAGATCCAGTGGAAGAGGCAGCTGTTCCTCTGGGGAAATCCAATGGAGAAAGCCGTGCTGGTACTCCAGAATCTCAAGATTATATCCGGGTAGGAATGCTTGGGTCTCCTCCCTCTGGGCAGATCATCTCACAATGGGATGTTATAGTTCTTATCAGTCATGCAGTGACATTCAGTAGCCTGTTATCAGCAGATGGCTCCCCAGAGGGAGGAGTGGTTGTGGAAGAGATAAGGAAAACTGCCCACCTAACAGAAGACAACTGCCCTACAGATGGCAAATAGAATACAATTTGTTTGGCAATCCAGGACAGGATGGGAGCTGTTAAGCTTGGGGGCAGGGAAGAAGCAATCAGAGCCTGGGCTTTTTGGTGGAGGCCACCATGATACTGTGAGAGCCATAAGCACAGGAAAACTATGGAGAAGGGGGAATGTATGAACAAACTGCTGCAGTACAGCCCACCACTGCAGGACTCCTTGGGTGAAATTTTGGCTCTTCTGAAGATACGGAATTTACCCTTGAATTTAAAGTAGCAAGAATGCCCCCCTTTCCTATTGACACTACTTTGTTTGCCTGCTAAAAGAGAATCCCTGTTAGGTTTTGCTAAGTTTTGTATTTCTGTTTTCCAAATCTTCAGTAAATTATAAAAATAGACTTTATTTTTTAATTGAAAGCACATTAAATTGTTGAGTGATTATGTATGGATCATACCCTTTATGAAAGCTAAGCACCAGAAAACAAAGAAACAAGTATAATAAATTCTTATACTTTGCCCATTTTAAACAAATGCATTGCTCATATGAAGTTCAAAAGAATTCATTCTCCCTTGCAAAACAAATTCGCTGTCTCATGAGCAGTAGGCTTTTAGTATACAATTTTCATTTTGCCATCTGATATTTTTAAGTGACAACATTGATAAGGAAGCTTTCATTAGTAAGCTTTGTTTAAATAATTTAATTCTTGCAGAATTACTTTTAATCTTTAATTAGCAGGAAGACCTTGATAACAGAATGGGTCAGGTCATTGGCAAAAATAGGTAGCAACCAGGTATTTCAACTAATTTTTTGTCACTTAGACTGTCCTTTTTTAGCTAGAAGTTTTTCAGAAATAAAAGAAGATAATCTCAAAGTATTAGGCAGCTTGTTTCAAGGGATTATTGGAATTGGCTGTTTTTCCTTCTGTCTGAGCTAAGAATTTTGATACCCAAGGTTGTATCAAAACATAGCTGTCTTGAATATGAATGTATGTCTGTAATGCTGTGATTACCTGTAAGACCCCCCCACATTTTTGTCTTATTTGTCTGACAAATCCCTCTCCTAACTGAGGAAAAAGAAAATTATGCAAAATCTTAACTGTCACTTAAATCTAAATTTCTCATTTTTGTGGTTACTAATGGGAACAGAATGTTGTGTTGTTTAAACAAATCCCTAGAGACTGAGATAAAATGCTTCCAAAAGGATATGAATTGTTCCTGTTAATCTCAATGGCATCTAAACTGTGATATAAAGTAAATTGAGTTTTGCTGTTTAGCCTTTCTGACATAAGAAGAAAGTTAAAAAGTGTCTATCAACCGAATTGATAGGGATAAAGCAAAGAATGAACAAATGAATGACACAATTATGCCATTACCTGTGGAACTTGTCTACACATGGTTTCAGCATACAAGAGAAGAATAATGAACACAGCAGGATTAAAAATTGAAGTACACATATAAAAAGAAAAGTCACCACTGACACAAATGTGAGACAGAAAAATATAAATCACATAATTATTCAGAAGAAGGACTTTACATTTTTTTCTCAAGTTCTTTTGATTCTTGAAGTATTAGCTAAGGTCAATACAGGTTGCATAGTTGAGAACACCTGTAAGTGAAAATTTAAACTATACCCCTAAAATTAATAGAACTAAAGTAAATGGAGGTTAACCTATCCCAATATTTAAATACCAAGAAATTCTAAAGACAGTCTTTAACTCCCAGAATTTCTTAACTGGAAGGTGAACAAGTACCTTCACAGAACCAAAGAAGCTACTCTGTCTTTAAGGTGGAATTTGCTTAGTAAGCTTAACTACATAAGTGTTGTCCAGAATGACTTCTCATTTGTAATCTTTGCCAAGAGTTTCTGATTAGAATCCCATGGACGTCATTAACAAGAGAAAATTATATCAGCTTTTCCAGTTTAGGAAAATTATAAAACTCTTGTGTAAACTAAAGTGAAAACTTTCCAGATTAAAGAAAGGATCTTTTTAATGTGCATAAATTCTTCAGTCTGTGTATTAGAAAAAGGTTCTTCACCCAGAGGGTGGTTGGGCACTGGAACAGATTCCCCAGAAAAGAGGTCACAGCATCATCCTGACAGAGATCAAAAGCATTTGGACAATGCTCTCGGGCACATGGTGTGAATCTTGGAACTGACTTGCGCTGGACCAGGAGGTGGACTTTAATGATCCTTGTGGGTCCCCTCCAACTGAGGATATTTTGTGGTTCTATGATTTTATGATTCATTAAAACCTGATGACATAAAATTATCAAGGCAATGACACTTTCCTGCAATTAAGAACTTGAGATGTTAATCCAGATTCTCTGTTCGTACTGCTATTAAGGCAATAAGATATTTAATAAAACTTATTAAAAATAAAATTAACAATATTGTGAATTAATTTATTGAAATATTCTCCTGTGGGTCCCACCTTTGTGCAGAACTTCACTCATGGACAGGTCTTCTCAGATTCTGTATCTGCTTGTGTCACAAAATACATTTAAAAGGGAATAAAAAGAATCTTGAGACTACAGGAAGCCCATGATATCTCCAGGTTTCCAGAGCATATGGACACTACAACCCTTTGTACTTTACCTCTACCCTTGTGACTGATATTTCATTAATGCAACAGGACTTGTATAACAGTGTATTTTACATTACAAGAGTATAATTTTGCATAATTCAAATGAAAGGATACACCTTTGTATCATATGTATTGAAATTTAGAGGACTTCTTCATTTTGGAATGACCTCAGAAATAACCTAGAAGTAGGGAGATGGAGGACAACACTGAGCTGATAACTTCTGACCATCCACCTCTAATCATGAAATTCAACATGCTGAATTAAGTGCCCAGCTCCCCAAGGCTGAGACATTTCTGTTCTCTGGAAGCTGATAGGCAACAGATAAATAAAAAGAGTTCCTTCACTTCAATGAAAGCCAGCTCTACACCCAGTGGAAGTGGCAAAGAGAAGGTCTCTGAATCTGGTTCCTAAATCAGGTTTGGATGTGAATGTCTGTGATGGACCAGTGATCTCGTTTGTTTCACATTCAGGTTACCACTGGTTGGAAAGCAGAGATTACAGTTCTGTCATTGCATGTGATTTGAAAAGCAGTCTCAGAATCTGCACAATTCAAGATATAAGCCTGAAACCATTTGTAAAGGAAAAAATGTTTAGTTTTGAAGGTCTGCCACCAACACAGAATTTTTTACTCCATAGATCCATATACTGCATACTAGTGTTTCATATTGATCATTTCCCCAGAGGCTTTGAAAATCCCCAGGATGTTAACAATTCCATCCTAGGATTTCAAAGAACTGGGATGAGATTCAATATTCTACCTTGCTCCTCTGAAATTGTTACTCTGCTATTTCCTAGATTTGGTTGCCTTTTCTTTTCTTTTCTTCATTAACCCTTGGTCTGTGCTGAAGTGTATCACTCTAACTGGCAATTCAATGCCAGAGGATTCCCCATTGTCAAAACTACTCATTGGAAGTAAATGGAAATCATTCCCCTCAGACAGAATGTTTTTAAAAGTAGAGATATTGACTATCATGGTTTCAAGATCGATGGAATAAAAGAAGAGAGACTGAGAGAAAATACTTGGGAAAAAAGAATTTAATGCTCTAAACATTTGCTTTCAAAATATTCTGATCACCTCATATATATCAATAATTCTGAGAAACTGATTTCATTGCTTCTGAACTTTCCATTGTCAGCTCCTCAATTAAGAGAACATAGAGGTCTAGAAACAAATGTGGTTTTCAAGGCAATCACAATATGTAACCAACATTTCTTTTTTCGCAGGTTGAATTCTCTTCCCCCTCTCCAAATAATAGCAACATTTATAAGGGTGATAAAGTGTTGCAAGGATAATTAGGAGTTCTCTGGGCCTCAAACCATCCTGCCTATATTGGCAATTAACTCACCTTCCTTTTAGGAGGTCAAGTACTTGTACCTGTTTTCATGGCCTTGAGAAAATACAATCTGTACGTCAGGGTCATTGAGAAGAACTATAAAACATGTTCTTTCCTTCACTCCTTAAAAATCGCCTATATCTCCACAAATCAGTGTCTTTTGAGGCTTTTTACACTAAACCAGCAATTGCTGTCCATCTTTTGGATTTGTGGTATTCCTCTGGAGGGGTGGGCAATTCTAGATCTCTTAGGTTTCTTCGGATAAAGAAAAAAATTCTCCACATCTTTTAGATTACATGTATCTCAAAAACTTCTAAGGACCCAAAACCTTCCCAGCACTTCAAAAATTTTAAAACTGGAGAAGGTCCTTCCTAGATCAGAAATACTGAATACATCCCAGTGCTTGTTGCTGCGCAGTTATCTTGCCCAGTACACTGGCAGCCATAGCATGGCACTGTCACAGACATTTCTTTTATGAAAAATCCTCTCTCAGGATTTTTCTTGCTGAAGCTGAGAAGTTCAGCAACAAGATGTAAACAATAGGTTATCTGCTGCTGTGGAATGCACCAGGGTGATCCCTGATTGGTCTCGTGTGGATGTTTTGGTTCAGTGACCACTCACGGCAGGATCTCGTCTCTTCCTTCACACAAGAACCCTTGTGACCAATGGTCGCATGGCACAGAAAATGGGGTGCTGATCTTTCCTACAGGGGTAAGATTGCAACAATATAACAGAATTGGGTGAATGTTTCAGCTCTAGATCATCTTTGTTGGGCAGAACTATGTCATGTGAGCAGTACTCTGGTAGTCTGGTGCTGATTTACAATTTTGTGCCACAACCCTATGGATTAATTTACTCTAGCCCTAGCAATTTTAGTACTGAAGGAAATTCAGTCTGGTTTGGTAACGTCAGCTGCTAAAAATCACAGGTACTCTGTGAACTAGTTCAGAAAACCCTGGTGTCCTTTTAGGAGGTTGTGCCACCACTGTTTGACTTGGCACAGCAATGGGAATTCAGATCTGCTTGAGCTTGGCACCAGAACCAAGGCGGCTTTGTGTCTTGGAGCAAAAGTGATGTCAAAGCAGGTGTCCTAGCTCCGCCTGTGGATGAGGTTGATCCCCCCTTTCCAGCAAGTAATTGTTAATATAATTGCAAAGGGGAATTGTAAAAATGCAATCCCCCTAGCAAGATATATATAACCATGTGCTGGTGAAGATGGGGATATCCCAAATGACAATGTGCTGTAAGACAGACATATTGATCTATCCATGTATCTATACATGATTTGTTGTTTATTTGGATTTCAGCAAGGCCTTCGACACTGTCTCCCACAGCATACTCCTAGACAAGCTGGCAGCTCGTGGATTAGACAGGAGCACTCTTTGCTGGGTTAGGAAGTGGCTGCATGGCCGGGCTCAGAGAGTGGTGGTGAATGGTGTTGCATCCAGCTGGAGGCCAGTCACCAGTGGTGTCCCTCAAGGTTCTGTACTGGGACCAGTTCTATTTAATATTTTTATTGATGACATGGATGAGGGTTTAGAGTCTTTCATTAGCAAATTTGCAGATGACACTAAGCTGGGAGCATGTGTCGATCTATTAGAGGGACAGAGGGCTTTGCAGAGGGACTTGGAACGGTTGGATGGATGGGCAGAAACCAAGGGGATGAAGTTCAATAAGTCCAAGTGCCGAGTCCTGCACTTTGGCCACAATAACCCCCTGCAACGTTATAGGCTGGGGACGGTGTGGCTGGACAGTGCCCAGGTGGAAAGGGACCTGGGGGTGCTGGTTGACAGTCGGCTGAACATGAGCCAGCAGTGTGCCCAGGTGGCCAAGAAGGCCAATGGCATCCTGGCCAGTATCAGGAATAGTGTGGCCAGCAGGAGCAGGGAGGTCATTCTTCCCCTGTACTCAGCACTGGTGAGGCCACACCTTTAGTATTGCGTCCAATTCTGGGCCCCACAACATTGAGATGCTTGAGCATATCCAAAGAAGAGCAACGAGGCTGGTGAGGGGCTTGGAACACAAGCCATATGAAGAATGACTGAGGGAGCTGGGGTTGTTCAGCCTGCAGAAAAGGCGAATCAGAGGCGACCTCATCACTCTCTTCAACTTCCTGAAGGGTGGTTGTGGTGAGTTGGGGGTTGGTCTCTTTCTTCGGGCAACAGCAGACAGAACAAGAAGACACAGTCTCAAGCTGCGCCAAGGGAGATACAGGCTAGAATTAAGGAGGAAGTTTTTTACTGAAAGAGTGGTCAAATACTGGAATCATCTTCCCAGGGAGGTGGTGGAGTCACCATCCCGCGATGTGTTTAAAAAAAGACTGGATCTGGCACTTGGTGCCATGATCTAGTTGAGGTGTTAGAAGATGGGTTGGACTCGATGATCTTAAAGGTCTCTTCCAACCTAGAAACTCTGTGATTCTGTGATTCTGTGATTGATTTATCCATATGTATTTTTTCCCCTCTGTGACCATTATGCTCCAGGCAGCCAAGGCACCTTTCTCTTCTAGGAGTGCTAACTATCCAATTTTCTCTGCATCAGGGTTAGCAGCCTGCCTGTGAGCAGTTTTTGATCTTTCACAGGTGCTAACTACCCTTTACCTCTCAAGTTGGTCGGCTGATCAGCAATTTTGTGAGAGCTTCTGAAGTCATTGCATACTTGAGAGCTCCTGTATTTTCCCTAGCTGGTTTTAAATAAAATGATAATAATTAAAAAAATAAAAATGGCTTTTTCCTTTTCTTCCCCCCAGCTCTCAGATGGACAGGGTATAAGGATCAGAGAGGCAGCCAGGGAGCAGGTGGGGATGGAATGCACAGGAGGACGTGCTGGGAATGCCCCAGGGATGCCCCAGGGATGCTCTGGGGATGCGCAGGGATGCATTGGCGATGCACTGGCGATGCACAGGGGATGCAGATCGGGCTGCGCAGCGCAGGGCTGGGGCTCTGCCCTGCAGCACAGGGCTACCTGTCACTTCCAATGAATGGCTGTGCAGCTGTTTCCGTGCCGGAGCAGCATGGCCTGCAGGTGGCCTGGTGGCTGTCTCCGAGCTGCCGCTGTGTGTGACCCGAGTGGCAGCGCTGGCTGCGGGCCCTGCTTTGCATGCAGCGGGCGTGAGCAGGAGGCTCCGAGCAGCTCTGCTGATGTGGCTGCTGTACAGCAGCTATTGCTTCAACACATTTAGACACAGCACCTCTGTAATTTGTCTCGACGTGATATCATCTTTTGTCTCAGCAAACTGACCCTTTTATCTGTCTTAGTTCTGCTTTCTCTGGCTCTTTCCATTCCGTTGCCAGCAGTGACAACGGGAAACAGCAGAGGAGGGAAGAAATAGCATATTCAGGTGGTGATAGCAGATATAATAACTGAATTCAAAGTTATTCACTGTTTTGAGGTGTTTGTGGATCTCTTGTGGTTTTTTTTTTTTTTTGGTTGGTTTTCTTTTTGCTTTTGCGTTTTCGTTTTTTGTTTGTTTGTTTGTTTTGTTGTTGGTTTTGGTTTTGGTTTTTTTTTTTTTAGTTGAAGCATATGTCCATCTGTGAGGAATTCTGTCAGTATCCCCTAACTCTTCTTGTTTAAGTCAGCTGTTTGAAAATTACAATGAATCTCCCTTAGGAGATGCCATATAGGGGCTATATTATAGTTCCTTTTTTTAAAGTAGCACTTTGCATAATAGTTGCTCTTTTAAATATTTGGGTTTAGTTCTCATTGTTGCTTTGCATTTAGAGCTAAAAATGCTGGGACTGATGTAAGTGGTGTCTGTTCCTGCACGGGATTTTCCGTCCCCTTCTGCTCATGCCCTGCTCAAGTATGTCCTACTCTTCTCCAGAACAGGAGTCACTGGAGAGCAGCAGAGACTGACTATCACACTGAGGAATTTCCTTTCTGCAGTAAGGACAATTTATTGTGTCCATGTCAATGCAAACATTGCAAAAATGCTGCAATTTCAGTCATCTCTGCTTCCCTCTCCTGTTGACCCTGAGACATTATGTAGGAAATGAGAGGAGTTCAAGAAACCAAAAGAGGCTTTCAAAATACCAACTGAAAAGAATTTTAGTTAGCAACTAAATCACATAGCACAGTAGATAAATGAAGAGACAGGTTTGGCATGGAAAATAATATGCAATATTTAAGTGCTAAAAAATACCAATAATGCTAATGCTAAAACAAAAGAGAAGAAAAGGTAAAAAACGGGGAGAAACTGAACATCAAAATTAAGATTATTTCAAAAGATCTAAGAAAGGAATTGCTCCTTTGAATGTTCACCTAACTTGTGTTCAGAAAGAAAATTTCAAGGAAAGGTTGAACATGGAATGCTGATACTCTTTTTGGTTATCTTGGTCAATACACAGAAGTTTTCAATCTATACAAATCAGTTGGGTATAATCAATCCATGTTATCTCAAATAAAGACAGACAAAAAAAATTCTCTTTGTTGGCTACTTGCCAACCAAGCTGCTTTTTACCCAAAGAAAGTCCCATTTCATCTCTGTCTTGCACCTCTGGCATTTTCTCATCCTGTAACTTAGCTTAATGCTAAATTGACCTAAACTGCCTTTAATATTAGCTCACGTGTGTTAAGCCACTATTCATATACTTACTCTTTTATATTTCTTGTGTTTATCATATGTGATATCCTATATAATCAGGAATTAAGTAGTATATCGAGACCAGCTAAAAGAGTGAGGATTAAATGATAGCTCCTTGCTGTTCCACAATGGTGATTTTACGATTTATATTGGAATGTTAACAATCATCATCATCATCATCATCATCATCATCATCATCATCATCACATATTTGTATCACTTTAATTTTGGGGTTTTTCCCTTCTCACTGTAAATTGGTAGTTTGCAGATATAGAATTTTAAAAGTAGTACCACAGGGGTTCTTGTGGCACATTCTTCCTCCTTTTTTATGGAGGGTCTACGAGAAATGTCAAAGCAATTATCAGCAGGTTACAATAGTGTCAAGGGGGTGGTCTTGAATAGTTTATATGGACCTTTTTTCTTTCAACCACTCTCCAATGCATTAGGGGCTGAAAATAATATGAAAATGGCTCAAATAAACAGGATTACTGTGATAAAAATGTTATGAGTATTATATCACATATAAAACTGTTAAGGGCTAGTATGTCCAAAAATTCATTTCCAGGTCTTGGAGGGGGAAGCCTTTTTCCCCCACCTTTCTTCTCTCATTTTCTCTGTCTCTACCTGTTTATTTCCACTGTATCAGAGAAATTTGAATTTCCATAGTAAAGTTTAAGTAGTGTTTTTCAGCCCATTTTCTAATCAGGGGATGAAATTCTGATTGTCTCTAGGAAATGTTGTGCTCGACTGTGTGATTGCCAGAGTCTAAAGCCAAACTGGAAATTATGGAGGAATACTATAAACTGGAAAAAAACCCACCTAATTCCTATCCCCATAAAGCTGCATAGCCACAGGAAAAAAAATATTGACATTTGCAGATCTAAATGTAACTGAATCTTATGCATTAATTTTATGTATTAATTTTAAATATTGCATGCACTTGGAAAAAATTGAGGCTGATAGAGGAAAAATACCATGCTGGTATTTTGGGATGAGCAAGCGCGTCTGAGTGGCAGCAGCAAGTGGGTCACGGGCAGGCAGAGTTCAATAAACAAAAGCATATGTGCCCTGCAGTGCCTCTTGCCTTTCCCTGGAGCAGAGTCTGGGTAGCGAACCTTGGCAGGCCGGGAGTGAGCGCTGCTGACCTTTATCAGAGCAGAAAGCTGCTGACATCGGGCACCTCCGAGGCACAGAGATGCCCTCATGCACCCA
The DNA here is from genome assembly GCA_013398715.1 of Nesospiza acunhae. Classification (NCBI taxonomy): domain Eukaryota; kingdom Metazoa; phylum Chordata; class Aves; order Passeriformes; family Thraupidae; genus Nesospiza; species Nesospiza acunhae. The sequence continues at coordinate 214,905 of VZSU01000964.1, forward strand.
CTCCTGGCACTGCTGGAAGGGGGAGGTGGTGGGGAACAAGTGTGTCATCCCAGCCCCTGCTCTGCGGGATGATGGGAAGGAGCTGCAGTTTCTCCCCTCTCTTCAGCTCTCCAGTGCCTTTTGGAAGGATTTGCCTGCGTTTGTTTAAACAGTGACTCTCCTAAGGGAGCTCCAGCTGGGGAGGAGCAAAGGTGCCGGCATCACCTGTCTCCAGGCTCCTGGCCTGGATGTGACAAGCATTTCTAATCCTCTCCCATGGCTACATTGCTAAAAGATTTAAGTCTGATGTATAAAACTGTGTTCTGCCACCACATATTAAAGCACATATTACATATATGGATTTGTATTGCGCACAGGATCATGGTGGAGATGATTTAATGAACAAAATATTGTGGTAAGGCACATGAGGAATGCAATTTCTTCTGTATCTGCAATTTTTCACAAAAATATGTAAGCATATTACTGTATATGCATTTAGTTAAACAAATAATAATTTCTTAATAACAATATACCTTACTGGGCATATTTAAATTAATTCATGATCACTTTATTTTCCCCTAATTCACTTAAGAACAAATATCAGTTTTTAAAGGTAGAGAAATCACTGGGTCCCCTGGTTTTCCATACAGCGTGAGTCTAGAGGCTTGAACCAAAAATTCCCATATCCAGGCTAAAACTAAAGCATCCTTTTGAGGAAGACAGCTTATTCAGAATTCTCAAGCAGTATGGATCCAGCATTGCTTATTTTCACTGTTACTGGGGTAGCTGCATTTCCATTCTGGCATTACCCAGTTTGCCTTCAGGCACTCTTGTTATGCCAAGCGTGTGGTAGAAAACACTTCTCCCCCACCTCCTAAAGGTTTCCACTAAATCTCTGTAAACCACGTGTAAACCAGTTTAATCTAATTGGCAGAACCATTCCAGGAAATTGGACTAATGGGTCTACCCAACGAGTGTAGCTGAGTCCAAACAGTCTGGAGTACCAGGCTTGTCGTTGTGTTGGTTTCTGGTGGTTCAGCAAGGGGCTGAGGAGTCAGAGCTCAGCCTCTCAGTGCCCATCTGGCAGTGTCCAGTGCCCTCCTGGTCTGTCTGCCTTCCCCTAGCCCAGCTGTGCAGGGGTTTTATCAGGGGTTGAGGAGAGACACGGGGGTTGAGGAGACACATGTGTTCTTCCCTGCAGGAGAATATGCA
>VZSU01000964.1:216125-243722 GCA_013398715.1 Nesospiza acunhae
ATTCAATTTATTTTCTGAACTCTACTACAGTCTCTCCTGGGAAAAGGTGTGTTTTTAACCATGTTTCCATTCTTTTGTTGACATACAAATTGTAATTTAATATCCATCAATTGCCTGGTGTTAGATTCTTCAGTTACAATTACTTAACTGGAAGAAATTAGTCCAAATGAAGAGTACCTCATCTCTGTTGAGATGGTAATGCATTAAAAAACATCTTTTGTCTTGGCAAGGCAAAGGTTAACTTTAATTTAGAAAATATTTTCCTTTAACAAAATGTGTTTATAGAAAAGACTTGTGCAGAGGAATTTCTTGCCTATATAGACAAGAATGTAAATAGTTTTTTATTACTAAAAAAATCTCCAAGCACCTAAAATTAAAAAACACCTATGAATGAATGAAGAAATGCTGAGAACAAATGTCCATGAGATGCAGAACTGGTTTTTATGGCTCAGTCCCCAACTATCTTTAATTTTCTCCCCGCTGGAAATCATATCACCATAACAGAGCTGGCAGAAAAGATCGCGTGTCAACGCTTCAGCTGCTGCGGGGACTGTCTGGTGTGGGAGCTGAGATTCCTGTCTCTCCCCAAGCAAGCTGGGCCGAGGCACTCGTGTCCTCCTTTTCTGCTTGTTCTGCTGCCAGAGAGGCAGCCTCTGCAAAAGGTGAAACACACAACTGGGGGAACAACCATGGGAACCATCATATTTCTTCTGTTTAAAACGTCCTTTCCTGTAGGCTGAAAAATATTTTCTGCAAGAAAATGGTATTTTTTTCCCTGCATATTTACATTAGATATTGTCCTGGCATATAAAGCTAGGGAAATTGCTAAATTAATTAACAAAAGTTGGACTACTAACAAGCAGACCTGCTTTTAGTTCCTTAACTCAAAACACTTAAACTATAATCAATATTTATATTTCATCTAATGTTTCGGTCACAGAGATCTCTGTTAAAGATTCTCGTAAGACATGGCTTTAAAAACATAGCTGAGAGGTAAGTCCTCCCTGCCTCTATCACAAGTCAAAGACGTGTTTTTTTTCAAATCAGAGCTCAATTAAACACTGCCATCTTATATATGATGATTAATGGTCAGGGATCCATCTTCTTCTTCATTCTTTGAAGAAACAGATGGGCATCATTTAATTCAAGGCTTTTTCTGGCATTTTTTCTTCAAACTTTATCTAATGCTTCATTTTAATGCTGTGTAAAAAAACCTCAGTCTCCCTTCAGAGCACTATTATTCTGACCATGGTATTGGGACTATGACTAAAGCATTTTTTATCCTCTCCTATTCCCTCTACACTCTCTTCCTCCCTCCTCCCCATTAGCCCTGAGCTGTTTCACCCCCCTCTGCCCCATTCCAAAAACCTGAGCTTTTCTAGTCATGCTGCCAGTATTTCTCTCATACTTTTGAATCCTCTCAACATGTGGTCCTTAACTTGTCCCGTGTTCAATGTCTACCATCTCATACCAAATCCTGCTGCTCTTTCTTATACAGGGCCTGTGTAGGAGACCAGCACAATCTAACATGGCAAAGTTTGTAATTCCAAAGTTGTGAAATTCCAGCTGTCCTGAGCTGTGCGCTGCTGCCTGCCTCGCCCAGCAGCACTGCGCTCTGTTGGGTCACTGCTCAGTGCCCTGCAGCACCGGGATCGGGATCGGGATCGCTGCCTGCCAGCCAGAGCTGCCTGTGCTGGCTCTGCCAGCCAGAGCTGCCTGTGCTGGCTCTGCCCTGGGCAGTGCCAGGGGGATGCAGGAGCAATGCCCTCCCTCATGGGCAGCATGGGCAGCATGGGCAGTGGCAGCACCAGGAAACCCAGACTTTCTCAGGCCAGGGAAAAAACAGAGTCCTTAGGAAGTGCAGTGGAGACTGAGGGGGCACTTCGCTCTCCTATAGATGGTGTATGCTTTCAGAATATTTATAAGCTTTAGGGAGGGCTTGTTTTGTTATTTTGAGAATAAATTAATATGTGTGTATTTTTTTTTATTTTCCAATTTATATGCAGATGTACATGCAGTAATGAGGTCAAATGCTGATAAAATCCCCACAACTGGGGAACTTGTGTTTTGACTATTTTATTCACTGTAAGCTCAAGGTATTTGTTAATTTTGTCAGGCCTTTGACATTTTTCTCTTTCCAGGGTGTTGATTCACATTTTAATATACAGGTAGAGATGAGGTGGGCAATGGAGGGATGGAGGTTTCCCATCTCAGGGTATGCAGGGGTTGTTGGATTTTTCAAAGGTGCTGGGCACTCCTCTTCTAAAACCATAACCTTCTTCAGGTGTCTCAAATCAAAGGACCACAAAAAGAACTATAGACTATTAATTTTCCTCTGTTTTTAATTAGGAGAAAATACACTTTAGCCTTTCCCAGCCTGTGAAATTTTGGCTGTTTCCCTTGCATGTCTTTCAATCTAAATGGCATAAGTCTGGGGTTGCTGCTACCAGCTGGAAGCAGAATCATTTCTGGCAGCAATTTGCTGGTCCCTGAGGACTTGGGACATTTCCATGTCATCCTCCTAATCAGAGGAATGTGGCATTAATGACATAGCTTTTCCCTCTGAGTCAGTGTAGAGGCTGACACCAGTTAATACAGGAGAAGGTATCAAAGTCACCTGATAGAATAATATATTTAGAAAGAAAATTTCTTCTTAACTCCCATCAGTAAGCCTCAAGCAGTGGCACCCATATTCCTCAGTAGCTAAGGGTCACAAAGGGGTGGCCCACGCACTTGCTCTGCAGCAGGGAAAGCCCCCCTTGCTCCATGCAGGCTTGAGATCCTCGTGCCCTTCCATGGAAATCCACATATCAGATGGGGCAGCCTTTGGGCCCCTGCATGACTCACAGATGAGAGCCAGGCTGTGGATGGCAGTGAGGAGTGCTGTGATTCCCCTCTTTGAGACAGTATAAATAACATTTGATACAGCTAATCCCTTGAGATGTCATGATGGTTTTGAGATCAGATTTTATCTGCTGCTGTGCTTCCCATTTGTCCACTGGTGGGATTCTTTACAAGCACTTCCAGCCTTTATTATCCTCAGAGCTTTGTGTCAAATGCAAATATTGTTGTTAATTGCTATTTGCATTACAAGAGCAATTACATCTTGCTGTTCTTTAATTCCTGATTTATTGATGAGTATTTCCAACCGTGATTTAGCATAGAGGCTTTGCCAAGGTGAAAATTGACTATTTGTTTTGTTACTTTGCCAGTGTCTAATCCAGAGCAATTCTTTGCCTCTTGCCCAATGACTACCCAGTGTTCTTCTCAGTGTCCATGAGGGGTGTATCAAAGGCTTGAAATTCCCAGTATTAGGAAAGAAACTCCATTACTTCATTCAGTCCTTCGTTCATACATGCAAAACTTGGATCTGTGACACATTTTAGGTAGTCTAATTCATTTCATCACATTGTTCATCGTGGCTTGCCCTCGTTAAATTTGCTCAGTGCCTCCTCCTTGGAACCACAGCTCACACCTTGCTGCCTTCATTATGTATGAAAGGGTGAAGTACCTACAAGCGTCCACACATGTAAGCACTTGCATATTGAATGAAGTTGCTGATTTGCACTGCCTTGTTCTTGGCAGTGAGGGGGTAACAGAGGTCTGTAAGAAGCTTCCAGAAGCTTCCTCCATGTCCAGTAGAGCCAATCCCTGATGGCTCTGAGGATGAACATGCTGCTGGCCAAGGCTGGGCTGATTAGAGATGATGGTAACACCTCTATGATAGCATATTTAAGAAGAAAGTAAAACCAAAGATTGTAGTGCAGTTTTCATTTCTGATAGAGGAGTAGATGGGAAACTGTAAGAGGAACAGCTCTGCAGACACCAAGGTCAAAGCAGAGGAGAGGGAGGAGGTGCTCCAGGCTCCAGAGCTGAGATTCCTCTGCAGGCTGGTGAGACTGTGGTAAGGCAGCTGTGCCCCTGCAGCCCATGGAGATCCACAGGGAATGCAGAGATCCACCCACAGCCCATGGAGATCCACAGGGAATGCAGAGATCCACCCTCAGCCCATGGGGATCCACAGGGAATGCAGAGATCCACCCTCAGCCCGTGAGGGAGGTGCCCATGCCAGAGTGGGTGGAGGCCTGCAGGGGACTGTGACTCTGTGGGAGACTGGTGGAGGTTGCGGGCCTTTGGTTCCAGGCTGGAGCAGCCTGTCCTTGGAGGACTGACCCCGTGGAAGAGTGACCCACACTGCAGCAGTTTTGGAAGGCCTGTGTGCCCGTGGGATGGAGTCGCATCAGAGAGGTTCATGGAGAACTGCCTTCTGTGGGAGGGATCCCACAGTGCAGCAGGGGAACAGCTTCTCTCTCTGAGCAGTGAGAGGAACCAAGGCTGATGAAATTACATGTAAACTCCCCCTCCCTGTCTGTTGGTGAGAAGGAGGGAGAGGTTGGGATGGAATAAGGTGTTTTTAAGGGCTTATTTTACTTCTCATTATTGTGCTCTGATTTTGTTACTAATAAATTCACTTAAATATCTCTAAGTTGAGCCTTTTTTTTTTTTTTGCCCATGATGATATTTAATGAATGATTTCTTTCCTAGTCCTTAATTCATGAACCCTTCATTATATTTTCTGTTCTCTGTTCAGCTGCAGAGGAGTGAGCAAGAGGGTTTTGTGGGTGCCTGGCATCCGGCCGGGGTCCAACCACAAAATCCTCATGTGGACACTCTTAGCATTGAGGAATAATTATACTGAAGTAAGTATTATGGAATAGATTTTAAAGCACTTTTGTCCCAAGGGCTTTTCTACATGAGAAAGTCATATAAATAGGACAAGAGTTTAAAGTTAGTTTATTCTATGAGCACAGGCCTGCCTCCAATTCCTTCAGACCGCCACTTGGGAAGCAATTTTCAAGCTATTTGAAAAGGTTTAAAACACTCATATTCCAGGTAACTCTGCTGACACAGGAGAGTTAGTCCAAAAGAGCTAATAGTTAACTATATCAGTGTAATTAACTACATTGGCACTGAGAAAGCTTCCTGTATGACCAAATCCTAAGTTTTCTGCTACCAAAAAAAAACCCTTGAGACATCTGTGTCGGGATTTATATTGTTAAATAGTTTTTAGGATGAAATAAAATAAACTTTTAGACTAAAATCTTTAAATATTTTAAAGGGAGCATTTTGCTGAAACAATCTTGCCTTCATATTTGGGTGAAGGCTGATATTCAGTTTTCCCCCCTACCAGTATTACTTCCTCAAGATGGTAAAGGCTACGAAAATGGGAACTTTGTGCATCCATCCTTTTCCTGGTATTAAGCAATTCTTATGACATTTATAGTTTGCTGATAGACTGCAGAGAAGCCAGATGCTTTATGGCTTTTCTACATTGCTATTGTCAGATTCTTACAACTGAGTGAATACAGCATGAGAGCATAAAAATGAAAGTCTGTGTTATGCCTTTGCCTGTGCTAAATTAAATCTAGGTCTCCAGAAAGAGACAGAAACTCTAGATGTTGCATGTCTGGGCCGAGACCATGTGTTTCATTCAAAATTCACTGATAAAACCAGTAATGACGTGCTTTGAATTTTTTAGGGGTGTTTCTGCATTTTTGATGGTATTTTCAGCCAGAGTGCTATGGCGAGGCCATTTATACCACCCTCTCCCATAAAGATGCAGTGCTGCAGCAACTGTGATCTTTCTGTGCTTTCTGAGGGAGAAAGCACCCACAGAAGACAGGGATCCACTTTGCAATGGTTTTCATGGTTGTGAAACTGAAGGAACTTGAATTCAAACCTTCTGTAAAAGACTTTCCCAGAGGTAATACATTCCAGTAAAATCCATTGCCCTCTTTTTTCATTTAATGTGTAATCAAATATAATACATCTATGATAATTTAAAAGTTCTGACATGCTCACAAGTGGGGAGGAAGCATATTGGAGCTCCTCAGCATGTCAATGAGTGACCCCACCACCAAACAGCTGTTACTTGATGATGTGCTGTGGAGAAGCCAGATAATTTATGTCCTTTCTACATTGTTACACTCCTTTACACAGCTTCTCTGTCTTTCTCAAGTCTCCCAATGGCATACAGAGCCCACAAAAATTACAGTAAAATCAGCCATGCATCCATCAGATTGGGGGAATAAATTTACTTGTTTAGTCGTTGTTTGGTTTTGCCTTAAAAAAAATAAAGTAATAAAGGAACTGTTAAGGTCATTGCTCTGTGGTAACTTAATCCCACTGTAGTGAAGATCTGTGGTATCCCACCTACCTACAATCTTTTTAATCTTTATATTAAATCTCATACACACTCCCAAGTGTGAGGGAGAAGATAGGCCATACATTGCTCTCCTTCCTAAAGCTCTTCCTCACTACCAGCTTTCTTCCACTCTTACTTCTCCCTCAAGCATCTAATGATAAGAGAACTTCTTCCACGACTCTAAATCCTTTCCAAAGACCAACTTTTCTGTCCCAATATTTACTTCTGTCATTGCAGAGGCCTTCAGGTGTCTGATATCCATGGAAATGACACTTTTTGTTGCTGTATAAAACAAGAAACAAAAAGGAAAGTGGTGTTCTGGTGGCTCAGATGTCATTATGACATATTTCTTTGACAAAGAAAACTAGTACTTGGGTTTTAGTACTTGGGTTGCCTTTGGTAGGGGTTAAACAGGCACTGGGATGCTGTATATGGGGGGAGTAACTTGGACTCATCATTATTTGTTATAAGTAGAGTGAAGGAAAAGCATGAAACTCTGTTTGATTGCCCACTTGCTTGTCCATCTGCATGGTATACACCTGCCAAAGCAGGGACAATGCTGCCATTTCCCCTTTTCACCATTAAGGTGTGGGTGGTATGTGGGGTGCAGCTAAATAAGAAATTCTTGCTCAGAACAGATTTTCTGAGTGGCAGTGCTGAGTCAACAAAGTTGAAAGGTTTCACAAGGGATATTTTTGAATGTAATCTCTAATCCAGTCTCACAGGAAGTCATTAAATGTTTTGTTTTAAAAGGTCAGTGCATTCTGTGTTTGATATAATTTATTATATGGAAATTGAAATAGTAAAGCAGAGGCAAATATTCTTATCTTTTATAAAGAACCTTTTTGAATACTATTTTTTACAAAGCATTGTCTTTTTGTCCTTATTTTCCAATCTCAGGATATTCAGGCTTTGTCAAAATCCAGAGAGGTCAGTTTCAGGAAGGTCTTTTGGTGGCACTGTCCAACCATCCAATTTCTCTGCAAGGTTCGATTGCCTTTGTAGGAATAGAAAGACCAATTCTGTCTGTCTGTACAGATATTACATGGACAGACATGAGAAGTAAATGGCCGTAGAATAAAGCACAAGTTCCATTACCTGACATGAGGAAGAACCTTTTTACACTGAGGGTGCAGAGCTGCCCAGGGAGGTAGGTGTGCTGCCCAGGTGGAGTGTCCCTCTCTGGAGTCATTCAAAACACACCTGGACGTGTTCCTGTGTCACCTGCACCAGGTGCCCCTGCCTTGGCAGGAACCTGGACTGAATGATCTCCAGAGGTTCTTCCCAACCCTAAGGATTCTGTGAATCTGTGATTATCTGTGCCATTAACTCTATTGTTGGAAACATGACTCCAGTTTATAAAATGTACTTTTTTACAGCTTTCTTTACTTCTATAGATACATACCTTCCTTGGAAATTGTGTCTTTCTTGCCCATGAGTTCTTTCCATTTTTTTTTTATATTGAATCTCTTCAAGATGTTAAACTAATATTTCACAGAATCACAAAATATTCTGAGCCGGAACAGACCCACAAGGATCATCAATTCCATCTCTTAAATGTATGGCCCATGAAGGGATTGAACCCCCAACCTTGGTGTTTTTAGCTCCAGGCTATAACCAACAGAGCTAATCTCAGTGTATTTTTCAGAAAAAATTGTAAACCCTCCTGCAGTATTAAAATACACTAAAGCCTGACAATGTTTTCATCACAACTTGCAAGACTGATTGACTATGTAGAAAATTATAAAATTACAACATTTTATTCAAACTGTATTATATTTATTATACAAAAAAATCTCATACACACATAGTTAACAGAAAAACAAAATAGATTACATTAATTGCCTTTGAAAAAAGCACTCATGTAAATTGAATGCATTGAAATTGTTGATACTGAAAAGAATTTTTAAAGTGATAATTTCTTTAATGTTTTGTATGAAGCCACTTGCAGAATATAGTGACTGCATACTTGCATTTACGGCTGATTTCATCCAAGTCACTGTTATTCCTGAAGTGGGAGCTATTTTCTAAATAAAGTCTATATTTTCTGTTCATCACAGGTCCTTCCAGAGGTCTGAAGACAGAAGGAAACAATAAGATCTGCATTATGTAAGTCCTACAACATCACAGATGAACTTCTGCATCTGTGTGACACAGCAGTACTGCTTGTCCACTGTCCCAAGCTGCTCCATTACTACATTTCACTAAAGGGACCTCAAGTGAAAACTGGGAATAAGGCCAGGATGCATTGCTAATTTTGTAGGCTTGTTTCCAAACAGTCTTTTCCCAGGAGCACACTGCCTGTGCTCCTGTGCCACGGGGGAAGCGTGTCAGCTGGTGGGTGCAGGCTGGCGCGTGACTGGCGTGTGCCAGGGCACTGGGGCACATGGCTGGGCTGGCATCGAGCCCACTTCTCTATAGCAGGACTGACTTGAGAACTAGGCAGTTAAAAAACAAGTTTGTGGATCCTGGCATTGGTAAATCACCCAAATTTGGCCATTCATCTTTTAACAGATATGTGTTTTATTGTTCTGTAGGAAAACCCCATCAGGCAACTGAAAGATTTTCCCCAAAGAAATGCAGCCTGCTGTATATTTTCTTTTCTTTTACCCTTGGTGGCATTAAATAACAGCATATTTATATTTATCTGCTTTTATTTCTTTGTTTCTAGTTCTTGAAATCACCTCACCTAGCAAACTGTTAGAGAAAAGGCTTCTTGCAGCTCTTTGTTAGGTCAAAGCTGCTGCTCTATCTGTTCAACTGCAGTGAGATTTGGATGCATGTGTGTTGTACAATTAGCTAAGCCACATCCTATAAAAGAAATTAGTTGTATAAATGGGAAGGATGTATGTCTATACTGGGAGTAGCTGCCAGCATAGCTGCTCCAGTCAAATACCTCAGCTCTGCCAGTACACTTTTCTCACTGTAGCACTCTTCTCACTGACCACCGTCAGTCATGGAAGGCATGTGATGAAAAGCCTTCCCTCTTCTCCAGTAAAAAGGTACTTAAGAATATGTGTGGTGCTTTTTTGAATTATAGTCTCTGTTTTTAAATATATATAAATGAGCAGTTTAACAAGGGAATTTACATTCTGCAGCCCTCAGCTGCAGCCCCATCTTTAAATTCAAGGTGCTATCCCTAAAACAACAACATTTTTCTTCCTTGATTGCACCTACCTGATGTTTCTGCAGGCACATTTAGGAATACTATCATGCAATTTGCATATCTATTTTAACTCTTTTAAACTGTGTGTTTACAACAATACGATGACAAAATTTGTCATCCCAAATGACTTTCTGCTACTGGAGGGTCAGTGCTTTGCATTTTTTGTTTGAAATAACACAAGAGGTACAGCCAAGGGCAGGGGATGAAAAATTACTAGACTTTACAATCAGCATCAGGAGCATCCACAAAGGAACAATAGCAATAATAGCAAACATGTTCATCTGTGAACTCCATAGGATACCATTAAAAACTGCTTTCCTTTCTCTTTAAATAAATACTTAATATTCTGTTTCAAGTTTAGCAAAAACAACATTTAGGAATCGCCACATTACTCTGGATCGGTATCAATTTGCCTAATAGATTATTCTACCCCTGACAGCAGCCAATACTGGCTGTTCAGAAGAAGGTACAAGAAACACATTAATGATCAATTATGGAAGAATCTGCCTTTTGGGCAGCAATTCACAATTTTTATATGCTAGTCACCTTTTGCAAAAAACATACAGGTGTACCAAACCACTACATGCAGATATGAATAATGGGTTTTCTGCCTTCTCTTATAAATGTTCTTTGAGCTGTCTAATAGTTTAAAAGTCCATGTTATCCACTATTAAATAAATTATGATCCATTGTGCTTTTCTTGTACTTTTCAGGGTGTGGTAAGGCGAAGGGGGCCTCATGGCTATTGCATAAATGATACATCAGGGTTCCCTTCCTCTACCAAGAGAGAACCTGATGCAGTCATTCTGGCATTACAGTTTTTAGGATCCTGAAGAATAACTCAGACATGTGTGTCTTGTTCCCATCTTTTCAGCCTCAGTTCATTTCTGTGAGTTTTGCAGAAGGCTGCATTCCTCAATTTCAGAAATCATGAGGAATGAGGTGGTGCTCCCAGACACTGAATTCTATCTTTTGTGGGTTCACCTCTGTGCAATGTACATGATTAAACAGAAATCTTGTAACTGAAGCAGTGTGAATTAATATTCCTTGATAATTTCTATTTGAAACAATGGCCATGTGTCTGAACCTAAAAAAAGCTTTTATCCTCTTGACTTTTGATCCTGCTAAGTTTTGGATATTTTTTAACCTACTGAATAAAGGCTATGTCTAATTTTTTTTCAGAAGAGTTTTTTAAATTCTGTTTTTTTTCAGATTTTTGAGCTGGCTCAGATTGATGCTTTTGGGCATTGGTAGAGAGACCATGTAGCACATTTTTCAGATTTAAACAGATTTTAAGTTGGAAAGAATGTAGACAAAATAATATTTTTCAGTGGTTTTCATGTGTCCCTTGTTGGAGTATCTTGCTGAGAAATAACTAGGAGATCAGTTGCTCTGAGGGGTTTCACACATCTGAAAAATCTTGAGCTCTGAAAGGGAAAAGAAGGGAGAAAAGAGGAATAGAGTTAGACTTTCCACTCTCTAGAGACAATGTCTGACATGAGTTAGACCTACTTAAGTTTTAGATCACATAACCTTTACTCATTTGCTTCCAATTTCAGGACATTTTTTATTGTCATATGGTCTTAGTGCTGCACTTTTGTGTTGAAAAAGCTGTTCTGAGTCATTGCATCTACTAATGAAAGTCAAACCAAAAAAGAGTCCCATTCAAGCACTAAATTCAGCACAGTTTGCTGTGGAGTCACAGCTGGCTGGGTAGTCCTCTGCAGCTGGGGATAAGGCTGTGAGTCAGAGATCTGCAGGATTTAACCTCAGGGGCAATGGAGCAGCTCATCTGCTATTCAGAAAGGCCCACTTGAGACAGGGAGAGACTGATGAGGGGTCTGATGTGCAGCTAACCCAGTAACAGTGACAGCACTGAAAAAGCAAATCTGATTATTATAATCTTGGTGTCTCTTCTGCATACTACCCAAGCTGCTAGTCTACATATAAAAAAGCAAAACGCCATGCAAGTCCCCTGTATATTGTTCTTTTCCCTATTGTGCTTAATGACTGATCAGTTATATAAAGCAGGTACAACTCTCTGATAATGCTTATGTAAGTACCTGTTTAGTAATCCTTCTCTGAACATCAAGTTTTAACTGATGGAATTTATTAACATTTATATTGCTGTAGAGCTGAGAGACATCAGCTAGGTTACAGATACATTGCACTAGGTACTGTAAAAAGAGAGACTATCAGCATGCCATATGAATCCTTGCTCCATATATTTATTTTATGAAATATATCTTCTATATTTGCATTAATGCGAGGTGACAGAACATTGTAAAATTGACCAGCAATTTATAGCCTCTTTATTTTTTAATTAAAAACATAAATATGCTCCTATGTAGCAAAAGAGAAGTTTTCTAAAATGAATTCAGAATTACTTAACCATCTTCATTCCTTACACCCACAGCTGTAGAGGATTTTTCTGCAAAGATATGGAAATAATTTGACTTTTAAAAAATATCAAGGAATAAATGAAGAAATAATCACAAGCTTTTATTAATTTAGGCTAATATAGCAGTAGGTGAAAGATTAACTTTTAGTAGTGCACAAATAATGATTCAAAACTCACAAACAATACCTTTATCAGTTATTGAGGAGTAAAACATCCCTTTAACAAACAAATTTAGACATTTGGAACTATCATCTGCTCAGGTACATGGGAGGCTGGGAGGAGACACAGCCAGGACATGTGATCCAGACTCACCAGAGGGATATTGCAGATCATGCAGCATCATGCTCAGTATATAAAGCAGATGAGGAAGAAGGAGAAAGTGGGGCTGTTTGTGGTGGTGGTGTTTGTCCTCCCAAGTCACAATTACATGTGATGGGGTGCTGCTCTCCTGGAGATGGCTGGACATCTGCCTGTCCTTGGGAAGCAGTGAATTAATTCCTTGTTTTGCTTTGTTTGTCTGCATGGCTTTTGCAATAGGAGATCAGGATTCAGTAGTTCTGCTGATAGAAGTAGTTATCAATAAGGGTGAAATTGAACTTACTATATGTGTAGTTGGAGGAAAACTCAAAAGCTGAATTCTCTGAGTGTCCTGAAAGAGCCAATGCACAGTCAGAAGTGGGACTGTTCATGATTCAGCTGTAAGAGATTTTTGAGCAGGGTATGATTGTCCAAGGCGTTTGAAGAGTAGCACTTACATTTAACCAAACAGGAAAAGTGAGCTAACAGACATGCACTTTTGTCTGAGTTCAAGGAAGGAAAAATTGAAGACATGGAGGTAAGTGGAAGGTAAAAGGCAAAAAGGTTTTCTGAAGAGAAATTTGGCCTCACCAGTCTGCTGCCTATTCCTGGCCAAGGCAGTTTTTAGACACAGAAAACACAACTGATCTATCCTACCACACATCACCTGAAGGATTCTTTGATACAGGACATTGATGCTTGAAGTTTACATAAATTTGTATAGCAAAAATAGAAAAAAATATATAGAAAAAATTTTTTTTTTCTATATTTAGAAAAAATCATTGAAGAAAAGTCCCTCAAGGCTATTAAGTATACATACACCTATTCTAATTAGGAAGTCTGTGAGCCATGGAGGTAAGGAGACATTTTGAGGGAAGTAAAGCTGCATACTCAGCCCATTTTTATTCTCTTTTATACATGTGGGCTATTGACAGATAGATCTTTAATCTGATCAGTATGACCATCCTCATTCTCCTGTGTTCTTATCTGAACAGCACTGCATTATGTGACAGGAAGTTATTAATTAAGCTGGAGAAGATGTAGGGATAATTCCAGAATTTTAAAATGGCTAAAGCCAGGGCTGTATTAGCTATCACAGCAGTGATTTTTCCCATCAGCACTGATGAGGCCATTCTGGGCACCATTCTAGGCTCCTTAGAACAAAAGAGATATGAAGTTCTTCCAGAGAGTGCAGTGAAGGACAACAAAGACGATTAAGGGAGTGGAATACCTCACATTTGAAGAAAGGCTAGGAGGGCCAGAACTGTTCAGTCCAGAGAAAAGAGGACTCAGGGACATCTTATTAATATATATAAACACCTAGAGAGAGGATGCAAAGAGGTCAGAACCAGGCTCTTATCCATGGTACCCAGTGACAGAACCACAGGCACACAAACCAACAGGCACAAACTGAAACAAAGGAGGTGCTGTCTGAACATTATGATACATTTTGGTACTGTGAGGGTGACTCAGAACTGACACAGGTTGCGCAAATAGTCTTGACATGGTCCTGGGCAATGTCTTCTGAAATTGATAGTCCAACCAAATCATTCCTGTGGGAGGTGTGTGTTAATTACCTTTCCCCAACTTGAAAATTATTAAACATGAATTGTATTTAAAGTGTGAAGGTCAGAAAGAATTCAGCTGCTTAGAATCATTAACTGGTCAAGACTGTTATTCTCAAATCTAACAGAAGCTCTGAATATATTGTGGCTAAATCTAGTTCTTCACCAACTAAAATTATCGTTTTCCATGAGTTAATTGTGTGATTGAGTCTTTCTGGGAAAAATATATTGTGGAAACATTTATCTCAGGTGCATTTCTGAACTGATTCACAAAAGCATACACCAATATTTTCATAGGAATTAGGATCTTCTTAGCTGTATTCCACAGGGGTAGAAAATATTTGACAGGAAATATGTTTTTTAGCATGTTCAGATAAGCTGTCCTCTGGTTGTTTAAGATTTAAGTTCTTATCACCTTAATAGGCATTCTTGTCAAAGCAGACACATGAACAGCTGAGGTCTATATTTATAGAGACTTATGTTGAATCCTAGTATTTTATTTAGGGAAAGGTGATATTGGTAAGTTGTCTCAAGGGTCAAAATTTACCACTGGAGCAAATCCAAATGGATTTTAAAAGACTGTCATCACCGAGGCTGATCTTGATAACTAGTGGTCTCAGTATTGTTTCTATATGAGGCACTGCTCAACATGAGGCCTGCAGATGTCTCCAGGGAAGAGGGAAGATATAGGAAGAAGCTGGTTAGGCTCAGCTTAGCAGGTTGTAAGGACCAATGTGGAGCAGTAAATGTTTTTAGGAGGAGAAAAAAAAAAGGAAGTTGGAGGAAAAGATGCTGGAGGTCCTGAAGATGGCCACAGCAGCAAGGAAGGAGCAACCTGATGCAGATGGAACAGAGGCAGTGGTGCCCTGCTTCCAGCTGTAGATGAGTGCTGGGGCGCTGTACTCTGTTTCTGGAAGTAAGGTTTAAATGAGTTCAAAACCTGTACTGGTGGTGCAAGTGGGAAAGTCTGTAAATACTGGGTTGAGGTGGGAGTTGGTGGTATGCTCCTTCACACAGTACTTAAAGCATTTATGCCCATGGCAGTTCCACTGTCTGTGTGTTATTTGCCGGGATACAGCTTTTTGTCAGAGCCCATGGAAGGCTCAGGCTGGGGGAGGCTGGTGTTCAGGCACACATTTTGGCCCTGCTCTGACTCTGTGTTTTCTCTGCATGTCTGCACATCAGTGGGGCTCATGTTCACACTGACACAGCCCAAAGAGGGATCAGCTGCATTATTATCTAAATCCCAACAGTGTGCTTGGATCCAATGATGACATGAATATACACTATTTCTGCACAAACAGAATTGCACTGAGAAAAGCAAGGAGGATGGCAGATGGGAGCTGCAGCTCACCAGGTGTGGAGGTTTACAGGGACTCCTTCTCTGGCGTTTTTACTCATTATCTTTTCATATGGTACTTTCTCAAAAAAAGCCAATGTAGTTCTGGTCTCTCAATTATCTGTCTGTGTGATTGTACACATGTACATAACTATCTATAATCTTTCTCTGTAATATTGCCAGCGTGATTTTCTTAAAATCAGAACAGTTGCCAGTAGCTCTGTCTCTGCCTGTGTTATTCTCCAGTGAGGGTACAATCTCACAGAGCAGATCTAACCATTCTGATTTCCCAGAATGTACAAAAGTTTGATCTTTTTAAAAGGAAAGATAGGAAAGGCACCTTGAGTATTATTGCTACTGCTGCTTCTCTTTAATGGTTATATGGTGACACTGCTTCGCATAGGATTACTGTCACTGGCACAGAGGGGATGGGAGATTGGCTGCCTTGAGGGATGAGATGAGATGATAAAGGAAAGAGGATGTTACCTCTGCAGCATCTGGCTCCATCTCTCAATTTTCATTCCATGTGTTCTGTGTGGAACCAAAGCAGGGTTTGTAGCAGTTTCTTGCCTTTGCACTACTGCCATTGTTAGGCAACTGAAAAGACAATGAGAGAATTGTGAAAAACCTGTTTTACTTAAAATAGCTGTACTGTGTAATTATTCAAGAGGGCTTAGCAGGCAAATGAGATAAAGCCAAAAGTTAGGCAGATCACCAAAGGTACGGAATACAGTGACAGAGTGATGCATAAAATTCTTTGGAAAGCATTGATGTAATTATATTACTTATGTGCTCATATTGCAGTGAACATGATTTTCAGAGTGCTGCATTTCTGCTTAACTGAAATGAAATCCCTAAATTTATTAACTAATTTTTGCTTTGTGCAGCAAAGGCTGAAGCTTTTTCTGCAAAAATCAGATTCCAGTACACTGACTCATTTGGAATACAGCAGTTAGAGCCAATCTGAGCCATTTTTACTTTATGTGTACCAAAAGTGTCACAAATAAGACTGTAATTGTAGGAGAGAAAATTGTAAAAGCAGTGAGAGGCCCAACAGTGCATGGAGAAGAAGAAATGTTTTAGCTGACCTCTGTGTGTCAGAGCACATTTCCCTCTGTGGGCAGGGCCATGTGTGTGTCTTGAGTTTGCACATGATGTCAAACAAGCAGCTGCTCTGCCAGTGGTTTTATCCTTTCACGCTCCAAAGCTGTATCTATCCTATACAGTTAAATTAAAAATGTTGTCCCATAAAAATCTCAGAAATGAGAGTTTTGAGTTTTCTATTGATACTTTCCCGTAACAGTCTATTACGAGATGCCTGTTTGTTTCAGGGAAAGGTAATTAAAGAGCCAGAAGAGAAAAGAAGGAAAAAAAGTATCTCACCTTTCTGGCATATTTTCAAACGATTCAATTAGGGACACACTAAACAAAATTTGTTTAAAAACGTGATTGATGTTGGAGCTTTAACAAGGCTCTGTCATTGGATAGAGGGGCTTTTTATTAATGCATGTGGCGTGATAGAAATGTGTGGGACAGGATGCCAGGCTGTTGACAGTGTTTGTGTGTTGTATATGTTTTACATGAAGAGATGGGCTGTGTAAAGATGCGTTTTGTTTCTTCTTTCACTGGTTCACTTCATTAATCTGAACTGAAACTGAAACTGAAACTGAAAGATCTTACAGCGAGGCAAGCAGTTTTGAGTGAAAAGGGCTGTTAAGAAAATCTGCCTTGAAGGAGAATATTTTATATATAGATTGTTATTTTCTTTTTAAAAGCTTAGTGATTGCACTCTATGCCATGCATACTGCAGAGGGCTGAAAAAACACTCATGATCATTTGATGTTCCTGAATTTCTGTGTGAGTGTATATATATATATATGCACATATATGAAGATGTATATGTACATATTTCATACACACATATTCATCTACAAGCATATACATCTGGATGATATGTAAGTACGTATATATGATATATACATATAGGTGTGTATATATATGTAAGCACCATCATTAAGGGAAGTAAAATGCTGTTAGCACTGCCTATCAACAGATTTTAGAGGTAGAAGCTGTTTGGTGGGAGGGCTCTTCATCACATATAGAGAAGGAAAACAAACTGTGAAATCCTTATTATCTTTGAAAATGCACTTCAAAACTGAGCAGTCTTTTTTTTTTTTTATGGTCATTTAATCTGTCTATAAATAGACATATTCTCTTTATTTATTTATTAATTCAGTAGTGATTAGTTGCCTTGTGCACAAAGTAGCCCTGATGAAATTAAAAATTTGATTGCTTTTATTAAGAGATTATAGCTACATCTTGCATACAGATACCAGTAGCTCTGGGGAAACCTAAGGTGGTCTTGCACAGTGTTGGAAGAAGTTAAAGTGTAGGTACTAGTCAACAGTTTAAAACACATTCTAGAAATACACACAATGACATTTTCCAGAAGGCTTCTAAGGAAGTTTCAGACAGTAGTTAAGGGTTACTGAAAACAAGAAATTTTGTTTTAGGAAAGAATTTTTGTTTTAGGAAACACTAAAGAAAATAGTTTCCAAAATTGGTTAATTGTGATTTGTTTTAACCCAAACAGAATTTGGGATTTTTTTTCTTTTATTCCTCAAGATCTCTGAGATTTTTTTCTTAGAAATTGGAAATGGATGAGCATGGTAAATACTTTCACCAAGAATGGGATTTGAAACTGTAAACTCTTATGCACTTGAATAACTTTACTGAGATTTGTGCTTGACCAAGTATGTATGCATGATTTGCCTTTCAACATGATTTGATCTTTTGCTTGTATTCAAGTGCTAAGAGCAGGCCCTGGAAGCAACCCAGTATTACTCAAAGTGGTTTCATGAAAGTCTTAATTCAGAGGCCCTTTTTTTTTTGATGCTTTTACAAACATAATTGAACGTAGTCTGAGCATCAAGTCCATTCACAAAAAATTGCAGCCAGACAATAAGTCTTTCAAAACTGCTTGTGTGATTGCTTTTGCTACAGCACCAACTACTTAAAGCATTGAAGAATTGTCCAGTAAATAAAAGGTACTGTTAGAAACTGTAAAGTTTGGAAAACCATGCAGTGACAAATTCCGAAAGAGCAGTCTTTTGATAGAAATTATGCTCGTGTTAAAGTAACGAGGGGTAGAATATGAAAGGGTCAGAAAATCTAACTTTATAGAGTGACACACTCAGACACATTTCCTATAGGTCTAAAATGAAAATTTCCACTTAAGAATAAAGATTTTGAACAAATGGCAGAGTTAGCAGCAAGCACTACAGGACCTTGGAATTTGGAGAAAATACGTTAACACAAACATGTTGTGTACATATTACCAGAAATAAGGGGAAAAGGCAGTAAAACAAAACATTTGTCTGAATATATGTCTCAAGACCTGCACTCAGACAATGGGATTTTTTTCATCTATTATATCAGAGCCATTAGATGAGCTCAGTAAATTTACCATTTGAAAACAACTGAGTAAAATATAGCCATTTTTTTCAGTGAAAGAGCTGTTCATACTATAGCCATTTTAGGTATGAAAAAATATTGCTTGGGACAAAATATCTGAAAAGGAAGAGACTAGGCAACACTGTTAGGAAACAATTTTTCTATTGAAGAATCTCCTAAAATTGGCCAAATGCTTTTGCAACAGATAACAAGCTATATTTCCTGACTACTGAGTCTGAGAAATTCTTAATTGCCCATAAATCCATGTACTAGAAAGTCTGGAAAATTTAATGAGTTGGCAACAGACTTCAAAGAAAAGGATATCATGCAGACTGAGTTACTGGAAACTAAAGGACAGTGGATAAATAAGAAGGACTGCAGCTGAAGTGTTGGGGATTTAGGACAAACTAACCCATATACTTTGTAGATTTAATCTTTTTTTCATGGTCAAGGATATCAGTCTTCTACAATGATGATGACTTCTACATATAGTTTGAGGCATGAATTTCAAACAAAAATACATATCTTGCCTTATTGAAAATTATCTTGAACTGTTCATTTTCCTCACTTGTGTCTTTGGTTGCTTGAAACAGAAGAGTCACATAAAGTAAACTTGTAAGAGTGATGAAAGGTAGTCAGGTCTTTGGTCTCACACCCCCACACAATCAGTGTCATGTTTCTTGCACCCAGCTGAGAAACTTCTAGTACTCTCACTGCTGTACTGCAATACCTCACTGCTGTAAGCTCTTTTTGTTTCTCTGTTCTTCGAGGGTTTGATGTGGCCTGACTTGTTCACTCATATATAGAAAAAACTGGTTTTTGGAGGCTTGGGCCTTGCATCTTTGAACTTCTAATTAAAATGTTGATTGGGACTCTGATTACATGTCTGATCACTTCTTTAAAATCTATGTATGCTCCATTAGAACGCTGTTCAAAAGCTTCTCCTTTTTCACATCTCAGTTATTATTTGTGAAGCTTCTGTTTCCAGCCTACCACAGAAATGAAGACATTGCAAAAAAAAGCTTACAAACATCAGTTATTAAGAGCAGCAGTAGCAGATCATAGAATCATAAAGTCTAACCTAATGGTTGGAAAAGACCTTTAAAATCATTGAGTCCAGCCATCAACCCAGTGCCCCCACCATGTTCACCATTAAAACATGTCCTCAATCATGAGCCACATCTATACTCGTCTTGAACACTTCCAGGAATGGTGACTACGCCACCACGCTGGATAGCACATTCCAATGCTTTATAACACTTTCAATGAAAAAAAAAATTCCTAATGTCTAATTTAAACTTCCATTTCATCTTGTCCTGTCCATTATTACCCAGAAGAAGATATTGACACCCACCTCACTGCAGCTTCCTTTCAGATAACTGTAGACAATGATAAGACCATCCTCCCTGAGCCTCCTTTTCTCTGAATTAAACAATCCCAGCTTCAGCAGCTGCTCCTTTTAGGATTTCTGCTACAGCCCCTTCATCAGCTTCATGGCCTTTCTCTGGGCTCACCCAAGGATCTCAATGCCTTTATTGTAGTAAGGGGCCCAAAACTGAACACAGCACTCAAGGTGTGGCCTCACCAATGCTGAGTACGGGGGGATGACCACTACTTCAATCCTGCTGGCCACATTATTTGCAATACAGGCCAGGATACCATTGGCCTTCTTGGCCACCTGGGCACACTCTGACTCATGTTCAGCCAGCTGTTCATGTTCATGTTCATGTTCATGTTCATGTTTGGCACCTCCAGGTCCTTTTCCTCTTCCCCCAGCCTGTAGCACAGCCTGGGGTGCTGTGATCCAAGCACAGGACCCAGCTCTTGGCCTTGTTGTACCTCATACAAATGATCTCACCCCATCAATCCAGACTGTCCAGATTCCTGTGCAGAGCCTTCCTTCCCTCCAGCAAATCAACAATCTCACCCAACTTGGTTATGTCAGCAGACTGATTAAAGGTGCATTTGATTCTCTCATCCAGATCATCGATAGATATTAAACAGGACTGGCCCCAGTGCTGAGCCTTGGGGATCCCCACTAGTGAGCAGCCACCAGCTGCTGTGGCACCATTCACCAGCACTCTCTGGGCCTGGCCAGCCAGCTTTAATGCAGCAAAGGGAGCACCTGTGCAAGCCATGGGCTGCCAGCTTCTCCAGGAGAATGCTGTGGGAGACAGTAACAAAAGCTTTACTGAAGTCCAGATAGACAACACCCACAGCCTTGTCCTTATCCACTGGGCAGGTCACCTGTACTGAATGGAGATCATGCTGTCAAGCAGGACCTGCCTTTCCTAAACCTATTCTGGCTGGGCCTGATCCTCTGGCTGTCCTGTATGTGTTTTTTCATGATCCTCAAGATGATCTGCTTCGCTGGAAATAAGATAGGATCACATTTCCATCTTCTGGTAATTTAGGACCTGCCTGGTGGACCAGGACTGCTAGTAAATTACTGAGAGCAATTTGGTGAATGATATATTAATAAAACCACAGAATTTGGCATTCTGTATTCACTTTGATAAAAATCTTGTAAAAAAAATGTTTTTATGAACATGTTACAGTATGAGAAATAACTCTACTTAATCATGTAAATAAAGTTGTCCAATCCAAGTTTTGCCATCTCAGAAGCTATTGGATAACATTCCCACTAATGGGGTGTGAGAAGTCCTGAATAAAGCCCAGTCATTCCTAAACTGAAATAAAACCAGTCACTTATGAATGACTACATAAATACAGTAAGATGAAGTATATCTTGTGTAATTTTCATCTTCTGTAAACATTTAAGAAACAGTCATTCTGGAAACCTCAAAACTATCATAATGACTATCTTAGATTGACTATGTGTTGTACACACTAAAAATGAAAGTACCTGAAAACCCATTTTTCTGAGGCTTTGAAAATAAATATTAATATAGCAGTTCTATTTTGTATTTGCTACAATTGTAACAATTGTAACAATTCTGTCCCATGGACTGGAAAGTATTTTTGAGACTGTAACAGCAGAACAGGTATCTGTTTGTGGCTTATTATTTGTTTCTGATTTCTCCTTCCTTAATGACCACCCTACAACAGTCCAGCTTTTAGTTGAGAATATTCCCCTTTTGTGTAGGAACAGGTCTGCCTAAAGACAGAAAATATTAGAACCAAAGCTTAACCATCTCTTCATGTTTCTTCTCTCCCCTCCTTCAGAGAGTAAAATTCAGCCAGGTTTCTACTTGACTCATGGTGCCACAGAGCAAGAGTATAGGGAGCTTAAGGCTTTCCTCCCTGGCATAAAAGGTCTGGCTAGTTAGACAGAATCTCAGCATAGATGTCAGCTAGTTAGACAGAATCTAAGCATAAAATCTCTTTTCAATGTGAGAACCACAACTGAAAAAGTCACAGAAAAATAAAGCCTTTTCCAAACCATCTGCCCACAACTCTATTCAATACTCTTCATCAGCCTAGAGGTTTTTCTTCCTTCTTGGGGGACACTGACATGATGCACTTCCAAAGTAAAAGGTGACACCTGCTGTGAAAGCAATGAAGATTATTAGTGTGTCTAACTTCAAATAGTTTCCAATCTTTCAGTGATTATGGATGCTTCCTATCAAAACTGTCCAAGATGCTGTAACTTTTATATGGGTTTCTGAAGAAAGATAAACCTTGGAAGTTGCTGGACTGTAAAATAGCGGTACACTGTAACACTGACAAACCTTTAAAAGATAAATCTTGGCAGCCACTGGACTGTACAACATTAACACACTCTGCACCTTTGGATGTCTGAAACTCCAGAGAAGGATCTGAGAGGTTGTTTTCTCATGTAACAGAATAAGGAAGAGAGTGTTACCTCAAAAATGCACCTGGCTTAAGTTCATTCACAACTATCCTGTGCAGGTGCTTATATCTTTAGTGAGCTCTTTCTAGAAAGGCAACCAATGGAAATTACTTAGTTGGTTTATGTCGGCTTATACACTGTAATGATAACTGTGAAACAAAGTCTGGCAATTCCAGTTCTCAGAACAATGGCTTATGTGTAAAACATAAGCTAAAAAAATAGTCAATAATTTAATGACAATGTAAAATTGTTAGTAATTTTGCAGGTTTAAAAAGTTTATTCTTAAAAATCTTTCCAGAAATGCAACCTCTAAGTCACTTATCTGAGAGACTCTACCTACTAGACTCAGAGTTGGGTAACTAGACTCAGATTTCTCTGTGCCAACTGCAGGAGCAACTACCTGAATTTTCTTTGTATGGCTTCACAGAGGTCTGATGCAGCAGCATTTGCTTGACCTCCATACTTCCTTCTCACAAATTCCTACCTGGCATTTTCCTCTGTTCTGTTGCAGCACATTTGCCTGCACTCTGACTCTGCGTCCTCATCTTCACGCTTGTCTGCCCCTCCTCTGCATCCCTCCTGGTCCCTACATTAGTCTCACTCAATTTGCTGTCCTGTTTCCAAATGCATTTTCCCTCCCCACTGCTCCCCCTGTATCTGACATGTCCATATTCCCCTGTCCCCTGCTTGGCCCTCACAGAGTAGCTAACAGACCATTAGCTTCTCTGATGGCATCCTGTCTTCTGCTCAATTGCAAATAACAAGGAGTGGCATCCATCTTCACTGGTTTACCCTCACTTTCTTCCAGAAACCTTAAATGGATCTGGCAACCAATCTTCTGAGATCAGGTTTGGCCTGGTCACAGTCTTGACAATGGGAGGTGGAAAGCATTTTACTTACAGATCAAGTTTCATAGGTTTTTAAATGAAAAATTATAATAAGTGTGTCATATGCTAAAATTTACTAGTAATATACTGAAAAAACTCTCTAACTAGTCTTTGCTTTGATTTGACCAGCAGGAAGGCTGCACAGCAGCTGCAGAGGTGTGAGCTCAGGGCAGATTTGAGAATGGGGCTTTTCTTTTGGTACTGGTCAGACTGTGCTCCAGTGAAAACCTTACAAAATGTTAACATCATTTACTGAGCCTCAGCCCTAAATAAGTGAACCTTGCTTGCTTCACTGGCTTTCACCTCTCCATGGAAAGTTGTTCTGTGCTTTGGAACAATTCTGCCATTTCTATGACATCTGTCTGTAAAAAACTAGAAATTATGGCAACTTCATTATGGTATCTCTAGCTGCACCCTGTAGAAAACTAATTATGATCTAAAACTAAATTCTGGACCTAATAAAACACTTTGCCTTCTATGACTTCAGAAGCTATATTTTATTTCTAAAGCTAATCTACCCTTAATGTATGGGGAGAGAGGACAATAGACCATGTAATCTCAGTGAAGGCTGGGAATCTCAGGCATGGTGGGTTTTGACAGTTTTGAATAGCAATCCATCACTTAACAGACAAATAGAGGCTACAGTCTCTTTGCAGCAGATCTTTTTCAACACCAAGATGACATCCATCCCTCTGCAAAGGAATGTAAGATGTCATCCTCAGACAGAGGAATAGATTCCAAACACTTCTGGGCTTGAGTTGGGTGTTTGCAAGGTGGTTTGAGTGTTTTTGTTTTTTTTTTTTTTTTCAAGAAAGTGGTTCTCCAATGGTGAGCTGATATTTTTGTCACCCAAAGTTTTCAGCAAGTGCATACCAAAGTACTATACCTAAATAGTGAATAACAGCAAACAGAGGATCACAGCCATGTAGCTACATGTCACAGGGAAAACAAGAACTTTTATAGTGGCATATGCAAAACTCCATCTGAAAGCAGAACTGATGCAATGTTGACATCAGAGCATATCCTCTATTGTTATTTTCTTTGATGAAAGTTTTGACACCAGGGGAAAATATTTGCAAAGATTTGTCTAAGGCAAACTGCATTATATATATACATAATACAGTGACTTTGCTGGTGAGTTCTTAAGAGGGTGGGATGCAATACAGCAAGAATAATTTCAAGCTGGTTGTACACTTTGACCCAGTATAGTTCATCAAAACATTTTGACTCAGTATAGTTCATCAAAATAGTTGAATTGTGTTAGGACTTGATTGCAAAATACATTGTACGTGTAACAATCAATACTGTGTACTCATAAAAAAAGATCAAAACAAATGAAAATCTAAATGTTAGATTTTCTTAACTATTTCTTTATTTTACTACACAATACTTTTCTTCATCATGGCAACCTTGTTAGAAGTCTGACAGATCATTAGGGACCATGCTTTCTCATGATATTATGTAAGATATTTTACTCTCAGAGGTCTACAGAGCTTTCTTTTCACTTACATTTGCAAATAGAACTGTGGGATTATGCATCTAGGTATTTCCTTCATTATTTATTATCATGAGCATGTGTTCTTTGAATAAATTTAAGAAGTCATTTGGATTGATGGAAATGAAAATTTAATCCATCAGGGACTGGATTTAGCAAAATTTCAATATTAACAATTAACCAGTAGACTTGCTTGTTAAGAACAATTTCCCTGGAAACAGTATATCATAATCAAAAAGTAGTATAACAAGCCAAGAACTCTTTCCTAGTAAACCATTTCCTGCTGTATTTTTTGATATTTTTTCTGATAAAGAGGAATATAGTAATTGTTTAATTGTTTCCTGTTGATATGTCCAATTCAGTAGCTCTCAGTCATCAGTCACCCTATGGCCCTGCAGCAGTAATTTGGCAGTTCCATAGATTTTTAAGCCATCAGGGACATTAGATCATCTTGTCTGATCTTTCTGCATAAAGCAGGTCAGAGAATTTCATCTAGTTATGTCCTGTATTGAGTGGAGCACTGGCTATGAACCAAAGCTCATACTTATGTCAGAAAGTTTACCTTTTTTTGTTTTTAACTGGGGAACATTAACTTCTCTTTCATACCTAAGATGTGCACACCCATTGATGTTTCCAAAGACTCTAAGATGCTGGGATTTAATGTGCTATAAACGCAAACAGTAGAAATATTTCCAGTGATGACCTAACCAAGATTTTTTAATCAATATGATGAACTGGATAGTAGGACAAATTAATCTGTAGTGTCTCCAGCAGGAAGAAGCTTTGCCAATTTAATTCAAGATTTTTTTATTATAATATTTGCTGATAATTTGGAGAAGGAAAGATATACAGTGCAAAAATGACATTTTAAAAAATGCAAAAATAAAAATGTCAAACAGAAAGTAACTTTAAATATTCATAAAATTTATGAAATTTTCCTTGGATTTCAGATTAAAAATTCACAGAGATTATAATTCCTTTTATCTTCATTAGCCCATATATGTGTTATTAGTTATTTGTTAGGCATTTCCATAAGCATGTGATAATTTAAGTGGTGAGAATGTAAACCTAAAATTCTTTTACTCTAAGATCACTGGGACAATAAAGTGGTGCTTGCCCTGCTCACTGTGTGAGCCAAAGAGTCTCCTTCTGAAGTTAAGCAAGAGGTATTGCCCAGCCTGCCTGAGATTGCAAAGTGCCTCCCAGTTCCATGCCTGCTCCTCTGCCTTTGCATCAGACAAAAGTAATTTATACACAAAGGGATGGAGCCCTCTCTGAACATCTGCAATGACAGGAGTAGGTAGTCCACATGATTTCTGACTTCAGTGAATGTGATTTTAGTATGGCTAACCAGGCTTTCTATCAATTGGGAAATCTACCTGAAAAAAAAGCAAGCCTTTAGAAAAGTACTTATGTTCACTAGTTTATATTTGCCTTTTTAGCATCATTGTCCTTCAATTTTCCATACTGAGCAGTATTGTTCTTGCTGCTGTGAGTCTTCTCCGGATCTTTCTTGAAGAAGTTCCTATTCAAGCAGCTTTTGTGAACTTTCTTGATGGTCAGAATTTCAATTAACAACAAATCTCCTTTAGAAGAGGATGCAGTCAAGGCCATTTTGGTTTATTATGTATACTGTCTATTTATATTTACCTACAGTCTGTGTATATTTAGTCTACTTAAAACACACACACAGATGTATTTGCTGAACAAACAGTAGCTTCTATTCCAAAGTTACATTTACAGTGAGCAGAGTGAAACTTTTAAGGTTGGTAGTACTTACATAGAGTGAACTACTTCGTAAGAGACACTGAAACTGGTTTTAATGCTTTAAAACCCTGCCACATCCAAAGATTATTTTAAAAAAAATTAAAGTAATAAATTAAAGATACTAAGACTTCAGGCTTGTTGTTTTACCCCGGAACAGCTAATATGGCAACATGTATTGTTTAAGTCCAGCTGGCAACTAAGCACCACACAGACACTCATTTAGTCCTCCCCTACACCGTCACCACAGTGACGTGGGGGAGAGAATCAAGGCAAAACTTCCAGGTTGAGATAAGAATAGTTTAATAATTGAAAAAAAAGTAAAATATAACAATAATAATAGTAAATAACAACAACAACAACAATAATAATATAAAAGTAAAAACAGTGATGCACAACACAGCTCACCATCTGCTGGCTGATGCCAGACCAATGTCTCTGACACCCAATCAGTCCCCCTTCCAGGTAATTTCCTCAGTCTTTATACTGAGCATACTGTTCTGTGTTGTGGAATACCCCTTTGGGCAACTCAGCTCACCTGTCCAAGCTATGCTCCCTCCCACGTTTTTTGTGCTCTTCCTCACTATCTGAGCATGAGGCACAAAAACGTCCTTGACTTAGGATAGACACTTCTTCGGAACAACCAAAATATCAGTGTGTTATGAACATTATTCTCATACTGAATCCAAATCACAGCCCTGTACCAGAAACAGAAAAGAAATTAACTCTGTCTCAGGCAAAGACAGGACACAATAAAAACAAATACTCTAAAATTTTAAAAATTAAAAGGAAGTTGGTTCAATCCATTGGAAATTTACAGATTCTGTAATTTAAATTTTTGGAAAGCAGTAAAATAAGTGGCACTTTTTCATGGTCCTGTAATGTCTGCTTCTCTGAGCAGTTTGGCTCTGATACCCACTGCAAGCAGCAATAAGTAGATTATGGTCCTCCAGTTACTGCTCCATTTCTTCCTTGGTATTGAAAAGCTGCGTCCTTTAATCATCATTCAACACAAAGCTGTGGAAGAGGAGGAGGAGGAGGTGACCAGTAGGGTTATGGGGGCCCAGAAACACACTCCTCTGGGAAGGGAATCCCATGAAGGAGACTGTCAGAACAGGTAAGGAATCTCAACATATGAGCCAGAGAGCATCAAGCAAATGTTGGAGATGCCCTCTTTTACACACAAAAAAATATGAAGCTGAGGGGAAAGA
>VZSU01000965.1:0-10303 GCA_013398715.1 Nesospiza acunhae
ACATTGGGGACATTGGGGACACTGGGGACATTGGGGACATTTGGGTCAATGGGGACACTGGGGACACTGCAGTCATGGAGGACCTGAAGAGCGTTGGGGACATTGGGGATGTTGGGGACATTGGGGACACTGGGGACATTTGAGGCAATAGGACATTGGGGACATTGCGGTCATGGAAGACCTGGAGAGCGCTGGGGACACTGGGGACATTGGAGGTGTGGGGGACACTGGGGACATTGGGGGCATTGTGGTCATGGAGGACCAGGAGAGTGTTGGGGACATCGGGGACACTGGGGGCAATGGGGACATTGGGGACATTGGGGACACTGGGGACATCGGGGACACTGGGGGCGTTGGAGACATTGAGGACATTGTGGTCATGGAGGACCTGAAGAGTGTTGGGGACACTGAGGACATTGGAGGTGCTGGGGATAACTGGGGACACTGGGGATGTTTGGGACACCGGGGACACTGGGGACACTGGGGGACATTGGGGACATTGGGGACATTTGAGGCAATGGGACATTGGGGATGTTGCGTTCATGGAAGACCTGGAGAGCACTGGGGACACTGGGGACATTGGGGACACTGAGGACACCGCGGTCATGGAGGACCTGGAGAGCGCTGGGGACACTGGGGACATTGGAGGTGTGGGGGACACTGGGGACACTGGGGACATTGGAGGCATCGGGGACAATGCAGGCAATGGGGACATTGGGGACATAGGGGACACTGGGGAGATCGGGGACATTTGAGGCAATGGGACATTGGGGACATTGGGGGGACAGGGGACACAGAGCACTGAGGGAGCTCCAAGAGCCTGTCCAGCCCTGGGGACACTGGGGACACTGGAGGTGTGGGGGACACTGGGGGCGTTGGGGACATTGGGGACATTGAGGACATTGTGGTCATGGAGGACCTGGAGAGCGTTGGGGACACTGGGGACATTGGAGGTGCTGGGGATAACTGGGGACATTGGGGACAATGGGGACTTTGGGGACATTTGGAGCAATGGGGACACTGGGGACATTGGGGACAATGGGGACACTGAGCATTGCAGAGGCTCCATGAGGCCACTGAGTCCTGGGGACATCAGGGGACATCAGGGGACATCGGGGACACGGGACCCTGTGGTGGCACGGGATGAGCTGGGAGGGTGACACGGGGGTGGGGACACGGTGGTGGCACTGGGGACACGGCTGTGACAGGGACACGGCAGTGACAGAACACAGGGGTGACAGGGACAGGGCTGTGACAGGGATGGGGACACAGCTGTGGCCTTGGGGACAGGGCTGTGACAGGGCCAGGGACATGGCGGTGGCCTTGGGGACAGGGCTGTGACAGGGACACAATGGTGGCACTGGGGACAGGGCTGTGACAGGGCCAGGGAGGGAGCGTTGGGGACACAATGGTGGCATGAGGGACAAGGCTGTGACAGGGCCAGGGACACGGCAGTGGCATTGGGGACGCAACGGTGGCCTTGGGGACAGGGCTGTGACAGGGATTGGGACACAGTGGTGGCATCAGGGACACAGCTGTGACAGTGGGGACACTGTGGTGGCCTTGGGGACAGGGTGGTGACAGGGACAGGGACACAGTGGTGGCCTTGGGGACAGGGCTGTGACAGGGACAGGGACAGGGCGGTGGCCCTGAGGACAGGGAGGTGGCCTTGGGGACAGGATGGTGGCACTGAGGACACAGCGGTGGCCTTGGGGACAGGGTGGTGGCACTGAGGACAGGATGGTGACCCTGAGGACAGGGTGGTGGCCCTGAGGACAGGGTGGTGGCCCTGAGGACAGGGTGGTGGCACTGAGGACACAGCGGTGGCCTTGGGGACAGGGTGCTGGCATTGAGGACAGGGTGGTGACCCTGAGAACAGGGAGGTGGCCCTGAGGACAGGGAGGTGGCCTTGGGGACAGGGTGGTGGCACTGAGGACAGGGTGGTGGCACTGAGGACAGGGTGGTGGCCTTGGGGACAGCGCTGTCACTCACCCTGGGTCGTGGTCTCGCCGTTGGTGCCAGCCAGGGGCACCACGCCCTTGTCCACCTGGGGGACAGTGACACGGTCACGGGGACACCAGGGACACCAGCAGGTCCCCAAATGTCCCCAAAGTGTCCCAGAGGTCCCCAAAGCGTCCCTGAGGTCCCCAAATGTCCCCACCTCACCCTCTGAACCCCCCTCAGATGTGGCTCCTCTGCTCCCAGCTCTCCATGGGTGACCCAACTCAACCAACACCCAACGACCCCAAATCCCCAAGTCCCTGAGGTGTCCCCAAGGTGTCCCCAATGTCCCCAAGGTGTCCCTGATGTCCCCAAGGTGTCCCCAATGCCCTGAAGACCCCAAAGTGTCCCCACCTCACCCTCTGAACCCCCCTCAGATGTGGCTCCCACCTCTTCATGGTTGACCCAACACCAGGACCACCCAACGTCCCTCCATGTCCCCGACTCCCCTGATGTCCCCAAGGTGTCCCCAATGCCCTAAAGACCCCAAACCTCCCCACCTCACCCCCTGAACCCCCCCCAGATGTGGTTCCTCTGCTCTCCTCTCTCCATGGTTGACCCAGTGCAAGGAACACCCAACACCCCCAAGACCCCTCAATGTCCCCAGTGTCCCCAAGGTGTCCCCAATACCCTGAATACCCCAAACCTCCCCACCTCACCCTCTGAACCCCCCTCAGATATGGTCACCACCTGTCCATGGCCGACCCAACACCAGGAACACCCAACGTCCCTCCGCATCCCCCATTCCCCTGATGTCCCCAAGGCGTCCCCAATGTCCCCGAGGTGTCCCCAGTGTCCTAAAGACCCCAAAGTGTCCCCACCTCACCCTCTGAACCCATGTCAGATATGGTCACCACCTCTCCATGGCCCACCCAACGCCAGGAACACCCAACACCCCTCCGTGTCCCCAACTCCCCCAATGTCCCCAAGGTGTCCTCAACGTCCCAAAGACTCCAAATGTCCCTGAAATGTCCCCACATCACCCTCTGAACCCCCCTCAGATGTGGCTCCCACCTCTCCATGGCCAACCCAACACCAGGAACACCCAACGTCCCTCCGTGTCCCCGACTCCCCTGATGTCCCCAAGGCATCCCCAAGGTGTCCCCAATGTCCCCAAGGTGTCCCCAATGCCCTAAAGACCCCAAATGTCCCCAAACATCCCCACCTCACCCTCTGAACCTCCCTCAGATGTGGCTCCCACCTCTCCATGCTTGACCCAACACCAGGACCACCCAACGTCCCTCCACATCCCCCATTCCCCTGATGTCCCCAATGTCCCCGAGGTGTCCCCAATGCCCTGAAGACCCCAAACCTCCCCACCTCACCCTCTGAACCCCCCTCAGATGTGGTTCCGACCTCTCCACGCTTGACCCAACTCAAGGAACACCCAACGCCCCCAAGACCCCTCAACGTCCCCAGTATCCCCGAGGCGTCCCCAATGTCCCCGAGGCGTCCCCGGCGCTCACCTTGATGCCCACCAGGGCGCCCTTGTCGCGGATGACCTGCGGGAAGGGGCGCCCGTCGTCGGCCTTCTGGTACATGGTCTCGTGGAACAGGATGACGCCGCCGATGCACGGCTCCACGCGCTTGTCGGCCGTGAACAGCAGCTGCCGGTACCAGCGCCGGTTCTCCTCCGTGTTCTCGGCGCCCACCGAGCTCAGCCGCTTGGCGATGCTGCCTGAGGGCGGCAGAGACCGGTTAGAACCAGTTAGAACCAGTATAAACCAGTATGGACCAGTATGGACCGGTACGGACCAGTTAGAACCAGTATAAACCACCATAGACACCTATGAACCAGTGCAGCTCAGCCGCTTGGCGATGCTGCTTGAGGGGGCACAGAGCAGTCAGAACCAGTATGGACCAGTATGGACCAGTACGGACCAGTATGGATCGGTACAGACCAGTTAGAACCAGTATAAGCCACCATAGACACCTATGAACCAGTGCAGCTCAGCCGCTTGGCGATGCTGCCTGAGGGGAGCAGAGACTGGTTAGAACCAGTTAGAACCAGTATAAACCAGTATGGACCAGTATGGACCAGTATGGACCGGTACAGACCAGTTAGAACCAGTATAAACCACCATAGACACCTATGAACCAGTGCAGCTCAGCCGCTTGGCGATGCTGCCTGAGGGGAGCAGAGACCGGTTAGAACCAGTTAGAACCAGTATGGACCAGTATGGACCAGTTAGAACCAGTGTGAACCAGTTAGAACCAGTATGGACCAGTATAAACTGATTAGAACCAGTACGGACCAGTATGGACCAGTATAAACTGATTAGAACCAGTATGGACCAGTATGGATCAGTATAAACTGATTAGAACCAGTATGGACCAGTACGGACCAGTATAAATCACTATGAACTGGTACGGACCAGTCTGGCTCAGACGCTGGGCAATCCTGCCTAAAGGGGGCACGGACCAGTTAGAACCAGTGTGGACCAGTATGGACCAGTATAAATTGATTAGAACCAGTATGGACCAGTACAAACTGATTAGAACCAGTACAGACCAATATGGACCGGTATAAACTGATTAGAACCAGTATGGACCAGTATGGACCAGTATAAACTGATTAGAACCAGTGTGGACCAGTATAAACTGATTAGAACCAGTACAGACCAATATGGACCAGTATAAACTGATTAGAACCAGTATGGACCAGTTAGAACCAGTATAAACTGATTAGTACCAGTATGGACCAGTATAAACTGATTAGAACCAGTACAGACCAATATGGACCAGTATAAACTGATTAGAACCAGTATGGACCAGTATGGACCAGTATAAACTGATTAGAACCAGTACGGACCAGTATGGACCAGTATAAACTGATTAGAACCAGTACGGACCAGTATGGACCAGTATAAACTGATTAGAACCAGTATGGACCAGTATAGAGCAGTATAAATCACTATGAACTGGTACGGACCAGTCTGGCTCAGCCGCTGGGCAATCCTGCCTAAAGGGGGCACGGACCAGTTAGAACCAGTATAAACCAGTATAAACCAGTGTGGACCAGTCAGAACCAGTACAAACCAATTAGAACAAGTATAAACCAGTTAGAACCAGTATAAACCAGTATGGACAAGTTAGAACCAGTGTGGACCAGGTGGAACCAGTATGGACCAGTTAGAACCAGTGTGGACTAGTCAGAACCAGTATGGACCAGTATAAACCAGTATGGACCAGTATAAACCAGTATGGACTGGTAGGGAGCCCTCAGAACCAGTACAGACCAGTATAAACCAGTATGGACTGGTATGGAGCCCTCAGAACCAGCACAGACCAGTATAAACCAGTATGGACTGGTATGGAGCTGCTAGAACCAGTACAGACCAGTATAAACCAGTATGGACTGGTAGGGAGCCCTCAGAACCAGTACAGACCAGTATAAACCAGTATGGACTGGTATGGAGCCCTTAGAACCAAACCAGTTGGTTTCCAATAAAAAACCAGTATAAACCAGTATAAACCAGTATGGAGCGGGTGCTGTGGGTGTGTTTGGGGTGTCCCCAGTAGCTCCCAGTCACCATCCCAGTATAAACCAGTATAAACCAGTACAAACCAGTACAAACCAGCATAAACCAGGAACTACAGCCAGCTGCTGGCATTGCCATGGTGTCTCCCAGTATAAACCAGTGCCTCCCAGTATAAACCAGCACCTCCCAGTACAAACCAGCGCCTCCCAGTATAAACCAGCGGCTCCCAGTATAAACCAGCGGCTCCCAGTATAAACCAGTGCTTCCCAGTATAAACCAGCGGCTCCCAGTATAAACCAGAGTGCCTCCCAGTATAAACCAGCGCCTCCCAGTATAAACCAGCGCCTCCCAGTATAAACCAGCGGCTCCCAGTATAAACCAGCGGCTCCCAGTAACCCCCAGGGCCTCCCAGTGCTTCCTTATCTCTGTCTCCCAGTATAAACCAGCACCTCCCAGTATAAACCAGCGCCTCCCAGTATAAACCAGCAGCTCCCAGTATAAACCAGCAGCTCCCAGTATAAACCAGCGGCTCCCAGTATAAACCAGCGGCTCCCAGTATAAACCAGTGCTTCCCAGTATAAACCAGCGGCTCCCAGTATAAACCAGCGGCTCCCAGTATAAACCAGTGCCTCCCAGTAACCCCCAGGGCCTCCCAGTGCTTCCTTATCTCATCCCAGTCTGTCCCAGTCCATTCCCAGTCTGTCCCAGTCCATTCCCAGTCCGTCCCAGTCTGTCCCAGTCCCTCCCAGTCCATTCCCAGTCTGTCCCAGTCCATTCCCAGTCTGTCCAGTACAAACCAGTAACCTCAAACCGTTCCCAGTCTGTCCCAGTCCCCCTCAGTCCATTCCCAGTCTCTCCCAGTCCATTCCCAGTCTGTCCCAGTCCATTCTCAGTATAACCCAGTCCATTCCCAGTCCAAACCAGTACAACCCAGTCCGTACCAGTGGACTCATCGGCAGCCAGGATGCCCTTGCCGGGCGCCACGATGCGCTGCGCGATGGCCGCCAGCTCCTTCTTCTGCTCCGGGCTCAGCGCGGGCACGGGAGGCGACATCCTGGTGGTGGCACTGAGGGGACAGCGGGGACCTGACGTCAGCGGGCACGGCCGTGATGGGGGAGGGACTGGGAGGGACTGGGAGTGACTGGGAGGGACTGGGAGGGACTGGGAGTGAACTGGGAGGGACTGGGAGGGACTGGAAGGGGACTGGGGACACTGGGAGGGGACACCCTGACGGTGGCACTGAGGGGACAGCGGGGACGTCACCGGGCACACACCCGGGGGGGGTCCCCCAGAAAGGGAGGGAGGCGGGACTGGGAGGGACTGGGAGTGACTGGGAGGGACTGGGAGGGACTGGGAGGGACTGGGAGGCACTGGGAGTGAAACTGGGAGCGAACTGGGAGCACTGGGGGCATTGGGAGTGAACTGGGAGGGACTGGGATGGACTGGGAAGGACTGGGAGGAGACTGGGAGTGAACTGGGAGGGACTGGGAGGCACTGGGGACACTGAGAGGGCACTGGGAGGGACTGGGGGCACTGGGACGGACTGGGAGTGAACTGGGAGGGACTGGGAGTAAACTGGGAGGGACTGGGAGTAAACTGGGAGGGACTGGGAGTAAACTGGGAGGGACTGGGAGTAAACTGGGAGGGACTGGGAGCACTGGGAGCAAACTGGAAGTGAACTGAGAGGGAACTGGGAGCACTGGAAGGGCACTGGGGGCACTGGGGGGGGACTGGGAGGGACTGGGGAGCACTGGGAGTGAACTGGGAGGGCACTGGGAGTGACTGGGAATAGATTGAGAGTGACTGGGAGCAACTGGAAAAGGTCAGAGAGCACTGGGAAGGGACTGGGAGCACTGGGAGGAGATAAGGAGGGCACTGATAAGGACTGGGAGCACTGGGAGGGCACTGGGAGGGGACTGAGGACACTGGGAGGGAACTGGGAGGGCACTGGGAACACTGGGAGTGGTCTGGGGACACTGGGAGGTGACTGGGAACAGAGGGAGGAGACTGGGGAGAACTGGGAGGGGACTGGGAGCACTGGGAGGGGACTGGGAGGGGACTGAGGGTGCTGTGAGTGAACTGGGAGGGACTGGGAGTGGTCTGGAGGCACTGGGAGGAGACTGGGGACACTGGGGACACTGGGCGGGGACTGGGGACACTGGGGACACTGGGCGGGGACTGAGGACACTGGGTGGGGACTGAGGACACTGGGGACACTGGGTGTGGACTGGGAGGGGACTGGGGACACTGGGAGTGGATTGGGAGGGGACACTGGGAGTGGACTGGGGACACTGGGAGTGGACTGGGGACACTGGGGACACTGGGAGTGGACTGGGGACACTGGGAGTGGACTGGGGACACTGGGGACACTGGGGGCACTGGGAGTGGACTGGGAGTGGACTGGGGACACTGGGAGTGTACAGGGAGTGGACTGGGGACACTGGGAGTGGACTGGGGACACTGGGGGCACTGGGAGTGAACTGGGGACACTGGGGACACTGGGGACACTGGGAGTGTACAGGGAGTGGACTGGGGACACTGGGAGTGAACTGGGGGCACTGGGAGTGGACTGAGAGTGGACTGGGGGCACTGGGAGGGCACTGGGGGCACTGGGAGTGAACTGGGGGCACTGGGGACACTGGGGACACTGGGGACACTGGGAGTGAACTGGGGACACTGAGGGCACTGGGAGTGAACTGGGAGTGAACTGTGGACACTGGGAGTGTACTGGGGGCACTGGGAGTGAACTGGGAGGGCACTGGGGGCACTGGGAGTGGACTGAGAGTGGACTGGGGGCACTGGGAGTGAACTGGGGGCACTGCGGAGGGAGAACCCCCAGATTTTGGGGGAAGAGCCCCGGGATTTGGGGAGGTGGAACCCCCGGGGTTTGAGGGGAGGAAAAATCTCAGGAATTTTTGAGAAAAACCCCAAAAATTTTGAGGGGGAAACCCCAAAATTCTGAGGGGAGAAACCCCAGGATTTTGAGGGGAAACCCCAGGATTTTTAGCGGAAACCCCCAGGATTTTTAGGGGAAAAACCCCAAAATTTTGAGGGAAAACCGCCAGGATTTTGAGAGAAAACCCCAAGATTTGGAGGGGGAAATCCCAAGATTTGGAGGTGAAAACCCCAAATTTTTGAGGGCAAAACCCCAAGATGGGAAAGGCAAAACACCCAAAATTTTGAGGTGAAACCCCCAAAATTTTAAGGGTAAACCCCAAGATTTTGAGGGGAAAACCTCCAGAATTTTGAAGGGAAATCCCCAAAATTTTAAGGGTAAACCCCAAGATTTTGAGGTGAAACCCCCAAAATCTGCAAGGGAACCCCCAGAATTTTGAGGTGAAACCACCAACATTTTGAAGGGAAATCCCCGAAATTTTGAGGGAAATTCCCCAGGATTTGGAGGTGAAAACCCCAAAATTTTGAGGGGAAAACCCCAAAATCTAAGGGAACCCCCAGGATTTTGAGGGAAAACCTCCAGGATTTTGGAAGGGAAATCCCCAAAATTTGGAGGGGAATTCCCCAGGATTTTGAGGTGAAAACCCCAAAATTTTGAGGGGAAACCCCAAAATTTGAAAGAAAAAAACACCCAAAATTTTGACTTGAAACCCCCCCAAAATTTGAAAGGGAAACCCCAAGATTTTGAGGGAAAACCTCCAGGATTTTGAAGGGAAATCCCCAAAATTTTGAAGGGAAATCCCCAAAATTTTGAGGAGAATTCCCCAGGATTTTGAGGTGAAAACCCCAAAATTTTGAGGGGAAACCCCAAAATTTGAAAGACAAAACACCCAAAATTTTGAGGGGAAAACCCCAAAATCTGCAAGAGAACCCCCAGGATTTTGAGGTAAAAACCCCAAGATTTTGAGGGGAAATCCCCAAATTTTAAAGGCAAAGTTCCCAAAATTTGGAGGTAAAATCTGCAGGAGAAATCCCCAAGGTTTTAAGGGGAAACCTCCAGAATTTTTAGAGAAATCCCAAAATTTTGAGGTGAAATCCCCCAGGATTTTGAGGAAAAAAACCCAAAACTTAAAGGGAAAAGCCCTGGAATTTTTAGGGGAAAACCCCAGGATTTTGTGAGGAAAAACCCCAAATTTTGAAAGGGAAACTCCAGGATTTTGAGGGAAAAACTCCAAAATTTGGAAGGGAAAATGCCAAGATTTTGAGGTAAAACCACCAAAATTTTGAAGGGAAATCCCTGAAATTTTGAGGGGAAATTCCCCAGGATTTTGAGGTGAAAACCCCAAGATTTTGAGGAAAAAACCCCAACAGTTTTAGGGAAAACCCCAGGGTTTTGAAGGGAAAAATCCCGAGATCTGAAAGGGAAAACCCCAAGACTTTGAGGGAAAAACTCCAAATTTTGGAGGGGAAAATCCCAAAATTTTAAGGGTAAAACCCCCAAGGTTTTGAGGTGAAACCCCCAAAATCCCCAAGGGAGCCCCCAGGATTTTGAGGGGAAAACCCCCAGAATTTGAAGGAAAAAATCCCAAAAACTCAACGGAAACCTCCCAGGATTTTGAGGTAAATTTTAAGCTGAAACTCCCCAATATTTAAAAATCAAACCCCCCCAAAAGCTGGCACGGGAACCAACCTCCCAGGATTTTGAGGTAAATTTTAAGCTGAAACTCCCCAATATTTAAAAATCAAACCCCCCCAAAAGCTGGCACGGGAACCGCCGAGATTTACGGGACAGGGAGGGACGGGAAAATCCTAAAGAGGAGGAAAAACCCTCGGGGGGCACCTACCGAGCGTCCGGGAGTGTTCGGGAGTGTTCGGGAGTGTCCGGAGGTGTCCGGGAGTGTTCGGGAGTGTCCGGAGGTGTCCGG
>VZSU01000966.1:7090-51683 GCA_013398715.1 Nesospiza acunhae
AAATAGGATTTGATCCAAAGCCTGCTTGAGTCAATGAGAGACTTTTCCATTGACTTAGGAGACTTTGGATCTGACCCATCAGGCATTTATGTATCAATATGGTGAAATGCTGAGCAGCTCCTATGAAATGTCAGTTGTCTTCAACTCCCATCTATGTCAGAAAGAGTTAGGGGAGTTCACTGCCCTGGAGATTTGGAGTGTTTAAAAGTTAATAAGAAAGTACACGGCTGAGAGAGGAATAAGGGGACAGAGACCACACACTTTACTTACAGCTCCTGAGAAAGAATGTTAAAGTCAATCAGATCAAGCAGGCACAACTGCTTTGGTGAATTAAGCAGAGTGAAGAAACAGAAACGAGGAGATAGCATCTGAAGTAGAGAAGGTAAAAAAAAAAAGGCAAAAAACCAAACTGAGTTTAACAGGAGAATGGAGAATGGAGGAAAACTCAGAGGAGAGTTGAGATCAAAATTGAAGTGGGAGGATGAATACTCAGCTATGTCTGATTTTTGCCTCCTAAACACAATCAATTATGGGAGTTCAAACACTTTTATTTTATTGTTTCATTCTCTTTTTAGCACTATTTAGTTTTCACTTCTGATTTCGAACAAGCCCTAAAATTGCATAAGGTCTCTGGGACATTTACAACTTTCTATTTCACATAACACTCCTGGGATCTTCCCTAGGGGCTATATTAGAGAGGCAAATTAATTTTGTTCACAGCTGCTGGCATGACACAAAGACTGTTTTTCCCTTCACAAATTTAACCCCTTTCTATATATATATTTTTTTTCTCCTAGTCTCTGCTACTGTGCCAGAAATGCTTTCCATTTCTGAGATGTGTGTTTCATTCAGCCAACCTCACAAAACTAAGGCGCTATTAACAGGCCAACATCAAAATGGGAAGTGCTGGAGAAAGGCAGAAGACCTGATTTGTGTAAAGTTACATCTCCTAGCTCACTAATCCTAAAAAGAATCAAGAACAAGATTGTCAGATTGTCATAAATCACTCCAGAGGGGTTCATAAAGTCCCTCCGCCTGACTAAAGCAGGATCAAGAATTTCTAAACTATGTTTTAGTTCTGCTCATATAGACAAAGAAACAGACCAGGCACGTATAGACAAAGAAACAGGCACATTGTGTGTTTTATAAATAACTCCAGCTAATTAATTAAGCTCAAGCAGGCATCATTTCTCTAATAATAAATAAAAAAAAAACAAACAAAACCTTTTGAATGTGGCTGCATAAGAATGATGTAAGAAAATCATCACAAAGATTAGAATTCAACTGAATGAATTATTTTACTGTGCTTCTATCTTTCCTAGCAACTCCGTGACATACACTGCATATGATATTTTAACCTTTTATGCATAAGCTTTGGTGATATGGAAAATAGTATTTCTTTTGTTTTCTTCAAAACCAAGTCATTCTTTTTCCCCAGGACAAAACAAGGTCTATGTGTCTGCTATGCTGCATGGGAGTCATGAGAATAATATAAAATCTTTTAAGTTTGCCCTAAATTTTGCATTGTTGTTGTTTATATTACACTGCCAATATCTAAAATGTTAAAAAAGAAAAATAATAAAAAATATATAAATAAAAGGGAAAATATTGAACTGATTTTCTGGGGGAAACAGAGAAAAAGAAATAATATAAAGGATTTAGCATGAATAACATTTCCAGACTTAATGAATGAAAGAAATATTAAAATAGTTTCACAGTGTTTCTCTGCATTTTTCAATTTAAGAGATTTAGCAAAATAATGAGGAAAAAATTCCCAAGCTTTGTCCTTCAGATTTCAAAATACTGCAGAGAACAAGGCGTAAAATACAGTTTGCCAGACTACAGAAAATATTTGAAGATCAAATTGATCTTTAGGAAGTTTTATTTAAAAAAAAATCTATTTAATCTATTTCAGTAAAAGTGGTGTTTCTTCAAAAATGTGTATTAACCACTGAGATATTTTCTGAACAGAGCAAAATTTTCACAACTAATCATGGCTGAGATTATTTGATGAAGGTAAGTAGATCGTCCATTAGATGAAGGAAGTCACTAAACATTTATTTGGGATATGGGATTTATATGCGGTTTATTTAAATTGATTTAATAATCTGGTTACTAATAGGTAGATATGCATATTCCCTTCACAGGTACTGTTGAGAGAAACACCTGGAACACACAAATCAGTGATTGATACATGAAATAAAATAGTCATGCCCTGGAATTATTTGCTTTATTCTTTCTGCATTTCTCTTTCTTCTCCCTCTCTCTTCCTCTTTCTCTTACAAGATATTTTTCCCTTTTATCCTCTTCCTCTGTCTCTATTTCTCTTTCTTTCTGTCTTTTCAGTACAAAGAAAATTGATATGGCTACTTAGATTACTTGGTTACCATGCAAACTAATAAAGGTCTGGTAAAAGCCCCTTGCTTCCTTTTAAGTAGTATAATAAAGTTGAGAAAATACCAATCTTTTGACTGCCATGATGCAAATTGTCACTATCCCTATTTATCAATATTTAAAGTTGATGCCATATATATACATATATAAAATCTACTTAAGACTCAACTCTTGGGATCTTAAAATATTGGTAATTTTATTAATGCTTAGTGGTATTTCTTTTCTTTTAAATGAAATTATCTGATTTATTCCAACTATTTGGCAAAACATTTTATTAAAGAAACAGTCACTATTAATTCAAGGAACAAAACATTTAGGAAAAACTTATTTTAAAAAAGCTCCTGAGAGTATTTAGGCAGCCGATTTAAATGAAATTTGGGGTTATTTCTTGATAGATACAGTGTTTTAGCAGCTATGGTTACATTGCTCACTTAGTAGCATGTTGACATATTATCAAACAGTGTGCTTGTGCCGCTCCCTCAGGAGGTTGTAACTACCTGAAAAGGGAATTGAGTTCTGGTTTTCTTAAAAAAAAAAAAAAAAAAAAAAAAAAAAAAAAAAAAAAAAAAAAAAAAAAAAAAACCCTTTCCCAATTTTACCTGTCCCCATATTTGCTCTTTATTACTCAATAAGTTGGTTCTCCTTTTTTTTTTTCCCCTTTTTTGTTTATGTCCCTTACACGCAAGCAAAGTCCATCCAGAGCACTCTTTTTGAAGCACATTCTCACACTTGTGCTGCTGTTTTGGTGGCTGCTCAGAAGCAGAACTCGAGTGAGTGCTGCTCTGTTGCTGC
This sequence comes from Nesospiza acunhae, assembly GCA_013398715.1. NCBI lineage: Eukaryota > Metazoa > Chordata > Aves > Passeriformes > Thraupidae > Nesospiza > Nesospiza acunhae. The sequence goes on from VZSU01000966.1 coordinate 10,277, forward strand.
TGTACCTGCTGCTTCCTGTGAATCCAATTTACATGTTATCTGCCCTGTCTAAGGGGATCTGATAGCAAGGTCATTATGACATCTTGGCTTGAGGGGCATTAAGGAATCCATTTTAAGTCAGCAAAGAGCCATTGTTATCATTGCTCTGTGGTATGATTAATAATTTTGAGGTTTCTTCTCCCCCACCTAGCCTTCCCATACGATATGTTAGTACAAAACCTTGACCTTGCAGTGAAAGATAATAACAGAACATATCTGTGGTATCCATGTGATTAATACAGCAGTCTGGGAGTCACAAGGAGACTTATGGAATACAACTAAGACGCTTGAATACATCAATGATCTCTTCACGTTGTTCACCTTCTTACTAAATAATTTATCAGCTTAATGATAATCACATTCAAGTATCATAATTACAGCCAACTCTTTAAAAAGCATCAATTCAAAAGCTGAAAATGTAGCCATTCTTTCTTTCTCCCTCCCTCCACACTTTTTACCATTAGCTATTAATGCCAAAATATGGTCTTTATTCATTCTACTGACACAATACAAAACCAACGTAGATTTCCCATTTTTCATAGAATTTCCATTCGCACTATTAGTTTCACTGATAGCAGGCTGGGAAATGTTGTTAGGCTACAAGATGGACGACACTGAAAAACCTCAGCATGTTAAGAAGCCATAAAATTTTATTCAGTTCATTTACTGCTACAGTCCAGTAACCCTATAGTAACAGTGTGCTATTTTTATTGTGTATTTATTTAAAGCTTGAATATTCCCTCTTCTGGGCCATCTAACCAAATTACTCAGGTTTCCTAACGAATTCGATTGTGGAAAGTCAAGAGTGTTCTTCTGACCCATGAGTCCTCTTTCTTTCAGATATTCTTGGGTGAGTTGTCTGTTGTTTCATAAATGATGAGTTATAAGGAAAAATTAAAAAAAGTACAAAGCAACAAGCCATGAGTGGAAAAATTTTGCCTTGAGGAAGAATTTAGGGATAGGATCACAGAATTGATAAAAGAAAAATTAAATCTTTTACTGAGACATGTAAGGACTCTATTCTCAGAGCAAAGAATCTCACATCTTTAGCGATATCTTGAACCCATTTTAACCTGTAAAAACGCATCACCCTCTATATGCAGCCTCTATCCTACAAGCAAATTAGTTTAAATTCTGTAATTCCAGATAGCCCTGAAAACTAAGTATAAATAACAATTTTTTTTTTTTTAAATATGTGGTAATCCAGGTAAATAGCCTAAACACAAGGGGAAAAAAAGCCCAAAAAAATCTAACCCAAAACCAACTCAATTGTATCAGTCTCTAATGAGCCAGTGTGTAAATTGCTTGGTTTTACTTCTTTTTTTTTTTTTTACTTATTTTTTGCCAGTTTAACTGTTTATTTATTAGCCTTGTTATAAAATCTTATTTCAATTAATAGTGTTGAATGATATTTTGAATAGCCTTTCAATCATTAGTACAGGATTAGAGAATACACTCACCAAAATTTTTTATTAAACAGGGGTTTCAGTTCTTTAAGTCTTGCAAAATAAGTGGGGAGTTTAAGGCAAATGACAAGGGGCAAGTGAGGCAGAGTGGAGAAAGTTAGGCTCATGTTAGACATCAAGAAGAATTTAGTCACAGAATTGTTGTCAGTCATGGGAATGGGCTGCCCAGGAAGGTGATGGAGTCAAGATCCTTGGAGGTGTTCAAGAAATTACTGGATGTTGCAATTATTGCTATGATCTAATTGGCACGGAGATTTCACACAAAGGTTGGACTCAATGATCTCAGAGGTCTATTCCAACCTAAATGATTCTGTGATTCTGGGACTAATCGGGCCATGGCACAAGCAAAAAAATCCATTCTGCAATCACCCATGTTATTAAATAATCAGGTGAGATTGAGCCTAGTCCATCTTCTGCTCTGTCAGATTTCCTCCTGACACAGACTGGGGTTAATATGATTTTGGGCTGGTAGATAGTGTGGAGGCAGCTGGTTGGTTTTGAGAGATAAATTAATATCATTAAGTCCAAGCTGGGCTGGACCAGAAAGTGGTTCACTTCTGATTTCATCTGCTGGCATAGCTGTAGTCTCTATTTGGTACTACCTTAGCAGGAAGGCAGGGTGCTGGTGGACTCGGGTGACCAAGGTCACATCAGTGACGTGAGGACAGAAAAGTGTTGCACAACAGAAGCTGTCCTCATTAGCACAGGTGAGATCCATCTCAGAGACAGCCATATGAAAACAGGGCATCTAAGTTATTTCATCTGGACTCCCTATTCAACCCAAAGGAGCCATACCTGCAGAGAAATTAATTCCAACAACCAATCATTTATTTTGCAGCAGACTGAATTGACCTTGGGAACAGTTTAATGTCTCTTTAAGAAAGAACCTAGATGACTATTTGAAACTGGATGCTTAGCTTCCAGATGGCTATATTTACACCAGATGATCTAAATGCATGATTAGAAGTTGCCAACTACACCTAAGTAATGAGGAAGAATCTATTTAACATAGAATAAAGTAGATGTTCATAAATTAATTATGAGAGCCTCATAAGGACCAAGCATGACTGTAGCTACAAGACAAATTGTTAGCTGGAACAGCTTGCAAGCTGCCTTTTAAAAATTCCTGCCCATATGAACAAGGAGAATCTGACCCAAGATGCTGTTAACAACACAGAGTACACAATCTGTGGTTCAGGAAGTCCCAACCTCACAGATGACTGGAAAGTGAATATGTAGTGAGGGACAAATAGCTTCATACCTTCAGTGCATGTCAAAATCTTTCCATTGGCATTTGCAACCTAAGTCAAAGAAACTAGAGAAATTATGAGGTGGTTTGTGTTGGCATTTCGATGAACACACTCCACTATATAAAACAAACAAACAAACAAACAAAAAACCCCCTGAAAATAGAAAAAAAAAACCTACATCCCCCTATAACACCTCCAAAAGTCTTTGTAATTTTCCACCTTGAGAATTTCTCTTCCATGGCACACAAGCCATAAATTCCACCCTGGAGCTGAAATGAGGTATATTTTTAATAAAGACATCAGATTTTGTTCCAACAATTTCCAGCAGGAGTGTGTCCATTAAAATTCTTGTGAACTGCTCTGCCTTTGTGATGTTCAGAAAATAATGTCTATTTTACAGGAACTTGTGGTGTTTTAACACGGATTTAGATTTCAAATCAAGACACAAAGAAGAAAGAGAAGTTGATATCTGAAATGTGTTCTGTCAACACTACCAAATCATTTTAAGACAAAAGGATCAAAATGTTGGATTTCACATTGAGCAGTGAATTCCATTCAGAAGCATCGCAGAAGTATAACCAAAAATAGGTACAATATTTTAGACTGAGTACATATAATAATCAATGTATGATTTTATGAATATTATACTAATCACCATTATTGTAATACAGAAGAAGTTCAAAAGATGATTTAAAATAGGATATTTTTTCTTTTACAAAATTAGGCAATTTAATATTATGAAAACAAACTGAATGCACTATAATGTCTTCTCCCTGGCTAAAGGTCTTTGGAATGACATATTTCTGTAAAATATTTCTGGATTATGAAAACAAACTGAATGCACTATAATGTCTTCTCTCTGGCTAAAGGTCTTTGGAATGACATATTTCTGTAAAATATTTCTGTTGGACTGTCTCAGCATTTTCTCACGTAGGATGGTAATGTCTATTTTGTCTGTGCTACTGATTTTCCTTGGATTTTGAAAAGTGTTATGAACATATTTGATGGCATACTGTACACTGAAACCCTTTCAACACTTTCTTCTAAGTACAATATTTTTGTAGTGCACATAAGTTTCTTTTTTTTTTGGGATGATGGGGACAAGACTTTACAGAGAAGCAGAAACACAAACAATAATAGTAAAAATAGTAAAATAATAGTAATAATAAGAAATAAAATATAAAGCCATCAGCAGCAATTTAATTGTCTTGAACCCTGAATTCAATCATTAACACAAAATCTGGAGACTCACTTCTGCTACAGCTGGGAAGATTATGATTACAGCTGTTTTATGAAGATATTGCTTTCCCCTAGTAATGGAATGAATTGGACACACAAAGTGTACAGAGCTTGTGTCCCCCTGCCCCCAGGCCACATGAGACAGGGAGCAGGATGTGTCCATTTACATTAGGGTAAAAGGCTTTGAATGCACTTATTCCAAAGATTTGTGTTAAAGACTAAGAGGTCATGAGGAATATGCCACAGACATTTCCCAAGGGACAGGGAACATACATTTAAAATGAAAAGAGAAACATGTACAAATTAATCAAACGGTGACTATGGGTGCTTTCAGCATCTTTAACACTGGTTGGAGAACATTTAAGAATCGATATGTGTAGTAAAAAAACAGCCTCTTATAGCAAAATGTCACACACGCTTCCCAGAATGGCTAATGTCAAGTTCCAAACAATTCTACTGACCAAAGCAAAATGAAGCAAATTCAAGTAAGTAAATCAAACTGTGTGATTAACTGGGATTGAATGCAGCATTTTTGAAAGGGATAATTTTCCCAATCAAGAGAAGGGCCCTGATTTTCACAAGAAAGGAATGTCAGACACTGTTTAGTGCAGGCTCTCAGGCACAAAGAACTTCATGGGATTGTGTGGAATGAATATGCTGCCTGTGAAGTCCGAAATGTTATACTACAGTGAAAAGGCAGTACCAGCATGAAATGAGAAAACCACAGATTTCCCTTTTGACTGGTAATTTAAGAGATAAATAAGGAAAACAAGGATTAGAACACAGACCACCTTTCTCTCAGTGGAGTATCAGAGGCATTAGGCTTCCAAATTAGGTTTTCTTTTTCATGCTCTCTCCCTATGAATATTGATGAGCCAGTGTGGAGCCAGGAATACCTCAACAGGAGTCACAAATTTACGTATATTTAGGGGATAGGGCTGTCCTTGGGTAACAAAAGGACTCATTCAGTCTCAGGAAAGATGATTCTTAAGTAAGTGCTTTAAGCGCTTGGTTATAGAGAAGGAAACATGAAAACTAGGAATAAATCAAAAACATTGCAGAAAATTTTACCTCTTGTCTCTAAACAAAATTCCCAGACCTACATGGTATTCATCTTTCTAAGTGCTGGTTTAAACAATGAAATGTGGCATGTAATGTCCCAGTAAAAATCCTTTATGTATGAAAACTGAATGCACCATGATATTCAATACTTGTTCTCACTAAAGATCTAGGAAGACAGGTGGCAAATGTTTACTCTGATCTTACATCAACTTAAGAAAAGTAAAACACAGAATGGAAATATATATCTATCAAAGATATAATAGGGGAAAAAAAAAAGCCATGATGGGGATTTTAGAATAAAGAAGTATAAACATTAGGTAAACTTATAACACAGTGAGAGAAAAATAAAAAGTCAGAAAACTATACAGAAAAGAGGACGAGTGAAAGCCTGAAAAGAGCCTTTTACAAATCAACATATCCAAGATACATTTCAGGGAAAAAAAAAATAACAAATCCGTTAGACTATTATTCAAAAAGAAGACTCTTTGCCCCAAGGCTGTAGCTGAGGCTGGGGCTCATCAACCCTTGCTCCCTGCTGACAGAAAGAAAAGAATTTCAAATAAGAGAGTTCGAAGAACAAAAGATGTGAATCTCAAAGCAACTAATGAAAGGAAGAGCAAACTCCACCGCCCTTTCCGAGTTAACTCAAGAAACAGGAAAAAATGTATGAGCACAGCAGAGCTTCTTTTCCCCTTTCCTTTTGCAAACTCTTGAGATAGGAAAAAAAATATAGAAAAAAAAAAAAAAAAAAGTAGAGACAGAACATTCCTGAATGGAAACTTCAAACACGTAAAGTCAAAAATAAAGCTTCAATAGGCAGACAAAGCCTCCTCGAATATATCCTTCTACCCATGCATGTGTGCAAGCTCTGCTATTTTTCATCTCTAAAGTTATTTCAGGACATATTTTATGAAAAAAAAAAAAAAAACCAAAAAAAGAAACTTCACTTATGCTTCTGTTTCTGTATCATTTTTTTTTGTCACCACCAAATTTTCCTTTTGCAAAAGTCCTTAGTACTTAGTTTTTCCAGATGATGTCCTAGTGAACTCTTAAGTCTTTTTAGGTTACCTGTGATTCCCACAGCTCTTCTTCAGTACCAGGTTGTTTGGATATTTTTTCCAACTGCTAAGTTTTGTTTTAATAAAATATTGTTTTCATCAGTAGACTTTTATATGAGTAAACCAGAAATATATGTTCCAGTATTTGCTGTGATGATGAATTACAGTGTATAATGATGAAGGAAATCAAATGTTTTCAGACACTGTCAAAGCCTATTTTTTGATTTAAATGAATGTTAATAATAGTGTCTAATATGAAAATCTGTCCTTCAGAAGGCTACTGAGGAAAACCAACAAATTTTGTACTTAATTAAACAGAAAAATATTGAGTAATGATAAACAAGAAGTGTACCTTTGGTTTACTTTTTAATTATTCTTATTTTCCTCTTTTTTTCACAAATTTCTAAGTGTCATTTTTGTATTATTTTATATTTGAAATTCCAAGTCTCGGTAGTGTAAAATTCATTAATTAAAACTGAAATGAGAATAAAAGCTTTGGAGAGCTAACATTAGAAGAAATTAATTTTACTACTGTGTTAAGAGTTTGTAGAGATACAACCCTTACACACCATGCGCAGCCATATGATGGATCTATGCCAGTTCAGACAACAGTAATGATCAAACAGGATCATTCCTAGCTCTGGTCTGATTTTAAATCAACTGACATGTGGCAGGACAAAAGACTTTAGCACTCTGAAATTTTTAGATATGTCTGTGCTCTACAACCCTATGCCAACTCAGGATGCCAGGGCTTTTGCTTATGCTTACAGCAATATATTGGTGGTGTACTGGGATGGAGAACACCTGCCTTGCCTCATCTTTTTTGCCATTATTGTCCACATATCCCTTGGATGAAAGGACTTCTGCCCAACAATAAGGTGTAAAGCATTTATTTAATTCTTAATTATAGGAGGATAAAGGAAGAACATTTTCCTTACAACACGGAGTCAGGTAATGTGAATGAACTCAGCTAAAGCTTTGATGCTTCCAGGAAACAGCTACTGTTATTTCTTCACCTCCCAAAAGGCTCTTGCCATTTCCCAGGAAGTCAAGTCTATCTTGCCCTTCCAATACTCCAGGGGATTAAGGGACTCAGGTGAAAGGTTTCTTTTGATTGCTTACTAAATAGCAATTCTCGCTGGAGATATTGCAGAACCATCTGGACACAGTCCTGGACTACACACTCTGGGATGCAGGAAATTTGGGCCAGATGATCCTCTGTGGCCCCTTCCAACCTGACCCACTCTGTGATTCTGCCATATCAGGTTGGCAGCTTGGCTCAAAAAGTCTTCTTGATGAATTTTTCTGAATGTTGGGTGGACAAGGCAGGCCGAACAGCTGTGAGACAAGTGAACAGACAAAATTTTGTGGCTGTGGAATTGCCACACGCAAGTATGTGCTCCCAGCCTGTACGTCATTTCTAAACAAACCTAGCTAATAACACAATGTCTGCTGAGAAGGCTGTTAAAAGATTCTTTGTGTTTCTCTTCTTTATTACCTAATTTCTGCCCCAGAGCAGACTGCATTTGCAGAATATTATATCTTCATTTACCTATGCATAATCAATGAATCTTAGAAAGAGCTCTAAGTGTTCAGATTCTATGGCAATGGGATGGCAAATCCGTGTATGCAATTATCAAGGCAATTATTGCCTTAGAAAATGAAAATGCAACAAGCTTGATTTGCTGTGTTTCTTCAATCAAACCACAGAGGCAACTGTGCACAAAGCTTTAAAAGGAATGAGGGTCAATTCAACCCTTCTCAGTATCGTGCCTACTTTTGTCACACAATAGAATCTGACAACAAGGTAACCCCATCACTTTGATTTCAGGACGAGAACATGGGAAGTGAAAAAAGCTTTTCTGAATTCCCTGTAGCTCCTATTTGATCGAAGAACTCCAGATAAAAGAATGAAAAATTGTTTAAAATACATAATAAAAAACAATTTCAACTACCATAAAAGTTACTGCTATGAACACAGCAATCATCTTCAATATGATGTAAGTTTTCTGAAACTACAAAGGTTTTCTTATCAAACTCTTGCCTCTTTAAGGAAACTCTAGGTATGTTTTTGTTTGATTTGGTTTTAAATTTTATTGTCAGCAAAAGTATCACAGGGAAGCTGTGAATGCCTGACAAAATCTGAGATGTATTCAGTGATTCAACCAATGAATTATTTAAGCCTAGGGAAGAAACTAGTTTTTTTTTGCCAATTCCACTCTCGCTGAGGATAGTTTTAGGCAGCATACCATTATCTATCCCTTTACTATACAATGCAGAAACTTTGCTATGCAAGTTGTTTCCACATCACTGTTGTCAATGATCAAAAAAAATCCTTTCTTTCTTATGACTCTTGGCATGGCTGCTGGGAAATGAAAGTTGAAAATGCTTGAATAAATAAAATATAGAAGATTTATTCAACAATTGAATTATTTAAATCTACATAAGGAATGAGACCTGTAAGGCAACACTTCTGTTTGCAATTCTCCAGGCTTTTTGGGGCTTATTTGATATATAATTTCCTCAACAGCTTACTGTGGTGTTTGAATCTTACTCTTTATTTTTCTTGAAATTACTAGAGTAAGATGACTGCTGGAGAAAAATCTACAATGAGACAGGTTTTGCTGATCAATTAAAGTCCCATTTTCTCTTAGCTTCATAAGTGTAAATCAGGAATAACTATTGACTAAAACATTTGTAGTGAAGTTATTCTAGATTTACTGACAAAAGTGAAAACACAATGGAGTCCCTGAGGTTCTTTTGTGCACAGGTAGTAATATTAGATCTATTGAAGTGCCAATTGGATATTTGCCAGTATTAGAATTCTGTTATTTCATTTCACCCTTCACAATAATTTTAAAATTTGTAAGTTTTTGCTCTCCTTAAGGGGGGCAAAAGTGATGGCAAAAACTTTAAACAAAAATACATTGTTTAGTTCTATGCCTCAGTTATTCCTTCATTTGTTGCATGATTTTACATCTGGAGATCAAAGTTGCATGAAGAAAGGATAAAACCTGAGTCAGATGACTTGAAGTTAAAAGGCTTGTTACTGTGGGAGAGCTCTGCCTGTGATTTAGCATATTTCACCTAATTTCACCTTGTTTACCTCTGCTTTGATTTCACTATCTACAAAACTGCTATAATAATTTAGTTGAAAAGATCAAACCTTTTACTGAATTTATTTAAAGACTGTGTTGTGAAGACACTGCCTTTGCAAGATGCTCTCAAAGTCCATCGTTCTATGTGTTACAACTTTCTAGTCTTTTCCAGGGGACTATATGAGTTATGATTAGTTGGGTTGTTGTTATTGCTCTTTTAAGAAGAAACAATTAATTAATATTTTTAATGACTCAGGTAATAAGCTGATCTGTGTATAATAAGGATTCAGAAGAAGATGTCCTAATTTTGGGTCTATTTCATAGTAATTCTATGGACAATTTTTAATTCCTTTCTCAAATTTCCTTCCTTTTTAGAGCTGGATATCCAGCCTTCTACAGTCATCCTTATGTATTATGTATAGAAATTTTGTATCTTTTTAAGGAAGAGATGAGAAATTTTAACATGCCTACTTTTTTTTTTTCCCTTTTTTCCCCCTTTTTTTATTTCTCTTTTTAATTATTGTTTTTTAATATTGGAACCAATGATACAATTTAAAAGTTATACGCTTACCTATATTATTATGAAGCAAGGAAGCACTTGAAAGACAGCTATGTGGGTTGTAGAAAGGCTACCTTGAAAAAGGCCCTGGTGAAGCTGTGTGATGAATTTCATGCCCACGTTAATATTAGCATATACTTATTTCTAGAGTCGTGTGCAGACAAAATGCCACAGCATTGCATTTGACACTACCATTTAACTATACACACAGTGTGAAGTCAGCTAAAACTAATAGGGAGAGTGGTGAACAATACAAAGACTTAAAGCAAGATACTTGATTGCAGACCAAAGTAGTTATTTTGCTCAGAATGGGCTTGTTCAGTTTGGTTTTTTGTATAATACCTCAAAGGAATGCTAATGAAGACAACATGTCTTATTAGAGGAATATAAGATTTCTTAAATTTGTTTAATTTATTTTCTTCTTTTTCTTTTTTCTTTCTTTTGTTTTTCTTTTTTAAGAAGAACTGACGCAGTTTTCTGTAGCTTGAGTAGCATTATGGATGTGGTAACCAGCCTGGAAAACTGATCCCACTTGGCTCTTTTAATGAAACCAAACTAAACCTACTCAGAAATTCTTGAGTGATTTCTGGTACATGTGATCATTAGTATATTGGAGCTTTTTTGGAGGGAGCAAGGGGATTATAGGAACAATAAAATTAACTCATTCTGTGATACTTTTTTCTCTATTGGAAATCAAGAATTGTCAACCAGATTTTAAGAGAACTGTGAAGATATATATGATTGTCTTCATAGATACATAGAGTCATGGAATGACTTGTGTTGTAAGACATCTTAAAGAACATTTATTTTCAACTTCCTGCCATAGGCAGGGATGCCTTCCACCAGACCAGGTTGCTTCAAGTACTGTCCGACCTGGCCTTGGACAATTCCAGGGACGTGACAGCCACAATTTCTCTGGATAACCTGTGCCAGGGACTCATGATCCTCATGGAGGAGAATTTCTTCCTAATATTGAGTGCAGACCTACCATGTTGTCTTTCTTTGTGCATGGAAAATACCAGAGTTTTCATGCACCACTAAATAGGAGCAAAAGCCTTTCCAGGACCATAAACCCTGTGTCATCTTTCTGACCATGCCTTCAGAGTCGGTTGTGGCTATCACAAATTAGCTATTTGAGATGTGTTCTCATCAGAAGAACCCTGTCAGACCCAGATCCTCACCTCAATGCAAGGATAAATGCATCCTGCAAAGATTCATCCAGCTAAGAGGTACAACTTTGCATATCGCAGAGTTCTGCAGCTAAATAGCTGCCCAGAAATTTCGCATATATCTCTGAATATTTATCAAAACTGTGTCTTTGTTCTGAAAAATAATTATTTTGACAAAAGTACTGAAGTTTTCCCGAGTCAAAGGTTAAATTCAGGTCTCAGAGAATCACAGAGACCTAGATAATAGTTGAGATGTCAGGAGGGAGGTGAAAAACCAGTTACAGGTCATTGATCTCAATGTTGGTTTTTTTCTAGACCCTAAGAAATCAAACAAACCAAGTTTTTATCCTATGTCAGTTCAAAACCTAATTCTGAAATAATCTTTTTTTTTTTAAATGAAAATACTGTTTTCTAGACAGACTTAATGAGCTGCCATAGTACCAATAAATTATATGCTCATGAGAATTTTTTTCACAATGTTGTGAAAAGAAAATATTTATATCAAATTCAAAAAGCATCATAAGTTTGAACATATAACTACTTACTTCAGTTAAATTTCTGAGAATATGCATGACATAAATGAAGAAAGAGTAAGACAGAGTTCTTACTATGTTCATTTATCCAAAAAGTTCTTAGAAAGAATTATCTTTTTCAGGATAACAGTAGAATTAGTCAGGACAATTTGTTGTCTCTAATAAGGATGGCTTTAATGTACTTACCACTAGATAATGACTCAAACTTGAGTTTACCTATCTATAGATGTTTTCTAAAAAACACCCCAGATTTAGCATTGTGCTATGCGAAATGGAAAAAAAAAACATATTTTGCTTTTAGAATTATATTCTGTTCAACTACCCTTCACACTCCACTCAGCAAGACTGGCTTTGGCTGGCTTTTGATTTCAACAAGCTGGTTAGTGGTGCTTGTATTGATCACACTGATGGCATGATGTGAGAAGACTCAGACATCCTTTTTAACCACATAACAACTTTCTATTACTGAAAACAGGGAATCTTCTAAAGGCCAAGAGAAGAGAACTTAGAATGAAGGATCTAACTAGCAGAAAGAGAAACAAATTGCGTGTCAGTAGAACAGCAGCCACAGTGTCAACAAAAGGGAATAGAAAAAGGATATGAGTTGAATTATATAAACAGAATTATTTAGAAACAATAAAAATCCTCAAAATAGGCATGAAGAGAGGAAAATCATCTGTAATATATTCAAACCTTCAAAAATTTTGATTTCTTTAGACTTTTTTTCATCAATTTTGAGATACCCAAATAAAAACAGTTTTGTAATTAAGTTACTGAGGTAGCATTCAAGAAACTTCAATTTATTTATTGGCTCTAGTAGTTATTCTTTATACAATTTGAGATAATGTCTTAGATATTGGGATTTAAAGGCACTGACAACAAAACAAGGACAGAAATATTTGTCCCTCCATCCCTTAGGTTCAATTCTTTTCTTCTAGTTTATATTCATTAGGAAAATAAAGCAAAAATGAAAGGATTATTTAGTATTTTCATAACCTAACATGGGAATAGGGTCTAGCCAAGTCCTAGCTCCTGTACTAATGAATATTCTTTATAAAGAAAGAAATAATTTTACTGGAGAAAACTAGATCTTTCTTATGCACATGTGAATATTGGCATGTTTAATCTTTAAATATGTCAAGACCTACAACTTTCCACCCCAGTTATGTTCTGAGCTGTGTATGGAGCCAAATACATAAAATTTCTGCTGTGACTAGTAGGAGGTAACAGGCAGACCTGGTCACCCAGGGTGTCAGGACTATTTCAGATTGTATTGACTAGACATGATCTCAGCATGATTTGCCTGTTTTTAAAAGTATTTTGGTAAGTGGTTACTGACTAAATTGTTTCAGCTTAGCTGTTTTAATACTTCACGAGACGAAGTTCTGACAACCACTGAAATCACTAAGTAATAAACATGAATTCTTTATGCTAATTGGTTCTGAGGAAAGTTAATTAATAACTTCAGCTAATAGTCAATTTAAGGTGATTTAAATTTTGTCGTAACCAGTGCATAAAAAATGCAACTTAGAAAACTCACAAAAGCTTTCAAAAGAAAACACAAAATTAAATCAAAGTAATCATTACAGTTTGCTGTTTTAAGAACCATATTAATTGGCAACCCCATAAACTCAGATTATTCAGTAAAATGGTGGATTTTACAAGAATATTTGAGTGGAAACTAAGGGATGGGCTAGAAACTCTAAAGTTTGTGTGTCAGTCTTAAATGTATTATGAAATGGAAGCGTACCAATCAATCTCATTGGAATAATAAAAACCGTTGTATTTTGATAAGACGAGGCTTGACCTAAAATAACAATAAATTCTTTTCAGAATTTAGTCAGTGTTATCCATTTTGACCACAAGAATATTTTTAGTGTAACACCAGGAAGACTATGAAGAAAATCTTTCTTGAGCCTTGTCCAGGTGTAGAAGTTATAAGAATGTGAACTGACCAGCCTGGATTTACAACAGTAAAGTTGTGCACCTTTATGGTCTAGAGCACCTTTATGATGAGAGGACTGGCTTGGGAGATAGTGGAGAGCAGTAGAAACAGTTTAACTTGTCTTAGTGGGTGCTGGAGTGCTCGAGAAAGGAAAGCCCGGCTAGAGACCACAGACCCCAGCAGCTGTTCAGAGACAGGTGCCCTGAGCCCTCTCCGGCGGAGGGGAGAGGCTGCCTCAGAGGCTCGATCCAGGGAACAGGAGCAATCCAGGGAGCGCCAGCGAAAGTGTGCGGAGAAATGATGTTCGAGAGGCAGTTACTTTTCCTGCAGTGGAGGAATTTATCTGAGGAAAAGGAGGTACAGAGTCCAAGGGAGGCTGAGGAAAAGCAACCGAGGGGAGGGGTCTGAACATAACTTATAAAGGGTTGTCAGGGGGAGGATTCTCTTGCCCCTGGACCAATGGCAAAACAAACACATTTGATGAGCATACAGAACCAACAAACCAGGAGGGAGTATGGGAGAGGACGCCAAAGGAGGCCCAATCACCTGGGCTTCTAGCAAGATCTTTCTAGAAAGGAGGAATGGTCTGGAGGTGATGGACTGAATAGTAATTACTTAAATGGGGAGGGGAAAGAGGAGATAATGATCAAAACAAGGAGGGGTTAACACAATTGACATAAAAGTTGCAACAAAAAAGCGGGAGAAACCATAGCAATGCATGACAGGCAGGGGAAAGCCCGGGGAAGTGGGGGAGGGGAACCTGAGGCAGGCGCCATCTTATACAATATGATTAAATATAAAACTAACATTTTAACTTCGTACAATACTAAACTTTCAAAATTTTCCCAAGCGCCCACAGCCGCAGCCACGCGCTGCCACAAGTGGGTATTCTGGGCCGTTTTCCTACAGCAGTAGGGAAATCAGGGGAAAAAATATGAATTTATATTAAACACCTGCCTAAGCTCTAACTTTGAAGTTGATTCTCCCCAACACTTCCAGCAGATATCACAAAAGATGACCTCCAGAGGTCACTTCCAACCTAAATTGTTGCACAATTTTTTGAGTGCATCATCCTCTACACATTCAGTAGAATGGTTGTTCAAGCACTCCTTGAGGAAATCTAAGTCTCAAATGGTTTTGAGTCTAGTAAAAATTTGGAAATCATTCTAGTGAACAAATTGATTTGCATGGTAAGAAATTAATTTCCAATTCAGCATTGCTGCACAATCATAGATCCACATCCATAAGTAATTATACAAAGCTTATTTCCCTTCTCCCATCAGGAAATGAATGCATGACTCCCAACAGCCTAACAAAGTAGTTTCTATGTGAACACCGATTCTTACTTGCTTGGGAACTCAGAGTCACCTTCACTAGAGCCCAGCTGTCTCAAATTCAAGAACAGAGATTTGTTTTGTCTTGTTTTCCCGGCTTCAGTAAAATATAAATATGGCAGAAAGAATAAGATTCAAATGCTCATAAGTAAATGACAGCTTAAACAAAGACAGTTGGGCAGTAATTGTTTCTGTGTTTTCAGTTGCCTCCATTTCAAGCTTTGTCATTGACTTTATCAGTACGTGTTCTCTGTTGGCTAAGATTTTGGTTAGACACGCCAAGAAAAATAATTTAGAATTTTGCAGTCTAAGCATTTCACAGCCCTCTGTTACCTACACTATTTTTCAAGTATTTTCTTGTGTCCCTCTTCGCTGAATAGGGAACCTGAATTCTGCAGTTATACTGAATATTTTCTTTTTGAATACTCTGAGCAAAGGCTTTTTAACATTCATATTGACTAAAGAGAGAGAAAGAATACCAAGAACACCCGATAAAAAGCTGTGACTTGTAAGGCAAAATTTTATTTCTGGTACTGGGGTTTGACCAGAATACCCTTTATCCACAACTCTCTAAAATCTGTGAATTCTTCAATAATGCAATTACTTGAAATGTTCTAGTGAGTTCAGTAGGCCAGGTCCTTGAAACATGTAAGTTTTGGGAGAAAGATGATATAACAGAGGGCAACACAGTCACCTAGATATCCTTGTGTGCAGACCAACACAATCAATGTGAGTGAAGAGGTCTTATATTGCGTGGTGACAAGAGCTGGGACTCACCCCCACTTTTAACTGTCTCAAAGTTAAGTGTCCAATTTAAGCTGTTCCCTTAGACTGCCCATAGTTAATGGAGAAATATAGCTAAGACAAATTGCTTTCTGTAGGTCTCCCTCTTAAACACCCATCATAAAATGAGTTTAATTGTCCTCCAGAGGCACCAATCCTCCACAGCTGGCTATAGAAGGAGCCCAGTTGTCTAGCTCAGTCTGAAGATGTGATTTCTCCTGGCATGCTGTTGTTATCATTCTGTTGGATGAATAGCTATCAAATCAAAAGAAATCATTGTTTTCAGATGTGAAAAAAAAAAAAAAAAAAAACAAGGACTCTTCTGTAATTCTGTATTTTAGGTCTGATTATGGGTTTCTTAGTTGTTTTCTCCTTGTTTCCCCTTTTCTTCCAATGATAAAACTGTTTTAAGGAAATTAAAATGTAGCATGAACACCTATTGAGAATGATCCTGTGTGAGCTCCAAAGTCAGTTCTTTTGCATTTTCCTTCTCCTGTACTGTTGCATTGCTTATCTTGTGTTGTCTTCATGCTGCTCTGCACAAATCAAAGAAACATCTTTAACAATTAGCCAGAAAACCTGTTTTCCTATCAATCTGTCTGGTTTCTTGCCTTGCCAGGAGGAGAATGCAAATTTATTTGAGCACGTAGATGCAAAAGTGTGTTTTAGAATTCTACTGCAGGTTATATTTCTCTTCAACATAATGGGCAGATAAAGTTCCTTTCCTTGTCCAGAATCATTAATTTTCTTTTTTTTTCATTAAAATCTGTCTTTAAAATCAATGATCTTTCAAAGTAATCACAGGAGGTGAGATACAGCTTTAAATTATTCCTGATGCCAGAGTTAGGAACCAAGGCTTCCTCCTTTGAGGAAAAACTGGAACAGACTCAAACTGACTTACACACACACTGTTACCTGACCTCCTAATTTAACACATTGTAGAGATTGGGCACAGATTTCTTTTTGGAAAAGATTTTAAAACAACAACTACTATTCCTTTACCATTCTTCTGCTATGAATTTTACAATCAGATGAGAAAAAATATAGTGAGTATTAATTCTATCATATTTTTTGGAGTTTCAAATAGTAATATGCGTTAAACTGAAAACTGAAGTGACTCATGTTTGTTCTAAAGGGATTGAATTGATCTTCATTTCTGAAATGACAGAAGATATCCCTGCCCACACCCTTCAGGTGTCTCAGGGGAGAGCAAGTTGGTTAAATATAAATTACTGAGTTTGTGTGGACTTCCTCCAAAAAAGATTTAGTACTGTTAGGAACAGAGAGCAAATACTACTGGACCTGAATAATTTTGAAGTCTATCAGCCATAAGTCCATCCTAAGGATGTTCTCACACTCTTTGCTTTTCTTAACTTTCCACTTTCTGGAATGCTGTCTTTGCTAATTGTGTGAGACACATATATAAATTCGGACATCTAAGAGAAATTCATACTTGTTTGTTTATGTATACATTAACTACTTCTATTTAACTGTACAGACTTGGTGTGGCAAAGAAATTAATGAGGAAAATATTGCATCCCATCTTTAGTTCAGGAGAAGCCACAGACACTGTAAGGACCTAGCAGGGCATGATTTCAGGTCTCATTCAGTCTTCTGCTGACTTGAGGAGCTCATATGTTGCTTTAACCCTGATGCTTTTTGTATTTTGGTCAAGTGGTTATTACCCAAGCTGTTTTAGCTTAGGTTTGAGCATGCAATATAAAATAGAAGTCTAAGAAATCTCTGTAGTCATTGAGCAGAAAATTTTTTGTACTAATGTACTGGGGAATGTTTTTGTACAGCATTCGAATTTTAGCTGGACATAAATGGAAAAAAAGTTGACTATGTGTGAGAAAATGTATAAAAATATGTTTGCACCGAGTGGATCCAAGAAGATCAGAGTCAAGGAAACAGTGGTCATCAACAACATGCTCCTTCCAGTGGAAGATGTGGGACATGGAAGAGTCATTATCAGCTTTCTCCTCCTTTCCAGAACTTCTTCTCAGAGAAAACTGATGCTGTGCACTGCAGAACCCAGAAGAACAAAGGAAAGTTCAGCATGAGACCGGAAAAAAACAGAGCTGTATAAAATACAAATTACAACTTTTATTTAAAAAATCCGAACCAACCAATCAGCCAAATAAACAAATAAACAAAACCCCACACAAAATAATTATCGCAAATCTCCAAAATACTCTCAAGTCCCTCTGAGGAAATCCATATGAAAAAAGATATTATTTGGGAAATGTAGAGCACAGGCTATAATTCACAAGCTTTATGCCTCTATGCATCTTCATGAACTGGCCACATCAGTAATGCCACTTTCATTGGGTCACAGTTGGTTGGTTGTATTCCATTCTGTCTTCATGGTGTCACAGAATGAGAAGAGTTAAACATACACAATAGTAAATATACATAGTTAAAAACATAAAAGGTGAAGTGGAGTCCCAGGATATACAAATTTCTCTGAGGTGCTACAGCTACAATATCATTTTTGTTTTCTTTACTGTTTATTTATTTTTAATACTATCTAAAACTGAAAATTCCATTTTCTTTAGGTATTTCCTCTATCCACCATATCCTATAAGGTTCTTGTATTCATCAACATCCTACCACATCCAGTTTTCTGAAAACAATGTGATTTCTTCTGTTCCTTCTTATAGAATTTTTCACTAGTTGGATAGATCTCTCTGTAATTAAATATATGTAGGATGATGTTCAGTCTACAAATTTCTGTGATTAATTTAATGCCATTACTTGTAAATCAGTCCCTTTGGAATGATCCAAATAAAACTTTTCCTTTTCTATTGTTTACTTTATTTGAATGTCTCACAAAAAAGCCCTATCTTCTGAAACCTGTCATTTGGTCAATCTATATTTATTTTTTGAGCTATACAGAAGAAGGCCTTGTGGATCCAGGGCTGATCATCTGAGGGTTACCCTCTATTTGTTCTTTTTAGTGAGTAGCAGTGGAGAAATGCATTCCAGATTTGATCAAAGGCATCTAGTATCTTACTCTGTTCAAAGGCTGCTCATTCATATTTTACAGTTTCAAGAACAGCATTGACCCAACAATCAATATGAGATGTTAAGATGATTTTTTTTCTTCTGTTCTTACCCATAGTTGCTTGAAAGGAGCATTTATTTATAAGCTGTCACCAAGGTAACTCCATTTTTTTAATAATTAGGCCAGCAGTTATGATGATTCAATCCTAATGCAAATTTTGTTAAAAGTTTTTGTTACTGTAGACTGCGGAAGATGAGTTTAGGCACAAACCAGTCGTGTGAAGCATATCAAAGAAAGACAAAGCACTTGCAATACCCAAGAATTGGTGAGATAAATGCAGAGGTAAAAAACTCAAGTAAAAATTTCAGGAACATTATAGTAGTATTCAAGGTATCCCACAGCATTTAAACCTCTGAACTTATTAACCTTCTCTCATCATACATATTTGAGCTTTATTATAATAGAATAATAGTTGTTTTTTCACACCCAGGAAATTCTCCATCTCACAGAGCCACAAGTCAGACACATAAATAAATAGTAGCAGAGAGCATTTTCAATAATAATAATAGTAATAAAACATGTAATTTGTCCATCAAATTGGTAAATATTTTTTCTTATTCATTTTTGTCTTTGCTTTCCCCTGAGAAACATAAAATTTTTGTGTTAGAGATCAGCTCTCCTATTTCTTGTGATGAGTGTAGAGCGCAGAAATTTTACATTCACAAAAATCTGAGTGCCTCAGGATATTTTTAGGGAATATAGAAGTTATATATTGAAGGTTCTAATTTCCAAGATTGTTGAGTGGGGACCCTCGCTTTGCTTTTCACCTGCATCTCAGGTGAATGATGCAGTCCCTGCATTCAACCTCTGTGTAAAAGTAATGAAATATTTACTAGGCCAGATTGAATACACAACTATATTCTCATAGCCCTGGGGCTAGAGCACTCACAGAAAGGGAAGCAGATACCTTTTGCCAGGCTGAGCCAGGTACAGGAATTTGAAACCGGGTTTCTCGCACCTTCCCTTCTGAGTGTCCTTACTCTTCTCTTTTTGTCTCCCCCTCCTTCAAAAATAAAACTCAGGAACCCTACAGGGACTATTTTAATATTTTTGATTCTTTAAATACTCAGCCAAAACATGCACATTTGAACTGAAATAGTGTTCAGTTGTATGGTAAGAAATAGACACATTTTATGAGCGACAAATAAATCCTTGAGACATTCTTTGCTTTTTTCCCATTCCCAAACCTGTACTTTACTGATATCTTCCTGGAGAGAGTCATAAGGTTCGTGAAAAACCTAGTGGGTAGTGCCGTGGGACACCTTATGAGGAAAATATATCTGCATGTATGTCTAGAGAGTTAATGCTAATAAATGTTTACTGGCACATAAAAATAAAATAACTTTGATCAGTAAGATAGTTGGGGATTTTTTTGGTTCACTTTCTTTGAGTTTTTGATTCGTTTTTTTAGTTGTGGTTTGGTTTCTTTTTCTGTTTTTAGGCAAAGTTGTACACATGTGAATCACTTTACTATTGAAGCTGGGGATAATGTTCAATATCTGACTGGTAGAGGCTCAGGTGTTGAGATAATTTTTAATGGTGATAGCATGGGGGGTGGGGGGGCGGTGGGGAAAGGAGGAAAAACCAGCTTTATTTTACAGAATGCTGTTGGAATATGGAATACAGCTTTTATAATGCATCAGTGCTGCTGCCATCTACCGAAGAAAGCAGGATATTCCAGCTCAGGAACACCAGTAATCCAGCAAGCAGAGTTCCTCTGCCTCTGCATTTGTTTGCTTGAACGACGAATCTTATGTCAGATGCAGCATGTGTGAAGTTAACCGAGTGTGTACAAGTAGCCACTCACTTCCTGCAAAGCCAGCCCAGCCAGCACTTCCTTGCAGATTCTGCTATGCTGTCACCAAGCAAAGCTCAACAGGTGATAGCCTCGTCATCCGCCTCTGGGAGAATCTGAAATTACAGAAGTTTATTGCATTTCATTTATCATGTCGTGCTTGTTAACATGCTGTTTTATAGGCACATTGCTCTGCAGTGTAACAATTTTAGTGTGCAAACTCTATGTTTTTAGTTTAATTTGCAGCAGATATGATATAAAGATAAACTAGATAGTGTTTTTTACCCACCAAATGGAATTGTCCCCAGCAGTTTGCTAGCCATCAATCACAACAGGCATGGAAGACCTTCTGCAATGCACATTAAGAACACCTTATTTGCAAAGGCATAAATGAAGTAAAGGGAAATCACTCTATATAATCTCACCCATGTCTCTATATAACAGATTACAACTATACAGAGATTTCATACCCCAGAAAATGACTATGGAGACAAAACCAGACTCGATGAACAGCATGCATGTTTGCAGCAAATCTCCTAAAAGTGCACATTTGCTTAATCGTGATTTACTGACATGGTTTGAAAAAGGCCAAGACTGGTTTGTAGCTAAATTTTGACAGTTGCATGAGGCCCTTAATTAGCTTCCTTTTCTCAGGTTAATGAAAGAGTTGCCTCTCGCAATAATAACAGAAACACAATTTTAGACAGGTACCTACAGCAACTATCCTCTTCTTTCAGATGTTTGACCGAGGTCTCTCAAATTTCAATAAATGAATATTTCTATGAGAACATCAGAACATGGCACAGAAGAAGACAGTCAGAAAACTGGATACAAGACAGGATAACTGTGTCCATAAGTGTGCCATATCTCTCTTTGCCAACAGGTCACTTTTTGCCTTTGAAAAGCTTTTACCTTTTTCTCCCGTATGAATGGTTGTGTTTTCTCAGACTGCCTGTTATAGAAGCATTGAATCATAGAAAATTTTGGGTTGGCAGGGATCTTTAAAGGTCATCCTTTCCAGCCTTCCCTGCAGTAAGCCAGGCCTGTTTCAGCTAGACCAGGGCATTCAGAGCAACCTTGAATGTTTCCAGGGATGGGGTATCCATTATCTTTCTGGGTAATCTGTTCCAGCAACTCACCATCCTCACCATAAAAATCTTCTTACATCTCATCTGAATTTACCCTCTTTTATTTTAAAATCTTTAACCCTTGCCCTAATGCAATAGGCAATACTAAAAATTTGCCCCCATTCTGCTTATAAGCCTCCTTTCAGTACTGAAGGGCTGTTGTAAGGTTTCCCCAAAGCCTTCTCTTCTCCAGACTGGACAAGGATAACTATCCCAGCCTTTCCTCATAGGAGAGGTGCTCCAGCCCTCCAATCATTTCAGTGGCCTCCTCTGGACCTTCTCCAGCTGGTCCCTGTGGTTCCCATGCTGGGAGCCCAGTGTTCCAGGTGGGTCTCAGCAGAGCAGAGCAGAGGGGCAGAATCCCCTCCCTGCCCTGCTGCCCACGGGGCTCTGGGTGCAGCCCAGGACACGTTTGGCTCTCTGGGCTGTGAGTGCCATGGCTGGGCCATGTGCAAGCCCTTGTGGGCAGGGCTGCTGTTCGTCCCCCAGCCTGGATTCATGCCCTGCCTCCAGTGCAGCACCTTGTGTTTGGTCTTGATAAACCTCATCAGATCCCCATGGGCAACTTTTCCAGCTTGTCCAGGTGCCCCTGGATCACATCCCAACCTTTAGGTGTGTCGACAGCACAGTTCAGCTTGGTTCATCTGCAAACTTACTGAGTGTGCTCCCAATTCCTTTGTCTAGGACATTAATGAAGACATTAAACACTGCTGATCCTAACAGCCCAAAGTACCACCTCTTCTCATAGACCTCCATCCAGACATTGAGCACTTCTCTGTGAACACAACTATCCAATCAACTGCTCATCCAACCAACTCTCCATCCATCAAATCCTTGTCTTTCCAGTTAAGAGATACGGAGGTTGTGATGCTCTGTGTCCCAAAGACATCACAGCATTCCATAAGGATTGCAGCTCTCTCCCTTCCCTTGCCCACTGATGCAGCCACCCCATCATGGGTGACAACAAGGTCACTCCCTCCTGTTTCAGGTGAGCTCTTCAGAGAAAGCTGTGTCCTGTAGTAAACAGGCAAGGATCACATGGTCCTAAGGTAATGTCAGCCATACTTTGATTTCCTACCTTTTGCTCACATCATGTTTCAATGCAAGAATTATTTTAGTTCTACACAGAACTTTTTAATGCATTGAAAGAAAGATGTTTTTATGACATGAACAGAAACAGTAAAGCTCATTCTTTTTCAGTTAATGGACCATAATATATATTCAGCTTAATTTATTGATGGACTTTGGATAAGAATGAATATAACTTTTTAATAGGATGTGCTCTGTAATTATTTTTAAGTTAGATGTTATATAAAGATAAATCCTCATAGCATAACTGCATTGTGTTAGATAACACATTTTATTTTCAGGTTAAATGTTTAACCTTTTAAGAATTTTCAATAAATAGTTGTCAAATATTTTTAATGCATTTAATACTGTATTGTTGTTGGTTTTGTTATTGTTATTGTAATTACTATTACTATTATTATGACTGTCAGAAATATTTCCTTTCCTTTCTTGCAAGTATTCTGCACCTTGACTTTTCTCCCTTTAAACAGGAAACAAGGAATATAATGACTAAATTAAAATGATAATTAACTCACATCAATCCATGTGTTTATTTTGCATTTTTATCCTTTCTCTAACTTAAATTCTTCAATAAGGGAAAATCTTGAAAAAATATTTTTTTAAAACAGAAAACCTCTTCTCTTTATAATAATTAGAAAGCAGCTTTCCAAAAAGTTTACACATCAAAGATTAAAGGGAGAACAAAGAAACATAAAAAACAAAGAAGCAGGAGTATCTTTTAATGGAGTATGAGTGAGTAGGGCAAGAGAATTTACAAAGAGAATGCATTTTGGTTTAAAAAAAGGTGTTGAGAAGATAATTCTGACAAGTATGAATAAAGCTGTGAAGCTCAAAGTAGAAGAACTTGCAGTTTAAAAAGAATAAACTGTCCTTCAGTGATTTTTGTTTGCAAATTCATGGTCCAAAGTGGAAAGGACAAAAAATACATTCCTTAGTAGGAATTAATAAGGAATATGTAAAACAAATAAAAGAGGAAGGAAAGATTAAATTAAAAAAAATAGTTAAGCATAGATATGTGGTCATCAACAGCATCTCCCTTTTCTTGCAGTTTCTATCACCCTGTATCTGTACACATACACATAAACATGTCAAAAAGAACTTCTTATGCAACCAGCAAGTAAAAACAATGTTGACAAAGACTCAGAGCAGAACTAGATCTTCGAAGGATCATGCTGTGGTCATTATGTTTCACCTGAAATACATACAAAAACGTGGGTGACAAACTCTAGAGTGCTGGAATGCAGCTCAATGGTACACACTTTCACTGTGTTTTACTGAGTGAAATCAATGGAGAGGGAGAAATTTTTCAAGTAGATAACACAGAAAAGGGGTGTCTCACCACAACCCTTCAAAGACCACTGATAATTTGTATATGTTCTCTCATGCACCAATTTTAGTTTCCAGATGCTCATTTTAAAATTCAGGCAGGAGACAGAAAAATGTCCTTAAAACACAGTTTCAGTAATCTACATTAAATAAAGTTAGTTCTGTCTAAATATCCACATTCATACCCTGAAAATGAAAGCATGCAAACCAAAATCAGGAAGGAAAAAAAAAAAAAAAAAAAAAAAAAAAAACAACAAAAAACCAAACCTGAAAACAAAATCCAAAATGAAACCACTAAAGCTGGCACAATACAGGAAAGGTTCTCCACTTGCTTAATTTGACCATTTCAATGGAGCATGTTGTGTTTATGTTCTGGCTGTTTATGTGAGGAACTAATGAAGCTGTTTTTCCCTTTAAGGGGCCTGAGGGATTTGGGGAGTCATTGCGAGGTTAGCACTCGGGCTAGTGGTCTGTTCAGCCAGAGAAGCTGCTGGGAGATGCCCACGAGTCGTGCTGCGCAGCAAGGCTCTGCCCAACTGCATTTCTGAAGGGACATGTGTGTTTTATCTATGCAACAGCTGTTCCATTACCTCCCTTAAAATGACTTCGTAAAGCAAAGAACCTTTTCCCAATTTATTTTACTTGCTCTCACTGAACAGCTTATCTGGGGTTTGCTCCAAAGCCCATGGAATTCAATGGAGAGACTTTTCATTAACTTTTTAGAGCAGGAATCAGATTCATTAGTGAAAAAGTCTGTGGATTATTTCTTGTTCCCTCTGACAAAAGTTCCTATTTTCCTCAACACAGGGCATACTATATCCCCTATTTTAGATAGAATTAAACATCAAAGGGGAAATTTCAAAGGTTCAGAGCTTTAACTCTGTTCATGTATATATTTTGGTTCTTATCCTACGTTTAGTCCAATACTTTTGTGTGCTGAATGAGGTTAAAAATCCTGAAGCAGTACTTAACTTTATAGTTTTTTTTCTAGCTGGGTAAATGTTTACAGATTCCACCTGAGATTAGTTAAAGGCATGAGAGAAACAAAATTGGGGCTTGAAATGGGTCAGGAGGAAGATCATTTAGATGTAATTTACTTCTTGTTTTTTTTTTTTTTTTAATCTAAATCAGTGTGTTTAGTAAAAAGTTATTTTAAATGAAATCAAAGATTTTAATTAGATGAAAATACTTTATTCTGTTAGTTCTGCAACAAAATGTATAACTTCTCAATTTCACGAAAGACCTTCCTTAATAAACCAGCTTATGACTGCAATTTGATTTTTGAAACAGAAATAAATTTAAATAATAATAATTTAAAAATCATGAAAAAACAGACCTAATTGCCACCTCAATTAATAATATCAATTATCTTTTTTTCTTTATGACTGCAGTAGGTGACTGTTGGAAAGGTCAGGATTTGAAGTGAGATTACAGGCTGTGGTTGTTTCTCACACTACTTATTTCATGCTATCCGACTAGCCAGATGTCAAGATGCTTAAAAATCCTTTGAAGAGTCAATTTCCAGTGGCTGGAAGACCAGGTTTATTGGGTTTTTTTTATTGTTAAGGAAGAGGAATTCTAAACAGTTGCTACTTAGGCTGTTTGCAAGCAAACAAACAAAAGATAACAAAAAAAAAACCAAACCCAAACAAACAACAATAACAACAACAAAAACTCAATCACCTCTTGCTAATGTAGGACATTCCTACCTTGCCTTGCTGACGTCCATGCAGAAAAATAGGGCTTGTGCTCCATAAGCAGTGTAGTCATGGAATTGTTGAGTTAAACCTAAATGACCATATGCATATAAAGCCTTAGGCAGGCTTTCTGTCTTGCACTGGAAATTAAAACCTAAAAAAGAAAAGAAATTTTACAAAGAACTGGGGCACATCTTGAGGTCACTCATTAGTTTGGGTTTTTTTTTGGTTTAGTTTTTTTGTTTTGTTGTTTTCTTTTTTTTTTTTCTTGACTTGACAATAAGTACAAAAAATGAGTAAAAGTATCATGAGTCTTCCTGATAGCAGCTCAGGAGCGGCTTCTGTCCATGTAATAACCACATGTTCCGGGGTGACAGCACTGCCTAGAAGGGCTAGATGTGAGGACCCCACTCTTCTGTGTGCCCCACACATCCATGAAGAACCACAGGTTTGCAGCTTCTAAGCCATCTAATTTCCTCAGAAGTTAGGAATATGAGACATACCAAACTGGATGAATGCAATGAAAGAGGAAAATGGAGATTCTGCTCGCACCTTCATAGGGCACATCACTGACTAGAGCCATAGAATATCCTCAGCTGAAAGGGACCTACAGTCATCATCAAGCCCAACCTCATAATTTTCCCTTTCTCAATCCTCCCCTATGGTTAAACGAATATCCTACAAGAAGAATAGTCTGATATGGTTAAGTTTAGATGTCTAAATGTTTGACATCAAAGAGAGGGAAGACACATCCCTTTGTGGGTGTGGGAAGTGACCACAGACTCGAGTCTATACCAGATGACCCAGTAAGTGGAGCAAGGGCTCAGAGG
Organism: Nesospiza acunhae; assembly: GCA_013398715.1. Taxonomy (NCBI): domain Eukaryota; kingdom Metazoa; phylum Chordata; class Aves; order Passeriformes; family Thraupidae; genus Nesospiza; species Nesospiza acunhae. The sequence continues at coordinate 36,743 of VZSU01000966.1, forward strand.
TGTGAGGTCCTAGGAAAGCTAGGCATAACTACATACAATCTGGGTCTTGCACAGTAAATTATATAGATAATAACAAAAACCCCAATAGACTGAAATATTAGGGGTCTTTATGAGGAAGAGAAAGGCATAACTGAATTGTTGTGTGAACAAGTTGAGAGTGTGAAATAATTTCAGTTATTTTTCTCAAAAATTATCTTTTGAAAAATAAGATAATATATATATTTAAAATTGTCTTTCGAAAAATAAGATAATATATAGATTAAATACCTATCACCTATTTTCTTTGTGAGCAGATCTTCCCTTGCAACAGGGTGAGAGAGATGTGGGAGAGGAAGAGGAAATAGAGAGTGGTAATGAACCAGAGGCACAGATCCAAAAAGTTGCTCCTGAGGTCCCAGAGTTAGTTTGGACGGTTTCAAGAGAGAGACACATGAAACAAAACTGGGAAGATGTAATGGTCACTCAGAGCCAACTTCCAAAACCAGTTCACACCCTTTGCAACAAAAATAAGAGAAGCTGCTGAATAACACCTTGCCCCTGAACTGTCCCTGATTTCTCAGGTGTGATAGAGATGTGCAAGAGACTTCTGATGTGCATTACACTGCAGAACTCAGGCTAATGCCATCAGCCTGGTCCTGATCCCATCTTAAGCCTGTTTAAATATAAAAATATAAATGAAGGTTTTTTATTTTTTTACTTTTATAACTTTTATTGCCTCGTGTCTTTAATTGATGCTGATGTCACTGAAACAGAGGTCCACTGCTCTAAACAGTCTGCAAAGCAAGAATCAGCTGCCCTGAGAATCAGAGTAGAAGTCTGCAGATGGGGTTCATTCTATGATATTTCCATGCCCCTCCAAAGTAAACAAGAGTTTTGACCACTGCACAGTCTGAGCAAGCAAAAATGCTACTTCAAGTTTAAAATTAATTTCTGGTTGGGTAGCTTTCTTGGTGTGAAGGAAAATTCTTTGAATTTGCAACATAATGATATGTGAAGAAACTAGAAAGATCTTTTAATTTCCCCTTCCTAAATTCTGATGTAAATATATTCTTTGAATTGTGTAGCTCATATGTATTTTTCATATGCTGGTTATATTACTAAAAAACAAGGTATTAGCAAAGGTATAGACTGATATTTTAGCTCAATATAAGTCTTTGCTAATAATTGTCATTTATTCAACTGTTCTCCCTCCTTTTATCTATTAGGCATGAAGGTTAAGGCAGGAAAAAAGCAATTGTTTTGTTTTGCCTGCTTAGTCAGGCTCTATCAGAACAGGTAATCCAGTTGTGGGACTTATTACCACAAAACATAGCCAAAATTACAAATGAATTAAATTGCTTTCAGGTAAAGTCATTTGCAGAACCAAGGAAAAGTCCATTAAAAAACGTTAAGAAAAATAATATAGATTCAAAACTTGGCTCTGGAAATTTTAAGGATTTTGTCTTCCCTGCTGTCTGTTCCTGAGGAGGGATAGCAAAAGGAGATATTATTGTTGGTTGTCATGTTCTTCTCATCTATCCAGGCCTGGTACTGCCAGTGAGAGAGACGAGACACTGAAACAACTGAACCTGTATGTGACCTGTTTATCTATTTTTGTATTACGTCTTTACAATGGAAGTGTGGAAGTATCATTATTCCTGCTTTTACAGGAGAGAAAGACCAAACATAGAAAATGATTCACCCAAGGCCATGCAATGCATCATCTGTGTCAGATGGACAGGTCAATTTGGTCCACATTAAATTCCATGGACAACTCTTTGCACGACCTGGCTTTGCTCTCAGGATTCAGTCTGGAGAAAATTTCACTTCTTTAGAGAGGAAGTTCAGGTACAGGAAAAACACCAAAGTCCTGTTTTAGTCAGTGACAAGAACAGGAACACAGAAGGACCATTTGACTTGGATGAGACAATCAGGTTTGAAGAAGTCTGGAAAATCCAAATCCACAAATATTCCATGTAGGAGTAAATGGAGACACTGATTTTAGAAATTAAAACACAAAGTTTGGAATTCAAACTGTGGAGGAACAAGATGAATACTGTAAAACTTGTAATCTCCATTTCCTGAATCTGAGTGACTAAACTTGGGTGAAGATCAAGCTTATATTCTGAATTTCAAAAATCTTAATTCCATTTTTTTTATTAATTAGAGATGCTGAATTTGAATAAAAAAGAAAGAAATTAATTAATATACTTACTATATCATGTAACGTAGTTGTAACTAAAAATAAAATACTCAAAAATAAATATATTATCATTGTCCATTAGGTAATTTCTGTTTTTTTACTTTTTTCTTTTTTTTATATACTTAAGAAAGCAATTTTCAAGATTTTTTTTGGAGGGTAGATTGTTATTTAGAAAGAGTTAAAACCAGGGGAGTGATTGCAGTGGGAAACAATTTGCGTACATACATTAAAATGCATATGTGAAATCTATAGTCTCCTTCCACTTTCTTCTTCAAATAACGTTTACTTTATAAGAAATAGAGGGCATTATGAGGGACATCTCAATATTGTTTTTTAATATGATTCATACCATTCAAACTTTTATTTTTTATGCAAATGAAAATGAAGTAGTCAAAGGACAATTATTTAACTTTTTTAATGAAAGAAAATAAAAATTTTCTGGGTTTGTTTGCTCTTGAATGCATTTCTTTACTGTTTCAGAGAAAATATTTTATGTATTTCTGAAAGATTTTGAAAGGGTAGAAGGTTATTTTACCTCACTTGTATGCATCCTTTCTAATATCCTAGTCCCAACAAGGAACTCAACCACCAATGCACTTCGTAGTTCTAAATTATTCATTAGCATCTAAAAACAACAACAACAAATAGAAACAATAACAATAAAAGGATAATAAAAACCCAAAAACCAAAAAAACACTGAAAATTAACACTGGAAAAAACTGCCCCAAAACCCCTCAAAAATAACAAAGATGGCATCCAAGATAGGAATGTAATCTTACTGCAAAAGTTTGAACTGTGAGATTGAAAAAAGCAAATCAAAAAACAAATATCACAGAAGTGAAATTGTGGGTATCTTCTCCTGGACTGGCTATGAGCCTCAGAGTTGAAAATTGTGCTGCCTTGCATCTGCTTGTTTCAGATAATGAAACATGGTTTTAAGTTCATTTCTTTTTAGGGGCTGAAAAAAAAAGTTGAGGTAGAAACCGTGTGGTATGCAGTGTTGACAATGTTGAAGAGTTTCTGCTAATTAAGAGTGCGTGTGAAAGGGCGGAGGGTCATGAATTATATTTTCCATGTTGCATATCTCTACATTAATAGCTAGCTGCTGTGTCTGTGTTTATGAATACAGCCAAAGATCATTATTGAACAGTCCTGGAGCATAAAAATTCCACCTGTCCTGCCAGAAGGAAATATCTTTCTATTTTATGCTGTTCAATTGAGCTGACTGTTCAGGAGAAGAAATTCCCCCAAACAAGAGGAACAGAATGTAGCTGCATCCAGAAGGACTGTGTGTGTCTCCTCAAATATCAAAACAGTAGTTTCCATAATATTAACATTTTGGGGAAGATTTAAACCCACAAAAGTCAGGAAATTTGGCATAAAACCTGCCATTCACTCTGTAACTCATTACTATATGTCAAAAAGAGGACATGATGTTATTTGCCATATGTGTAGCTATATCACAGTCTGGTGAGGTGAGGTTAGAATTAAGGAAACTCCTTAATTCTGTGGATTTAAATCAGACCTATAATGCTGGCATAACAGTGAGCAGTGTCCTCGATGTACAATTTGGTTTGATGTGAGAATCTTCATCTGTGAGTTGTTGCTATGGGAAGCAGTTGCTAACTTCTACTGAGAGAGGAAAAAGGATTCTGTTTGCATATTTAAAAATATACACAGATGGAATATGTACATACACAAGCACACACAAATATATATGCATTGACATAGACCTCTAAGTGTATTTTTATATTTCATTTATATAAATTGTCCATAAGAAGAAATTATGCTTGACTGAGTTATTGACACATCTTATAAACCAGAAAGAAACAAAAGTGCTGTTTTGTTGTTTTTTTTTTCCCATTCAAAGACTGGTCAGTGCATTGTCTAGATGGGAGCCCATTAAGAGTGGACTGTAATTGAGGCAATAAAATACTCTCTTTACTCTCCCTTTTCCCCTTTTCAGCCACAGGAAAGGCTTTGCAAAATACTCAGCATATTGGCTGCTGAGGGCTTTTGACAATCAAGTTCCATCTGCTCAGTATTGTGCAAGACAAAATATACATATATAGTCCAAGCCTTAGAGAGTGTATAATACGATCTGATCCAGGTAGGTGCTTCACTGACTATCCATTTGACACATGCAGTGACCAGATCTGGGCATAGAAATGCAATATTTGCATGAATTTCCTGGCATATGTTACGATAAGGGTTCAGAAACTCTTGAGCACACCACTACTGATTTTTTCTTTTACTGATTTCTGGAGCAGACAAACCTCTCAGTGCTAGAGGAGCAGTCAGTACATAACAGATAAATACTTCTAAAGAGCACCATATAAATATATGAGCAGCTAGTTGCAATTGAAATTGGTAGAAACCAGGATTTTGTGCAGCTTTAGGGCTTAAGACTTGTTTTTAATTTAAATCTCATGTTGAAATACATGCATATAAACACGTATTTCATAAAACCTTTTGCATCCATTATGTTGGAATTGAAACTGAAGCTCTTTGCTCTCTTTTATATGTGTTCAGAGAAGGGTCTAATGACTTTACTTTCTATTATTTTAATTTGGGTAGAAATATCCTGGCCACCGTTCAGCTGACGGGATGCAGCTGCACTTCAGGTGAAATGTTTTATTCTGTTGATACAGTTTCCATGCTATTTTTTAGCCTCTTTGTGGAAAAATATATGAACAGCACTGTCTTACAAAACACAGTGAAGAAAATCCCACAACATGGTTTTCACTATGTTTTCTAGAAAGTGCTGAGAGTTACAGTGTTGGCTTTGTGGATACTATAGTACACAATGTCTGGTAACTCTGTTGTCATTAAATTACACTTGCATTAAGACTCGCTGTATGATTTTACTGCCTGTCATAAATATGAAATAGAAATCTAATGTCATAAAGTTTTTTCCCACTGAAAATAAACTGTTAAAGACCGGCTGTCTTCATCACTCTACAAATAAAAAGAGGACTTTTCCAACACACCTGCTGACAGCATGCTCTGAAAACCAGATTACTTGACAGCAAATAAATATGTAAAATATATAAAAGCAAAAATGTCTTTTCAGAAGGGCCACTATCCTTCCAAGTTTCAAAACAAGACACAAATAACAACTTGCAAGAGTGCAAAAAAGGCATCTTGAGTTGAGTTTTCACAGATCGTTGAAAGGTTGAGGTTGGCAGGTGTCTCTGGAGGTCATCTGGTCCAAACCTCCTGACATTTAGAGCTGGTTACATGCCAGGGCCACCTCCCAACACAAGCTGTGGACTTTTTTTCTGCAATGCACTAATTTCCTCCAATTAAATTAGTAACAGTAACATAAACCTTTTGTTAGATATCCCCAGGTTCTTGTCTAAATGTGGAAAACAAGGAAATTTCCAGTGATGTGTATAAAATTCTGACATTATGCATAATTTATGTAGCCAAACTCCTAAGCAACCTCAGACTGTAGCCAGTATTGTCTGTCACTCTTCTCTAATCTTAGCTAATCTATTAAAGTATTTATTAGCACTGTAACTAAGGGATACTGGGGAATGGGGGGAGCTAAACTCTTAGTGAGTGCTTTCTTAACTAATTTAAGGATGTATATGGGATTTTTAATGAAGTAGGATTTTTGTGCTGATCCTTAGCACAGTGCTGTACCTGTTCCGTTGGCAACATGTGGATTTGCCACTGCCTACATCAAGCATTATAGATTTGTTCATTGTTTCTGTACTCTCTTTCTCCTCCCTATTCCCCAGAAGAAAGTGAATAACAGAAATTTCAGCAATGTTTCAGAATAACCATGACAAACTTTCTCCTTTGTTAATTAAGCTAAGTGAAAAGAGATACTTTAAGAGTAAAGGAGAATTTTTTCCACCCTTTTTCTTTTCCATTGCTCTTAATCTTGTACTACCAGCAAGCTGATCAGAAAATAAAGTACATTCTTACTAAGACTCGAGCATAAAATACTGACTTGGGTTCCTTTTTCATCTTCCCTTCTCACCCTCCTTCCTTTCCCCAGACCTCCATGATGAAAAGATATGTTTGTCTCCAGTTTGTCTAAAAATAGGCAGGAATCATGGGGGTAAAAAATTGTTAAGAATGCAACAGCCTTTGACCAAATATTTAATGAAAAAAAAAATGTGTCTGTGTAAGCAGAGTGTTGTGCAGATAGCTACACAGCTGGACATATAAACAGACGTTTTTTCTTTTTCATTTAATAGATCAATGAAAACATTATTTCAATTGGAGGTCTTGAACTTCAGATAACGATAATTGGAGTAGATTAATTACATTTAACGAGACTATGTCTGTTTATGCTAGCTGAAGATCAGCTGCACATTTTCTTGCATTTAAAAGAACTGGACTAATTTTGTGCTTAAAAGATGAGTAGATTTTTTGAAATTTGTTACTGAAGAATGAAGAAATGTGCTGCAAATGACAACTTAAAATGGAAGTGGTAAGGTGGACAAATCAGAAAAAGTAGATTTTGCAATGAGATAATTTCTTCTGAGAATGTTTTTAACCTTACTGATAACCTGTTTGATTGCTGACTGTTTTAAAAAAACAATCTCACTGTGCATAGCTATTAGATTTTAATTGTACAGCCCAATCTTATAGTTTGTGCTAGAACATCATGTGAATATTTCTGTTCTTCCAGATCTCCTCACCATCATGGTAACAGTCTTCCATGGTCTGATGAATAAAATTCTTCCTAGACTGTGATAACAAAGTGGAAAGTCTTGCTCTAGAGTGACCCAATCAATTTATTTCCAAAATAGACAAAATAAGGAGTACTTTTAGGTGATGTTTCCACCTCTCAGTATTAATGAGATATACAGATCTGTTTCTGAATCACTCCTATTGTCAGGAAATAATGTCACATATCCAGACTGACATTTAGGAAAGTGTGAAAGGCTATACTTAACTATAAATATATCTGATTTGACTGAAAAGTAATTCCATTTCAAGTACTTCTCAAGATCTCTTTTGGACTAGAACACCAAATTCTACCAATGTTTCAGAAAGAAAACACAGCACAAAAACCTTAAAACTTGACATGGAGTACTGTGATATAACGTAATGGAACACAACATATTATAACATATAATAATGTAGGGCAAACCCTGTCTTTTCCATCAGGAAACAGTATTTTCCTGAGTTAAAAATTCTCTTCACTCCAAAAGAAAGGAGCATTTTATACCAACCATTATGAAGCAAGGACATAGAGTGAATAGCAGTGCTGCAGAATAGCTAACTTTAGCTCTAACAATGGCCTTTGAGCCATCTACTCAGGTACTTTTTGTGACTTGATGTTATTAAAGTTTTTGTATCTGTCTCTTCTTAAAGTTTTGAAAGGACCAGACACTCGGAGGCTTCCTGACAGAGGCCATGCAAGTACTTGTTTAAAGTTCAATAATCTTTAAAAAAAAATAAAAATCACCAACACCTTAAAAAATATAATTTATTTTTGGTTAGGGATCCTAATCATAAGTAAGGATCAGGTGTTTCTTTTATCACCATTGCTGCTGTCCACAGCTAGCATTCTCTATGGTCAAGTGTCATGAGTGTAATCCCTGAAGTTAAGAAACCCATTTCTTTCCACCTCCTTGCCCTTTGACAAGTTAGTAATTCAGGCTGGCCAGCACAATGGTTCTTGAATTTTCTAAGTGATTTCTAAATTTGGAAATGCCCATTTTGACTATGTTCAGCAATGTCTATTTCTTCCTTATTTTCAGAAGGTCTCAGTGATAATTTGTAGAGAAGTGGAGTGTTGTGGGTGCTCCACATCCAAAGTACAGGTCAAAAGCTGAAACCTGGTGAAAGCCAACATTGTGGCCATTGCCTTCACTGCATGCCATGTGGGTCAGCAATTAAATGCATATATTGACATTTTTTAAGACAGTAGAATAAAAAATTAAAAAACCCCATAACTATAATAAGTAGTAAATTATGTGGAAATATATCCATGCCCAACCATATATTCCCCTTCTATTCGTTTAATAAAGATACAGGGCAAAAAGAAGCCCATACAAAGAAATCCAGCAAAAGACTGGACCATAAGCAAACTGAGAAATATATAATTCAATTTTGGTTGAAAGGACACAAGACAAATAACAAATGTCAGTTGAGATAACAATTTCAGTAATGATTTAATTCACAATTTAACACCATTTAAAACGCATAGTAATTTTATGTTCTTGGGAGGTGGAGGTTACTATTTCATATATACTTTCACATAAGAATATGGAGGTGGACAATAGAAGAGTAAATGATATTCTGATCTAATGTCTAATTTTTCCAGGTATGTATGTAATATATAATTTCTTGCATTGCTTCATTGCTACATTAACTCGTATAATTGTGGCTTTTGAACAAAGTAAAGGGTTTTTTACTTCAAGCTTAAATTTTTCTTTACCTTATATTTGCATTTTCATATAAAATATGGAAATTTTAGTAAAATGTAGATTAAGGAGCTAAGAAACTCTGCAATTACAAACAGTGTCTTACTTTTTACACTAATATATCTCAAAGCCCTTTAAAACTCACAACTACATGGAAATATTTTTTTCTTTTACACTTTAGAGAACAAAGCTCAGGGGCAGAACTCAGGGGCAGATCCCTTTCCTCCAAGAACCAATGTGCTGCAGCTACACTGTCTCAGTGCTTCATTTTGTTACTGGTAATCGCAGAAAATGAGGTAGGAGCATACTTAAAATCTTTCTCAGCTGGCTGCACGTGTTTATTCATTTGCTTCATAGTGTTCATTTCAAGCTGGAGAGTCACTGGGATGTTTTACAGTACATCCCTGTTTGGCTGATAGGGTTCTTGGTCCAGCACTTTTGATACTTTTTTAATTGAATTTGGCACTGTTGTGGTAATGCTGTAGGTTTGTAAATTTTTAGCCTATCTACCGTGCCCTGCTTGGGTTATTTTATTGATTTCAACCCCTGAGTTTTGAAGTTTTGTTTTGGTTTGTTTTTTTTCTTTTTTTAGTGTTTTAGGATTAGAACAAATCATTTTATGAGGCAAAAACGGTGTGGATCTATTTTTTAAAACATCTCATGTGACTTGGACAGCATGACCTACACCAGAAGGAGACCTGGAGAGAGAAGAACTTAATTGAGTTCTGCGAAGGCAAGTGCAGGTCCTGCACCTGGGGAGGGACAGCCGTGGGCACCAGCACAGGCTGCAGATGACCTGCTGGAAATCAGCTCTGTGGAGAAGGACCTGGAGGTGTTCTGGGGGACAACAGGCTGTCCATGAGCCAGCAGGGTGCTCTGAGGGCCAAGAAGGTCAATGGAATCCTGGGGTGCATTTGTAAAAGTGAGGCTGAGGCCAAAGCCAAAGGGAGTGATCCTGATTCTGCACTCTGTACTGCTGAGTTACATCTGGACAGCTGTGCCCAGGCCCCAGCTCAACAAAGACAAGGATTTATTAGAGTGGGTCTAACAGAGAGCTACAGGATGGTGAAGGATGTGCAGCATTTCTCTGCAAAGAAAGGCTGAGGAGCCTCCAGAAGAGATGGCTGAGAGGGAACCTCCTGAGTGTACGCAAGTATCTGAATGGGGCTGTCTGAAGGATGGGGCCAGACTCCAGGAAAAGAATCATTGGGAACAAAATGAAACAGAAAATCTTATCTGAGTGTGAAGAACTTTACTGTAAGGGTGATAAGGTACTAAATCAGGTAGTCCAGGGAGGTTGTGGAGTTTTCTCTGGAGATGCTCAAAACCCACCTGGATTTGATCCTGTGGATCCAGCTCTCAGCCAGCCTGCCTTAGGATTGGATATATTGATCTCCAAAAATTCTTCTCATCCTTAACCATTCTGTGATTCTATGACCTGTAATGAATACTGAAACAAATACTGAAATCTTTTGCAAAGTTAAATCCAAACTGAAGATTTTTGGATTCAGCCTAAATGATGCAGAAGCAGAAGAGCAGAAAGCTTTGTGCAGAAATCTGTCTGTGTTTTTCTGAAGCATATGGAGAAAAATAAGGCTCCTGCTTTAGAAAATGCCTAACAGAGAGTTAAAAACATTGGTTAACAGGCCAATTGATTGCAGAGGAGAAAAGGACTGTTTCCCTGTTTTATGCATGCCATCTAAGAGCATAGGTATTAAAATACCTCAACATTTCTACGTTGGTGAGGAATAAATAGTGAGCAACTATAATTAATAACTATTAAAGCTGTTTGACTGATCATATCTTCTGGCTTGCAAAATCTTTTATGTGCAGGTGTGTGCATTAATGAAATCCATTAAATTCATATATTTCAACAGATAGTAATTTACGATCTTTTATAAGATCTGTCATGAAACACAGTCAGAGATATAGGATTGTCTCAGTGTATTACATAGCAAATTGCACTCCCCTTTCCTCCGAAATGACTTGACTTTAGAGACTAAATATGAATGTCAATGCATTGGACAGCCACATTAGGTATACTTTTTTGCTCTAACATCACCTGGGAATATGTGGAATAAACGTTTTATCATCGGCAAAGCTGACAACAAGAGTGAACAATATTCAAAGTGGCTGGAGGAAAAAAATGTGTGGGAGTTCTATCTGTTTCACTTCACATGTAAAAAGACGAAGAGATTAAGTGTGTAACCCTCATTTATGAATTGTAATGGCTCTCCTATGGGTTGCTAACTATTCTTTTTGAATTTTATTTGTTATTTTGCTTTTTCTTCTTGGTGCTTTCATAGAACCTAAGAAGATGAAGACACAAGCCATTATTTTAGCACTCCACATCAAATTCAGAGAACTCTTCAGCCCTGGATAGGTAAGAAAATCACTCATTAATGTCAATAATAACTGTTTTTTTTTTTTTGTCCTGAAGAAATACAAGCTGTCAGTACGTGAATTAAAAAAGGGAAATAAGGACTAATTAGAACAGAAAATAGAAAGAAAAAAAAAGGCCAATGCCTGGACTTTAATGAGTTATTGGAGGATTATAGGTAAACTATATCAGCTGTTAAAATACTACTGACAAATCTCTAAGGGAGGCTTTTGTCCTGCTTGTCTATTTAACAGCACATTGAGATTATCATAATTAAGTATAGACAGTCAACATATTAAATGGATTATTATCTTCTGTATATACAATCTTCCTATAGTTATCTAATTATACATTTATTAAGGAGGAGCTATAATGCTATCACATAAAACTTGAACTTTCACCTTTATTTTAATGAATGAATTTTCACAGTCTAGAAAACTCTGCCATCCTTCAGTTGCTAAATATGACTGGTGATTAGCCTTTGAAAATCCCAGCTCACTGGAGTTTGTATCCATCATCATAAATGTAGACCATCAAGCTAATGCCCAGAAGAAAACAAAAAATTTCTTGGTCACTGCTGTCTCCTGCTGATTTCTAGACATATGGGACCCATTTTTTCTGCAGGGTGTTTGTCTACAGTTTAATGCCACAGAGTTATTGGTAGTAGGTGACCCTATTATTTTGCTTTTGAAGGAAAATGAAGGGACGGATATGATTGAGCAGAAGGGAAAATGGCGTTGAAGCAGATTGGGGTAATTTGATGGAAGGGAGAGAGAAGTAAGATAGAACAGCTCAAAAATATAGACATAAAAGTAGTGTATGAGAAGGTAAAATTGTTGTCCTTCCACTTTATAGATTGTTATGCAGGAAAAAGAAAGAAAGAAAGAAAGAAAGAAAGAAAGAAAGAAAGAAAAAGAAAGAAAGAAAGAAAAAAAGAAAAAGAAAGAAAGAAAGAAAGAAAGAAAAAAAGAAAAAGAAAGAAAGAAAGAAAGAAAAAAGAAAGAAAGAAAGAAAGAAAGAAAGAAAGAAAGAAAGAAAGAAAGAAAGAAAGAAAAAGAAAAAGAAAGAAAGAAAGAAAGAAAAAGAAAAACCTATGTAAGATGTACAAAATTTGATAGGTTTCAGAGCAAAGTAAACAAAATGATCAAGGAGTTGTAGGCAATGAGTCATGAGGGGAGATGAAAAGGAATGGATCTGCATTGCTTGGCTAAAGCTGACTAACAGGGAAACTTTCTTTGAGAATACAGAAATGGGTTCTTTCATTTATATGTCTAGATTTCTGAAGACATACAAGGAAAGGGAACTTCTGAGATTCTTTCAGGGTAAGTTACAAAAACAAACATTTATTTGAAATTATCACCCTAACTTAGAAAAGCATGGTGTTATGCAACAAGGAGTTATGGGATAGGAAGAAGATCTCCTTAAAACAGAGTACAGCAGGACTGTAAAAAAAAAAAAAATTAAGGGCATGATGAAAGCTCCTGGCTTGACTAGCAAAAGTGCAAAAGTGAAGATTTCCATAGTGTGAGTTATGACTCAGAAGATCCAGATCATTATGTTGAGGCAGAGGATGTTAGTGAAATAAGTTTTGTACAACTAAACCACATTATTATTTCACTTTATTTTCTTTTTTTTTAACACAGATAATGTGAAAAAAGGGGCAAGCCAAAGTAGCATGACTGTTTGTGCACAATACATTTCATCAATGCTGCTACAGCTCTTATATGTATGTGTTTTTATGCACATATATAATTTACATATATTCAAAGAGCTGAGGTGAGGTCTGGGGTTCAGGAAGTTGGCCTTCATCCACAGTTTCTGCTCCAAGAAAGGCTGTTGCTGCTACTAAAACAAAGAAAGGCTTTGAAAAATTCTTTCAAACAAAAAAGCACAAGATGGGTGATTGTGCAGGCCACAGATTGCTCTCCCTCTGAGATTCACAAGTCCATGTTTGGGGGGAAAAAGTTATTGGTGTGCCTGGTTGAGGTAAGAGACAGAAGGAAACCAAAAGTGTCTGAGAGAGAAGCCCTGATTTTCTCACATTTCCATCCTTTCACTCCCTTCTGTACCACAAATGCTATGATTTTGAGAAATGCTTTAAGCAAGAGACTCAGTTTTCAGGGTTAATAATGAGGAGTGGGGAAGAGCTGTAACTGTGAAAATAAGAATGAAGGGCAGTTGTAACTTTGGACTGACGTTGAGAGCTGCCTTAAAAGAAGCTTGATAAGGTCAAACTAATAAACTTGAGAGTTGCTCAAGGGGAAACCAAATTCTGGAGCTGTGAGACACTTTGACAGATAATTAGCATAAAACAGGGTGAGAATCCCGCCACAGAAAACGGAAAACCATAATCACAAATAGAACTAGATAAGTCAAAATGGTGGACCAAATATTTTCCTTGACCTGTCAGAGGCACCCACAAGAATTAACAAGGACAGAATTAAGTCCATAATTCTTGAATTATGGGAGATTCACTCAACACTGTATGAGTCAATGACAACAAAACACATAAATCTGGTTATAACTACTGCATTTTGGCTTCTTTGTAAGGAATGTGGGACATGTGATACATCTGAAACCTATTAATTTTTGTGGTACAGTGTGGGTTTGCTTATCTGGTCATACAGGTTCTGTATTTCTGGTTATTTCACTGACTTTATGTGGACCTGTCCACTACATGTTTTACCAACATAATTTAATTTCATACAGACTGACATTCAACAGCATTCAACATAAAATAGAATTTTTGGGGGGTTGAAAGGGACATTAAAGATCATTTAGTTCCAACACTGTTCTATGGGCAGGGAAACCTTCCATTATCCCAGGTTTCTCCAAGGCCAATGTAACATGGCCTTGATCACATTCAGGGATGGGACAGCCAGAGCTTCTCTGAGCAACCTTTGCCAGGGCATCATCACTCTCACAGGGAAGAATTAAGAATAAAGAATTTCTTCCCAATGCTTGTCTAAAGCTCCCATCTTTCCAATAGATCTACCCTCTTTCTTTATCAACAGCTGTTAATGACTGATTGCTTTTATTCAAATGCTTTTGCAGTATCCTGCTGACAGCCCTCTTTCTTTCTTTCTTTCTTTCTTTCTTTCTTTCTTTCTTTCTTTCTTTCTTTCTTTCTTTCTTTCTTTCTTTCTTTCTTTCTTTCTTTCTTTCTTTCTTTCTTTCTTTCTTTCTTTCTTTCTTTCTTTCTTTCTTTCTTTCTTTTCTTTCTTTCTTTCCCTCTTTCTTTCTTTCCCTCTTTCTTTCTTTTCCTAGATGTATTCCTCAGCTGTAAGACCTTATATCTTTACCTCCTCTGAACTCTCCAAGGTCCCATATTCTTTGATTTGGATTTGTCTCTATTCAGTCTGCTAAATCTGTAGAAATGGTTGTTTAGGAGACATAAGATAAAATGCAAGGAGCAGATGTTTTCATTTTCACCACCTCTTTCCAGTCTACTTCACTTTGCCTGTAACATAAAGCATTTTAGTTTTCCAAACCCTTTAATTAATACACTTGTATTCAGTGATGCTTATGACATCAAATTTTGCGTATAGAGTCACCTGTAGCACATGTGTGGTCTAAATTTATCTTCATCAGAATTTTTTTTTTTTTAAATTAAAGGCTGTTCAATCCCTGAATGGGACACAGAGGAACTCCTTCTTCATCTAACCTGTCAAAAGTTTCATGTATCTTTGTCTTAAGGCATTGATAATAACAAGTGTCCTTGTTTGAATCAGGACACCAATGTTCTTGTTTCTGAAATAAGTATCACTTTCACAAAGAAATCTCACCTCTCTCTGAATAACCTGACAATAGCTAACAGTGATCCTTTCCCATCCCACCCACCTTTCCACAATGATATTTTAATTATGTTACTGCTAGAACATGAACAATCAGGGCTTGAATCATACAAGGAAGCTTGTTAAAAAAGTCCTTCTGTGAGTTTCTCGGGGAGGGATTGTTTTGGGTGTTTCTGTCTGGTTAGTTTGTTCA
>VZSU01000966.1:51725-116300 GCA_013398715.1 Nesospiza acunhae
TTTTGAATTTCACCTCTTTTACAATCATCTCTAAATATAGAAGTACAATTCAGAAGGACGCTCAGCTTTTGGAAACTTAATGAAACCATACAAAACAAGGTCATAGTAGAGAGGTTTTGAAGAGGCTGTGTTTTATTCACCATCATCCCTGAGGCCCACAGACTAGTTCAGAGTTTCTTCACAGAAATTAGAGTGACCATGGCATACTATATCAAAACTTCATCTATCTTAGTATCCAACCCAATTGCATTAGCTCTGATGAAAGTACAAGGACCAAATCTGTGCATTGCATAACTTCCCTGACATGCACATTTCAACAACCTGCACATCAAGATTTTCCTGAGATGGAGGTGGTCCTTTTTTTTTTTTTTTTTTCTTGGAGATATGCAAGATCTTGAGAACTCCTTGCCCATCACCCTGTGCAAATCAGAAGTAAAACATTGTCATTTTGATCAGGTTGCATTTTGCACTAATGCAAATGACAACCTCAGGGGTAAGTAAATGGCAAAAGAGGCCCTCACTCTGAATATGCTCATTGCTGTGATTATACTTCTGCTAAGCATATGGAGTCATGGAATCATTAGGGTAGCAAAAGAGCTCTAAGATCAAGTCCAGCCATTAATCCAGAATCATGAATTTACCATTTAGCAATACTCTCAAGTGCTGCAGTTACTTGTTTTTTGAACATCTTCATCCTGGGGATGAAGATTCCAATACATCCATGGGTAGCCTGTCCACCCTCTCAGTGGAAAGAAACCTATTATAATCCAACCTGAACCTGCTGTGGCACAGATTGAGGTTCTGTCCTCTTGTCCTGTCCCTATTCCCCCCAGCAGCCCCCTCCTGTCAGGAGCTGTGCAGAGCCAAGAGGTCCCCCCTGAGCCTCCTTTTCTCCAGGCTGAGAGCCCCCACCCAGCTTCCTCAGTCACTCTTCATCAGACTGGTGTTCCAGAGCCTCCCCCTGCTCCATTATACTTCTCTGATATGCTCCAGCAACTCTGTGTCTTTCTTGTCTTGAGGGGCCCAAAACTGAAGACCATATTCAAGGTGCAGCCTTACCAGTGCCAAATATGTCCTACAAACACTTCTGTGCCACAGAAAAATTTGGAAGGCAAGGGAGTATATAGAAAAAGACGTATTTTTATTTTATTATTATTTCTACCTTTAAATGCAAAGTGCAGTTTAAAATCTTTGCTGTAGCAAGAATTTCCTGTGTGCAAGCCAGAGACAATATTTGTAATACTTCTGTTTATCTGTGCATCTCCCAGCAGACCTGTTTGCAAGTCTGCTTCTGTGCACATATCTTTGTGCATATCAGTCCGTTTCTTTTCCTGTTGCCTCTCTCGTTCTTTTGTTATGTATGTGCTGTCTCCTTCCCAAATCCCTTATGCTTATTTTCCAGATGCATTTATTTATGTTCCCTCGCTAATTGAAAATCTCATATTTGAAGTTATTATTCTGATTGATGTCTGTCATTTTGATCAAGCAGTTGCTCACAGATGCTTTGTTAGAACAATTTTGCTTGTTAGTTTATCACCATCCATCTCCCTGCTGACCTTCTGTGGTGTTAGGTAGCAAAACCATTAAACATCTCCTGCAAACAGAGAGGCAATTGGCCATCATCTAATGGGTGCATGGCTGTAGCTACAACAGCAAAGCCCTGGACATTCAGCTGTGTTGGCAGGTTCCATCTCTGGCTGTAATGGGGACTTCCTGGACAGTGGAACAGGGGAAATTGCTTGTCATAATGTAGTAATGTAATTGTTCCTCCTTACAGTGACATGCTTTGGACACCAAAGTAGGAAAGGTGATTATGTATTCTACCATGGTTTTGCTCAATTGCTGGAAGTTCAAGTCTTCAATCCAACATGAACTGTTATGTCTGAGAAAATAAATTTAATAAAAAGAGCAGCAAAATTAAAACACCTAGAATTAAGTCCACTAAAACCCTCAGATTCTCATTTTTAAAGTTCAGATTTTCAAAGCTGCTGCACTGCAAACTCATGAGTATTTCTGACAGAGAAGTTCCCTTGGTATCTAAAGTTCTGCTCTGAGCATGCCAAGAACTCTGGTCTTGACAGAGTGAGATATCTATTTTATGTTTAAATCCTCCTGAGATTCACAAAACATGCATGTCTCTGCCTGTCTTGTGTGAAGGACTTGCTCCCAGAGTTATACATTGATATGTATTAAGTATTTATTGGACCAGGGACCAGAACCCATGTGTTCATCTCCCACATGACTACCCAACCCAACAGACAAAAGAATCTTGCTTATTCATTCTTTCTGTCGGGCCTGATGAATATTTCATTTTATCTTGCAAAGTGGAATAACTTCAAGAAAGAGACTCTAAGGATATGTACCCAAGAATACCCAATAACACAATAGTTAGAATTATCTCCCAGAAAATAAGGCACATGAATTCAAGACCTTGAGCCAAAGAGGTAAAACCATCCTTCTCCTCCATAAAACTGCTGTGCTGTAAAAGAAAACATTGCTTCCCAACACATAGTGCTTGCAGGTCTGTCATATGGATATGTTGAGAACACTCTGAGACTCTCTCTGGAATATGTGGGCTGAGCATTTTATGGAAATGTTCTTTTAAAGCCATGAAGGTCATTCATAGAGCAACCATCAGTATTTTATAAAAAATGGCCCTTAGCAAAAAATGGTTAAGATCATGAAGGGATGATTGAAGACAGATCTTTTTCTTCCTGTATTTAATGCCAAGTCTTCTGAGTGAGTTTTTCCCCCTCAGAAAAATCCACAGAACTGGTGTTTGGACTTACTTGTGTTTTATAAGATTGTCTTGAATCCTTGCAGTGGGAAAGAAGAGACTCAAATTTGAGTCTCCCAGTCTTTTGATCTTATTAGAGCTTCCCTGAACGCTATGTATCTATTTCACTCACCTTTAATTTATGAAGAACATACTTTTATGAGTGGGTTGTGACTCTAATTCCTGAGTGAAGGGTAGAAGTCCCCTGTAACCCTAAGGAAAGTAGCTTAGGATTTCAGAAATACAAGTTTCTTCTTCCTCTCTCTTTCAAGTGGTCACTTCTGGTCAGAAATATGTGTATTAACTAGTTCTCTTGATTTTACTGCTGCCAGGGGTCTGCTTATGCAGGGTTATTTAGTTCACAGTCTCAAAGGAAGCCCTGAGAGATGCAAAAGAAAAAAAAAAGAGGAGAAAGGCTAAAGGAAATAGCAAATGAGAACACAGTGGAAAAAAAATGAAGACCTTAGGAATGAATGATTCTTCTGGGAATACTGTTCAAAATTATTCTTCACTGGTTTATAATATTTAGTTGAATACTAATAAAGACACGTGATGTAATATACCTGTAGTGAAAATTTTAAGGTTTTCATTTCAATTATGCACTACAGGGTAGAAAAATATCTTAGTTTGTGAGATTTTTTTTATATTTTCTTGAAAACCAAAGCTTCCTGGAAATGATGGGAGAGAAGCATTCCTTGTGTGGGGTTTTGTACTTTTCATCTGCATCCCACTTAGTAACATATAAAGAGATGTTCAGCTATATAAGGGATGTAGAATCCATGCATCCACAGCTGATGCAGGAAGCAGCAAGATTGTGCACATAACACCATCAGCTACAGGTAAATAGAGAGCACCAATGTCTCCTTTCTCAAACCATGACTCCAGAGGTTCAGAGTTTTCTCTTGCAGAAATTGCGTAGCGCTATAGTGTGTTGGCACTCATCCTCTGTTTTTCATCCAAAAATTCATCTCTGTAATTGTAACAGTAATATCAGCTTGGTTTTTAACTTCATGCTGACTGGTCTTTAATCATCTTGATTCATATTTTTAAATATAGAATTTTTCTTTAAAAAAATAGAAATAAATTTAAAAAAATTGGGCCAGATCTCAAACTGGTAAGACAAGTGTATGTAATTTAGGATATTACTGTTTTGTTGGTTGTATTCTGTTTGGGGGTTGATTTGGTTTTATATTGGTTAAAATACAATCAAAGGCATATTTCGAGATGTAGAGCCCCATGCCTTCTTTTTTGTGATATATGTTTTTACTTCAGAATGGGCTCTTGGATTTCATATGAAATATTTTATAATTGTGTACTGCTAAATAAATCAGAGCTGTGCTAAGGTATTTCAATGTGGTTACACTGGCGATAACTTTTGATGGTAGTAACCTCAATATCCAATAACCATGTAGTTTTCACAACCAGGGGAGAAGAACTTTGTGGCCTTAAAAAACCTTGTAGGATTAAATTCCAGGTTAGATCTACCCCTTGTACACAATGAACATGACTTGCCTTTAGAAAGTATATCTTTGACATTGAAAAGAGAAAACTTTTAAAATGGTAATCAGACAATCTCACTGGCAAAATAAATCTGTAGTATTTTTCTTCCGCAACCCTGTATTTGCAACTGCAACATGATTTATATTGTCCAAAACTATGACTAATGAGATGCAAATAATATGCTATACATAAATTAGTGTGAAATCAAATCAGTATTGATAATATTTGCAGTTGTTTTTAACTGGAAACCAATGCTTTAAGTGATTAACTCCAAATCTCCTTCTTCTTTCTTTTTATTGTTTTTCATGGTAGTTGCAGACAAAGCTTTTAAGCTAGTCAGGGGAAAGTATATTATTTCCATCCCCCTTTTAAATACTCTATAAAGAACTCTATCATTCATAATAGCTTTGTTTACTGCGTAGTACAGCATGTTCTAATTATCACCTCTGCCTCACTAACCATACGGTTTATATTCTCATACTCATCAGTTATTTTTATGCCCCCTGCAGAAATGAAAAGAACATTAATAAGAATAATTTTTTCAGGATATCATTTTGGGTAAAATTATGAGAAATAATGTACTAAAGCACAGAGAGACTTAGCCTTGTTTTAAAGTCTCACAGGATTAATTGAATAATTTGTTCTTTCTTTCTTTATTTCTTTCTCTCTCTTTCTTTTTCTCTTCTTCCTTCCTTCCTTCCTTCCTTCCTTCCTTCCTTCCTTCCTTCCTTCCTTCCTTCCTTCCTTCCTTCCTTTTTATTTAGTTAAGCAGGAGTATAAAATGGATTACTATTTATATTTGGATATATATCTTATTAATACAGTTCCTGCAAATATGCAACAAATTCCATTTTTTCAGTGCATTATTCTCATTGTAAGGTATAATTGACCTTCATCAGAAATCAGCAGTACCACATTTCAAAGCCCAGATGTATAAACACTGCCAAGGATAAAGTTATTTAATAACCTGGCCCCAAATGTGGCAGAAGATAGAGGTAAATTCTAATAAATAGTAGAGGGGAAAAAATGATAATTTTTAGCACCCCTCTCCATCTTGCATTTTACTTAAGAAATCAAATAGGCAATGTTTGTCAACTTATCTTTATTACTCTTGTTATGCTAAACACACAATTAGCTCAGGTACTTCCCCCAGTGGTCTGGATTTCTTGGTAACATCTGCAAATATTCTTTTCATGTCTAATATCAAAGAAGATAATTTGTTACACTCATACACAAACATCCATTCATGGTATCTGCATTACATCATGCCCAATCTGAAGAGATTCCTTTTTATATTTGGTGGTAAGAAAAGCTTATCTCAAACAAGAGTAACTTAATTGCCCTTTGTCAGTCAGGCTTCTTGATACACCCCTCTGAAACATCTGGAAAAAAAGTTTGTCAGATTCTCAATATATTTACAATGTTCCAAACTGCCCCCCCCCAAAAAAAAATAAAACCAACAAGAAACAAACCCCCAAAAAAACCCACCAAAACTAAAACAAACAAACAAACAAAAACAAAAAACCCAAAAACAAACAACCAAAAAATACCCAACAAAAACAATTGGAAATAAGCTGGACAAAAGTGATTCCAATTCTGTACAATATTTTTCATTTGTAGCTTAACAGATATATGAAAGACTACAAAATTATCACCATAAGCCTACAAAAAATGCATCTCAAGCTTGCTGATGATATGCTTATTAATAGAAAATAGAATTGTTTCCAAGTTGGCAGACTTCAAGTAATTTTAAGCAATTTTCTTTGTCTTCATGAAGAAGCCATTGAATTTCACCAACTGCTTCCTATTTTAAGTCTATTTTGGAAAATTGATTTAGCTTAAATTTATCCAATAAATAATTATCCACAAGTTTTCAATGAATAAATATTCATTTTCTGGGTTTTAAGTTTTTTTCTTTTATGCAATGTACAGTTTTAAGAATATTGATGCAGTTTACCATCTTTAATAAAGAGATGTCTCCTGTTATAATCTTTTCCATATGTCAGTTTATGAGATATGATAACAAACTTTCTGTGCTTCTTCTTTGAAAGTTAATAATGTAATTTTTAAATCATTACTAGGAACTTATTTAAAGCATTTTTTTAATCAACTGCATGGGGCTAAGCACAGAAATCAGTATTGCTGCTTCACGATGCCTTCTAAGCATTCCCAAAAATACTTGTTTCCTCTTAGACTTCTCCTGTCCAAGGGAACCTGCGCAGCCTTGCCATTTCTTTTCAAAACCACTTGTATTGCTGAATTTTAGTGTAAGTGGGACTCTTTTTTTATTTCCTCTGCCATAATAATAATTACTTATACTTGCCTGACCACCTATGCAGAGAACACCTAGCCCTTTGCAGACTGACCCAGCTGTATGTGCGGCAGCTCTGCTCCACAGACCCCACAAATGCGTCATGGTAGCATGGTACTCAACCTAGCCAGCAGTGTATTTAAGGCAAAACATTCATGGGAATAAGAAGAATAGTCTGATATTTGCAGGACTTTATTTCATTGAGAAAGATTTATTTAGAGTTGCAGTCTGTATTGCATACGAGGAGAAGAAAAATCAGGTGAACAGTCATACTATGACTCCCAGTAGCATTAAACAGTTAAACCACACATTTACTTCATTATTCAGCCCCATACTCTGCAGGAAAGCTCAAATTCCATCATCTCACTGCTAGAAATGAACTGAGAGATACACCACCTATCCTTTGCTTGGTGCTTTTTTATTAAATACTGTTGTGATGAAAAATGCTGCAGATTTTTTTCTTTTCCCCACATTGTAAATGCTAAGGCCAGTAAATTCATAATTACCCTCATCACATAAACAGTGCACATGTAAGGAAAGCTTGGACAGAAGAAATTTAATTCTCCAGCTGAGAGATGCAATCTCACAATACAGAGCCAACTGTTAGTTGTTGCTCAAACAAAATAAAGTCTACAGTCCTCTAATCCCACTGATTTTCATGAGCCAGTAATGGAAGTAAATTGATGCACAAGAACATAATGATTAAAAAAAAAAAACAGGCACAAAATAGCCTTTGATATTAACAGCTTCCTTTCATCAACTCTGAAAACTGCCCATCAACAATATAGTTAATTGGATCTGAAAATAAATATACCCCTACAAATTCCACATTTTCTCAAAATACAAAAGTAAAATAGCATTCTTTATTAAATTTTGCAAATAAATTTCAATTGTTTTGCTTGAGCAAAAATGATGATGTAGCTAACCAAAAATCTCCAAAGACAGTACTGAAATCATAATGAAATGTGAAAATGAGGAAAAAAAATGGAGCTCCATTTAAAGGGAGTAGGCAGGCAAAGCATTTATTTAGTATATAAAAATCTGCATATCATCCTTCCAATCACTGTCTGTATGCAAAAGCAGTCATATAAAGAGTTTTATTTTCTTCTGTAGAGAAGGATTTAGTTGCTGAGGACTTTTTCCTCCCTAACTAGCTGTCAGCTGTTACTGTCAGCAGTGATTAAACATGAGCAGGAGTTGTGATTCATCAACAGCAGATAGAATCATCACGGATGTAAAGTATTCTTTGTTCCAAGGTCAGATCTTGTATGAAGCTAGGACAACTTTATGCACCAATCCCTGTGTCTGGCTTATTTATGGTAATTCATTTACTGTCATATCATTATAGAACAAGGAGAAAATTTATATGCAATTGTAGAAATATGTTCAGAAAACATGGGGAGGATGAAGTATGTGTGCATGTATGCGTGTCTGTTTTATGAACAATGTGATATGCTGGATCCATCATTATGCACAAACATTCTAGTATGAAAATTAATGCTTTGTATCTATAGAGAACTTGATGTATTTAAAAATTTTGGAACGGCTAAAAAGCATTACAGCATCCCTCTCCTGGGTATTTCTTTGGCATGTTTTTACCAGCAAACTCCTCAGGAAGTCACTCACCAAATCTTTGTACACTACCTGAAACAACAGGACTCTTACCAGGATCAGCAGCTCTGGATATTTTTAATACCTATTTAATAATAATAATTATAGATGGCTAAAATGAAGTATAAAGAGATTAAGTGATTTGTTAGACTATGCACAGCAAGAAAATAACTAAGTGGAGAGTATGCCCTGGGATTCTGTGTTCTTAATCCTGTGTCTCATCTAGTAAAATTTGTAATTCTAGAGAATTTGAGAATTATGCTTGACAATCCTGATAGTCTTCTCTGACAAAATAACCTGCTCAGCTGATGCAGGGTGAGCAGTGGACGATGTATACTGGGATTTCTCCAAGGCTCTCCATGTGGTTACCACAAATTCCTCCTGGAGAAACTGGTGCATTGGTGAATACAAGGAGTCTGTGTGGGTGGGGAAGGGGCAGAGAGGTTACACCAGACTGGTGGTAAACAGCTCCTTTTCAAAATGACAACCTGCCAAAATTGGGACTTTCCAGGTATCAATACTGAGCACAACATTGTTCAACAGCTTTACAAGTGATGTTGAAGATGAGGATTGAGTGTACCTGTCTAAGTTTGCCAATGACACCACACTGAGTTGGGAACCTAACACTGTGAAAGGAAGAAACACCCTGCAGGATGAACTGGATAGGCAGGAAGAGGTGGCTAACGGGAGCCTTATGACATTTGTCAAGGTCTTGCACATGTGAAAACATAATCCCTGAGTATAGCACAAACTGGGATCTCCCAGGCCAGGAAACAGCTCTATGGCAAAGGGAATGCAGGTCCTGGTGAACAAGATAAGTGAGAAGGAACAGTGTGCTGCAGCAGTAAGGAGAACTGTCAGGTTGCTGAGCTGCGCCATCAGCAGAGATAAAGAAGTCATTATCCCACACTATTCCATGCTTGTCTGGCCACCCCTGGAATACTGTGTTCAGTTTCAGTCTCCACTACACAAAAAGCACTTGGGCAGACTGGAGAAGTCCAGAGAAGGGCAGCAAAGATGGACACAGAACTGGGTTATCTTCTACTTTAGGAAAAGCTGGGAGAGGAAGGTTTGCTCTGACCTGGGAAAAGAAGGTTTAGGGGAGCCCTTATCACCACGTTCCAGTCTTTAAAAGGTAGCTACAGAGAAGATGGAGACTCCATTTTACAAAGAGTCACATAGAAAATGTAAGAGGCAATAAGTGCAACTGATCCCAGGGAAATTCCTACTGGACACAAGAGGGAGGTTTTTGACAATTAGACAAACAGTCTTTGATATCATTTCCTCAGGGAAGTGGTGGATTTTCCAACATTAGGCACTTTTAGGATTCAGCTGGGCAGGGAGGTGGACCACCTTCTCCAGATCATGCTTTTGCCAAGAAAGCCTGGCCAAAATGATCTTTCATGTCCCCTCCAATCTGGTATTTCATGATTCTGTTCATCACACTTGTTAAGAACAGGCATTGTAAAAGAGGGTGAGGCTTTACCAGCCATTGTTTTCTCTTCCAAAAAACCAAGGTTTGCTCATTTAATGGGTACAACAGATAGTTACATACAAAAGTTTATAACAGTGAGAGAAATTTTATGTGTAATTAATGCAAAAAAGAGCCATATATTCAAAGAATATTTTATCTCAAGAAATATTTCAACAGTCTTTAATCAAGAATGACTAGTGGAAATATAAGTGAGTCTCATACATTCACTTAAACAACCAACCAAGCAACAGTCAAAGAGAAAGATCATCCACAAATCTCCCTCCCCAAAAACAAAAAAACAAAACAAAACAAAGAAACCACCAAAAAAATGAGCCCAAAACCCCAAACAACCCGCAGAAGTCAGAAAAAGGCCGGCAGAGGAGTATAAAGGGAGCACAATAACTGTAATTGAATGATGATATGTCGGATTGAGACAGGATATTACATTTCCAGACGTCAAAGACCTTTTCAATTCACAAGGCTCCTTGAAGAATCTAAGTATCATTATAAGTATTTTGGGGATAATCAAACTGATAAACAGAGTGTTGTGACCATTTTAAATTACGTTGCAAGCCTCAGGAGAGACAATCACAGAATTCAGAACCTGAGGTCTTCAACACTTTTTGCAGTTATTACAGTAGGAGTAAAGGGTCAAAAAATAATTCATTCTTTAGCAAACTTGTGAATAATACATATCCTCAATTTAATTTTGTTTAGTTTCACATCTTTCAAAGAATCTGGAGGAAACTGTTCTTGTCAGGCACCGTTGAGTGTCTGTAGTGTTACCCTGTCTGCTCAGATAGACACCTATGGATGTTTCCTGTCATTTGCTTCACCACAGTAAGAGATGTAGGTTGTCCACTAAGTGCTCCTGAAAGTGATACCAAACTTCCTCCTTGACCCAGGCAAATGATATTGTATCCATTATACTATGATTCTCTGTGTATGAAGCACAGGCTTTCTCAGAGCCCCAGTTATGCAGTCAATATCTCTGTCTTTTGCTAGATCTCCCTTTCACATTCGAAAGCATCCTTTTCTCTACATTCTTACTCTCAAACTTACTGGCTTTCTAGCTTCTATCATTCCGATCTGTATTTTCTGTGCTGTTGCTAGAGAGTTTTCTACTCTCCAGGTTTTAGTCACTTTAGACTGATTTGGCTGGATCCTTTTTCCTACATGTCAGCTATCTCAGGGAATTACCGCTCAAACAGGACCGTGACAAAATGAGCAACCTTTTGCAGTCATTCTGGTCTCTCTGCTCTCGGTGCAAAGTGTGAGCATACAGTTCACCCCCACTCCTGAGGACAATCTGCAAGGCAAACAGGATTAATGGGCAGAAGGAGTCACCTATAGCATTCCATTAACACCATTCTGAAATCAGCAGCGTTCTGCACGACATCGTTCAGCCGTCCCAAGCTCGCCGTAGGCTCTCGATCCCGGCTGCCTGTGGAACACATCCCATTCTTCAAAGTTATCACTGCTCTTCTTCTGCATGTCATTTGACTCCGATGGATACCAAAAGACATATATCAGATCTTCAGCAGTATCCCATTGAGAGTTCTCTTGGCACTTCAGTCACTTAGGCATGATCTATGCTCTCAACAGTTAAAGATAATGACTTCAGGAATAATCTTTCATAGGTTTATATTAAATGAGACTAAAGTGCAAGCAGGGTATTAAAGTACCTTGTTATTTGCAGACTGCTTAGAGTAACCTTAAATATGGAGATGATCAAATTTCATGACCTTTATTTTTAATTTTTTTTTTCTCCCTTCCTCTTCTGTCTGAAAGTCTGTCATGCATTCATGTTTCATCCAGACAGGTACACAGGCATCCATAATCAAGGTGCATGTGATTATACACAAAAGCCACATGTTGGGTAGTATGAGTATCTCTGTCCTTCAAACACTGCATAGAGAACATTGCAGGCTATGTATTCAGACTGCAAAATGGTCCCATATTCTTACTTTCGTTTGATGTCTGATCTGTATTATACTGATCTCTGATTTCAGTTAGTGCAGGTCTAGCATTTTCTTGGCAAGGGAAAAGAAACAGAAACCTGGATGGTCTCTGTGCCTTCATGGGCCTCTGTATTTGCAGAATTGGGCCTTTCATCTTTCAGTGAGATACAGAATTATTCTCTGGTCCTTCTCCAAGCAGCAGTGATCTGCACAGTGAAATAGCCACTGACTGCATTTCTGCAGAATTAGGGTCACTTATTTACAGAAAAAAGGCTCTGTGTATAAACACATACAAATGCACATAGACACATACAGACACATCACACAGGTGAGAATGATAACAGTGACGAAATGTGTGGTCAGTTAGAATTTAAGTTGATAATTTTTGTGTTCAGAATAATCTTCAAGAGAGCTGAAGCCCTATTCATAGCTCATTTTGTAGAATATACACTAAATTGTTCTTTTCCCACTCACTATTAAATAAACTTGTTCTTACTCCTCCCACTCACTATTAGGTAACCAACTGATATAATTCCAAGGGTAAAGGAAAGTTTGTGCTACCTTGCAAAATATTTGTGTTTGCTTCATTTTAAATAGAACTTTCTGTTCTATTTAAACTTTCTGTGAAGCTGCCTGACTATTTTATATATTAGGAAGACTCCAGGCAAGTACAAAGGTAATTCATACAGAAAAAGGCAATTTACCCAGTGATTTTTCACATGGATCTCAATAAAAGAAAAATGAATATTCCATGTATAATGGAATATTCAGTCCAATGCCAGCACTGACAACCTTTGCTGCTCCACTGCTCGAATTTTCCCACACTGTATTTACAATTTCCTCCCTCTGTGCTCAGGGAACATCTTCATGAATACCTACAAAGCCATGTCACCAGCTCTTTCAAATTCTTCTTTCTCTTCACACAGCAATGGCTTGTTAGAAATACATCTAAGGCGCTTACGCAGCCAGTCACGTGTGCCTGTGGAAAGGGCACTCTCTTCTTTATGTAACTAACTCATGTCACGTACAATTATCTCACCTGCATACTCCTCCACCTCCTCCCTGTGCCAGCCTCACTTCTGGTCTCTCATTTTACACTTGAATGATAAGCCCCTTTGGGGAAACACCATCTGCCAAGATTTAGGTCTGCCGGATGTACAGTGCTGAAGGACCCAGACCTCGAAGCTTTGTGTGTAACTACATAATAATATCAGTAACAGCAAACTCTTATGTACTCTGGCTCCTCAAGGCTGATGCTCTCGCCAGTTTAGGCTTCCTAAACCTGCTAATATGGGCTGACATAACAAATTAACAACAAGGGAAGTTCACGGAAGGGCAATCCAGCCAAAGCCTGCCAAGGATATTAGCATTCATTTTGCAACCTTGTCTCCAGTTTGTGCAAAGTTGATGGTTGGAGGTTACACTTTCATTAAAAATTGACAACATTTTTAAATGCTAATCAAAACCACTTGTCCTTTCTACCGCTATTTATCTTGGGGTGGGGGAATGAGAAAGGAAAAAAAAAATGGAGGGGGAGAAAAATAACACATAAAGAAACGTGACTTTGAACTGCAACAAATAGTCTCTCACATCTCTCCCTCCCTCCTTCTGTGCAGGACAGATAAGAGCTATGCAGATTGAGTGTCAGGACCTCCGCTGCACGAGGGAAAGCTCAGTTTCTGGAGTTCAGGATGCTCCTTGCAAGAAGAGAGAAGGCAAGAGGCTGTGAGTCTGGGAGGCAGTGAGAACAGAGGAGGAGGAGAAGGCAGTGGAGCAGTCTTTCCCCCGGCAATATTTCTGTGAGATGTGTATCATTCCACAGAGAAAAAGTAGGTAAGAATGGGGGGAAATAACAGGTCAGAAAACTGGCAAAATAAATCTAAAAATAGTGTGTTTTTATAGAATGTGAAATATCGATTGGAGCTAATCCTCAGGCACAGGTAATATCTAAGTGGAGTCTTAAGGTGGTATCTAACTGGGAAATATTAGCACATTTCTGTTGCAATTACAAACATACTAGGAGAAGTGAAAAAATATTCCTTTTAAAGAAAAAACCAGGGCTTCTATCATATTATTTTTTATCATTTTATAATGTTATTTTACAACACTTTAATTTCTGAGAATGCTTATCACCATTTTTTATTCAGAAATTGAATACAAATTCATAAAACATGCATATTTTTTGTTTAGTCGACCTTTTAAAACTTTATCACACAAAAAATATTAACTTTCAAAAAAAAAAAAAAGAGCCTCCAAATAACAAAATATAATAAACTAATAAATAAAAAGAGATGCATCTATTTTGAGAAGTTATATTCAGGATGCTCGGGAGCAGTTGTGTAGTAGTGAAATCCAGGGGAATTGGTAGATGTGACTGTTCCAGTTAATACAGCAACCACTGTACAATCAAGGTGTAATCTCACATGTACCCTCAGAGATAAAAGCAAATTGTTGCTAGATAACAAAAATAAAAATATAGTGGGATCCATACAAATGCCTACCTGATTCTACATATTTCTTTCATTTTATTTTATAACTAAATATAAATCCGATTTTCTTATCTGACTATCTGTAACTAGACTTCTACCTTTTAATTTGGTTCCCAAATCCCTAGTTTTAACATCTAAAATGAACTGTTTTCTGCATAACTGGAGGCAACAAGCCTGAACAAAATAATTTCAACTGCTGATTTTCTGCAAAACAGTATTGTTCATTCAATTTCAAAGAATGCGTGCCAGTTTGTATCACATCAGAACCCAGTCTTGCAGTTTGACTCTACTCCCCTTACTCAAGAACTCAATATATGGCTGTAAATATTTAAGTAATAATCAACTAAGAAAAACAGAAGCAGTCTGAACATATTAGATGTTTTAATATTTGTTTCCTACGTATTTTCCCCTTGCCTTTCCTTGCCTTTCCTTGCCTTTCCTTGCCTTTCCTTGCCTTTCCTTGCCTTTCCTTGCCTTTCCTTGCCTTGCCTTTCCTTGCCTTGCCTTTCCTTGCCTTGCCTTTCCTTGCCTTGCCTTTCCTTGCCTTGCCTTTCCTTGCCTTGCCTTTCCTTGCCTTGCCTTTCCTTGCCTTTCCTTGCCTTGCCTTTCCTTGCCTTTCCTTGCCTTGCCTTCCCTTCCCTCCCCTTCCCTCCCCGTCCCTCCCCTTCCCTCTCCTTCCCTTTCCCCTTCCCTTTCCCTTTCCCTTTTCTATTCCCTTTCCCCTTCCCTTTCCCCTTCTCCTTCCCCTTTCCTTTCCTTTTCCCTAAAAAAAGTGCAATCCTAAACCAAACTAACCAAACAAAAAATCCCAATCAACCAAGAAACTGTGTACCCCCTGGAAGCTTAACCAAATTTTTTGCACAATCAGCCTTTTATAAACTCAACCTCTACTCTTCGCTTGGATCGCATATTCTTTATACCTGGCGCTGAAATGCTGCAAGATGATCCTGTATGCTTCTAAATGCTATATTTCATACCCCAAAAGTGGCAATTTTTCAAGGAATATTTACAAAGTGTTTCAAGATTTCTGTAGGATGCTGTATGAAATAAAAAATGTTATTATTCTGAAATCCTAGTCAGCCATGGATTTAGGATCCCAAAGCAGGGACTGAAATAAATATGTCCTTTAGAGAGGAAAAGAGGAGAGAGGAAAAAAAGGATTAAATTAATAATATTTCAAGGATTTTTTATTTTAAATTAAAATGCATGATTTAGACCATATTTCAATTATCAGCTCAACATTACTCTTTAAGCAAATGACTAGAGTTAACGAGTGAGCTACTACATATTGAATACATTGATTTTCTGCTTGGTGTAAACTCTAAATAGCCGATTAGAAAGCTGTGAATCAGAAGGACTCAGTGTACCTAATATACCCAGCAATAAATTACAAGCTGAAAGCCGTACAAATCTTTGAAGGAGAAATGTATTCCAAGCACATGACTATGAAACTTAAATGCATAAATGTTAATGACAAACCTGCCCTATCTACCAATTTAAGAAATAGTGCACATTTTGATATGCATATCAAGCTAATGCAGAAAACTATTGAGCTTAAAGGTATAAAGATACCTCAGATTTATGTAAAGAAAAAAATATTGCTGTGAAATGAATACTTAATTGAACAACGAATACGGGGGCTCACCGTGTTCTGTCTTTTTTGTCCTTCCTCATCATCATCACTTGGGCTCACCTGGTGTCATGCTTGCGCGAAATGTTTTGTTCTGATTTTGAACACTGCATAACTGGGCCAAAGTCATGCTTGCAGTAATTTTGTCAGAGTTGAGCATGAAGGTTTGATTCAAGGTTTGTATAAACAGATGATCTAGATGAACTGTACTGAACAAAAGGAGAATAGCTGTCCTTTTTTTAAAGATGGGATACTACCTGACAGATAAAGATAAACTGGTGATATGAAGTGTTATGCCCATGTCCCTTCAAGCTACCTGTCTGTCACATCCTTATTCTTTTAACTATCTGGCTTTCCATCTAATTTAATTAGTTGTCTATCTGTACCTCTTGGTCCTTCCTAATTGCTGTATCTGTCTATTTGCTACATCTGGTCGTGTTACATCCATCTGATCCTTGCAAAGGTGGTATCCATCCATCATACACATACAGTACTTCTACTGTGTCAATCAAAGTCAACTTCAGCTTTCTTTTTAATGTCTAAATAGATGTCTGTTGATAATTTTTTAATTCCCTGGGACAAGATCCATTTTTTTACTTCATGTACCTGCATTACTTATCACTTATTCCAGTCCATAATCCTGACATGGAGATCTTCTTTTACTACGATAACTGTAGTGCGTTAGTAGGAGTTTTCCTATTAGGGACGCACTTCATCTGTCAAAACATGTGGGTTGTTCTGTGTTCTTTCTGCTTTCCTTCTGCTGCATAAGTATTATGAAGAAGGAACTAGAGCTAGGGAAATATTTTAATATTTCACTGATTTCTGAATTTATTAATTTATTATTGAATAAATAATGTTTTGAAAAAGCTGCATAATTTTAAGCATTAAAATACACTTGGAAAGGGTAGGGTTTCTCTTCCTCAGCTTTAAACCTGCTTTAGTTTTTTTCTTTAAGATTCTCTGGGTTGTCTTTTTTGAAAAGAGAAGCTACATCCAGAAAGTGATATATATGCCATCTTAGTCACTCAAATTCTGATGGGAAGAACCCCATTCTGAGTTTTTTTTGTTTTTTTCACTGCCTATAGAGAGTTGCCAATGAACTGACTTAAGGAACGTTACTGCTTTCTAGACAAGTAACATAAAGCAAAGTAAGCCCATATCTATTGTCACAAGGCTATATAAAAATGAAAGTTCTTATATACATGCCTGGTTTTAGCTGTAAAAGTTCAAAAGCTGAAACTCTCAATGTAGGTCCAAATAGAACAACTTCTTTGTTCTTCCTTTTTTCCCCACTGTGAATGAATCTGAACATCCTGGAAAATATAGTAGGAGCCTAGGCTTAGCTGTTTCTGGGGACCTTATAGGTTATGGTTTCTTTTCAGATGTTAAATATCTGTATTATATTTAATAATGTATGTTAATGTAAAATTACAGGGTTTTTTGACAGGGATAGAAAGGTAACTAATATATATTTGAACAACAATCGCATTTCCTATCTTTAGAATACTCAGCTGCCTACTGCATATGAATCAGCTATCACTCCCTTTCATGAGGACTTAAAAAAAAGTAAAAAGAAAACCTAAAAAAAAAAAAAAAACCTTCAAAAAACAACAAAAACAACAACCCAGAAAACCTAACCAGTGTGAAGGCTTCTGTTTGCATTCTCAGTTTGATTTTGTTAGTAAAAGTAATATCTGGCAATGTGTGCAACATTGTTTTCGGTAGTTCTCGGTATTTCTCTGACTAAGAGTTACAGCATGGCAAAGTTGGCCAGAACTAATTCTTATGCTAAATGCTTTCTCACCTTGGACTGGGGCTGCAAGTGAATATCAGGAGGGGGATATTTCCACAAAATATCAGGATATTTTGTGGACTTCTGCCACAAAAATATGACAGAATTATTTTGCTAAAATGCCAAAGACTATCCACAAGTCACTGCCTGGTAAGAGCCATTAAACTCAAGCATTGATTATGAAGGCATTGAGTAAAACTTGAAATTGGTGAGCCACACAACTTTTTGTGCCTTAGGCAAATGTTCCTGCTGGCAATATTTACTTTATTTTCCTTTTGTCTGTACTTTCCCTTAGTTTCTGGCTTGAAATCCTCTGACAGGGTCAGCCTGAATCTACGTTATATGTAACCCATGTGAAAGTTGCTATCTTCTTGGACAGAAATTATCTAATCAGGACTTTTTCACTTATTTTGTTTTTCCTTGTCCAGCTTAAGAACACCAATAAGGTCAGGGAACAACCAAGTTAATTTGTACTCAGGTTGTAAGAGATTTGTACAGCTCATGACACAAGGAGATGCTGGCCGGCTGCTGGGGCAATAAAATGCTGAAAATATCATAAACTTTATTAGCTGAAACTCCCCTATGAATCACAGTTTCAGAAAAACAGGAGAAAAGAAGCAAGAGGTGGGAGCTGGCCCTGTAAAATCCCTCCTGTCTCTGAAATTGGCAACTCCAGATACAAGCACTGAATGTTAAAGCTTTATCTAGAAAAAGTGCAATGAGCAGAGCCTCACAGGTGGATTTGATAAAGAAAAAAAAGGAAAAAAAAAAGGGGGGGGGGAATAAAAAAAAAAAAGAGAGAGAAAAAAAAGAAAGAAAAGAAAGAAAAGTAGACAGAATAAAGGAGGAGGAAAAATAAAAAGAAAAAAAAAAAAAAAAAGAGGAAGTTCTGGGAAGGGATGTTCTGGAAAGTTCCAGGAGAGGAGAGGAGAAGGAAGGGAAGGGAAGGGAAGGGAAGGGAAGGGAAGGGAAGGGAGAAATGAATAGTTTAAAAACTCACTATCTGCTAAAATTCACAGCAGGCAATGATTTTGCATTGTTTAATAATGTGTG
This sequence comes from Nesospiza acunhae, assembly GCA_013398715.1. Classification (NCBI taxonomy): domain Eukaryota; kingdom Metazoa; phylum Chordata; class Aves; order Passeriformes; family Thraupidae; genus Nesospiza; species Nesospiza acunhae. Next base: position 70,326 of record VZSU01000966.1, read on the forward strand.
ACCAAGATATAACCACAGATAACCACTGATGATACAGTTTCATATTCGATAATTTCTATAATTTATTCAATACCAGTGACAGGTAGTTCATTGAAATTTTTGAAAGACTAATGCTAGAAAAAATAATCATAATTAAAAAAAAATAGGAAAAAGAAGTCATAATTGTAAACCACTGATCGGTTATCACAAAATATAATGATTCATTAGGATTCTGCATTGTGAGAAAAAATACTGTAGCATAGCAATATTTATTTTGTGCTGCTTTAAAAACTGTGCAGCATGTCTAATAAAAACTCCTTGCAAAAATATATAACATTAATTCCAATTTTCTGTAATTAAAATATGCTTATTCTAAAAGGAGTACAACTACTTTGAGCTCTGACTAGTAGGCTGCATCATTAATAATGAGTCTTTTTTTCTTTAACACTTATTTGGAGGTTGAAATACAAATATCTGGCAGATCAGCTCCTGCCAAGGCCAAGGAAATAAATGCAATTTATGTAGTCACATTCTGCTTCCTCCAAGGTCCTTGATCACTGCATTGCACTAATTTTGAATCCAGAAGAACAGGCCTATTATCCTGCCTGAGGATCTATTGCATTTCAGCTCTATACTCCTTTGAATCAAATAGCCATTAGACTATACAGAAACTTTCCCGAAGCTTTATTTGCATTAAAACTAGTGCAAAAGGAGTATATCTCTGAGGAAAAACAGTTGGTGTGGTGGCCATATGGCCATATGTATTATGAGCTATTCTATCACTCCAGGACCAGTTGTATCCTGTGGATTGAACTACTGTTATTTAAGGTCGATGCATTTGGATTCTGCATATTCTTGGTTTTTTTGTCATTGTTGGGGTTTTTTTGTTTGTGTGTTTGTTGTTGGTTTTGTTTTTTCTTTTGTTTCGTCTTGTCTTGTTTTGTTTTGTTTTGCTTTGTTTTCCTCCTAAAGAAATCTCATCCATGTGCTCTGAACTGCTTGGAGACACCAAACTGCTTGGAGATGGGTACATGGGAGTGATAAAAAGAGGAATTTCAACATTGCAGTCTTCATAACAAGTTAAATGCTGTTATAGGCAGAGCCTGACTAGTTCTTTTTTCAGTATCAAAGCCAGGCCAGACGATTACAGAGCACACATGGAACCTGTCTTTTATCCTGGCTAAACAGTAGTATGGACAGCCTTTTCATTGCAAATCTGTCCTGGCCTAACTATTTTGCAAATATCTCTCTTGTTCCACGTTCAATTACTGCATAAAACTGAAGCAGCAAACAATTGCACCAAGTAATCTACTCTCTGTCCTACCCCAGGGCAGAATCCATCACACTCAAATAGTTCCTGAATGGTGGTGCTTTTTTTGTAACTCATTCTTTCTTGTTTTGGCTTCCACACAGCCTGAAGGACATCTTGCCAAATGCAGTGTTAGTATAATCTTCTTTATCTAAAGCTGCCTCTGTTCACTGGCATGTGCAGGGTATTTATCAGTGCACTTTCATACAAGGTGATCCTGCACATCCTTCACACCAGATATGGTTACATTCATGGTGCTAGGTACCTCCTAACATGATTTTTGACTTATCCAGATGTAAGATGGCATATAAATGTAATCTTCCTTTATTTTGTTCTGGCACAACAGGATTTAAAAGGAGGACAAGAGTAGAGTTATATAAAAGATATTCTGAGAAACAGCATAATGCGGTAAAGAAGGACATATTTCTGTGGAATTGTTAAGCCATTATACAGAACTTTGCAGAAAATTGCATCCTTGCAATATATATTGGTTTTGAAAATCCTGTTGCAAGTTTATCATGCTTTGTTAGGTTTTACAGGGTTTTTTTGTAAAATTGTATGTAACACAATCGGGGCAGAATACCCGTGGGGAGAAAAGAAAAAAAAAAGTGTACAAACAGCAATGTTGACTGTGATACTGGTGAAGTTATTTATGTTCACTCCTGGAAAATTGTGTCTTTGCAAAATTATGAATAATTCCAAAAATTCTGTCAGAGAATTGTCATTCTTCAGGTTGTTTGCTTGTTTGTTTTTCTACAGTAAAGAAGTACGAATAGTTCTGTTCTACTGGTTTCTTACCTCCTTTCTTGCCTGATAACCTGCCAAACAAGTTTGATAGAAGGTTTTTATGCTGCAAAACAGTGATAAAGTCTCACTCACTTCATGTGAATAGATGTGTAGGTAGAGTGCTGGACTCAAAATTTTGCCCCTTCTTAGAAATATTCACTTTTACAACAATCTTGTTATAAACCAGCCTGTGCCATGGACAGCTATGGGTAGGAGTTTTGGTGTGTGTGGTTCCTGAGCTTGTGTAATATAGATTTGCCTCACTTTCCTAACCTTTAATCCAGAGCAAATTTTGTTTGTGAAGGGTGAACTTTTCAGAGATTCTCATGATTCCATGAGCTTTTAAACAAACAGAAAGAACAAAGCCCCAAAAATTGATGATAAATCAAAAGTGATGGTAGCTATATAGCTTTTGCTGCAACATTGCATAATGAATTCATAGATACACATATTTTAAGAGTTGTTTCTACTAAGATCATGTATTTTGAAAGTGATAGACTATGGAACTTCAATATAATATTTAATATTCCATGCTCAGCAATTCTCACAGAAAAATAACACATTTACAAGAAAAGATACTCAATATTTGTTTATTTTTAAATTAAAATGATTGATAATTTGCCTCATTTCATAAAACGAACTAAAGATTAATCATATAGACATATTTTCTAATTATTTTTTCCCAGCATAAACATCCAGCCAACAAATCTTTTAGATAAAGGATCCTGATACATTACAGCTGATCTTGCAGCTGGTGGACCAAATTTGCTGCTTGCACAAGAGAATGTAACTCTGCTGGAGTGAATTAAGCTATGCCTGAGCTACCAAGAACTATCATCATCAAAAATGGGAGGACTTGTTATAGAGAACTTTCTAGTTCAACATCAGATATATGCAAAATTGTGCTGACTTTTTGCTTTAGTGCGTCTGCAAATCAGTCTAACTGATCAAAAATAGACTCTTCCAAAAAGAGAAAAGAAGTATGGATTTCAACTATAGATTCTATAGATCCTCTGGAAGCTTGTGATTTGGATTCATTTCTTGACATTACGTATAGAATATACAATACACTATATGGAACCACTCTCCAGTATTCTGAATTATGAACTAGCTCATGGAAATCTGTTGAACTGTTTAGTAGAAAATAAATCTATGCACATATGTCAAGCTTTAAATCAATTTATTAACACAGCTGCTGTTGCAGATTTTTGTAACCGTATGCTAAACTCCAATTCCAGGCATGTTGGTAGTTCTCAAGAATCAAAAATACATACATCTTTAAGAACTGTTCCATAATAGAGATTGGATTATATCAGGCCCTTTTCGCACTCTGTCCAGTGTGGGGTGTTCTGAGGGTCAAGAGTGTTTATTTTGGCTGAGGAAAGAGGCTATGTGTAGTCAGGCTGACTGTCTCCCAGCACTCCCCATCTGCACTGAAAGTCCCCACTAATAGGTTTGAAATAACAATACATTCGTCCTCTGGGGAAGATTAGGTAGAGATGTGGAAGATTTTTTGCTTCTCTCATACAGAAAGTCTTAAACTGGATGGTTTTCAGAAGGAAGGGATTTTATGACCTTCTTATTGTCTACAGAATGCTAGAAGCTTTTCAAATAAATAGCAACCTGTGTAAAAGAGTGTATGAACTAAACTGAGCTTTTATTGTGTCCAACAGTCACATTCCCTTTAACTTTCTGTACATAAACTTTCTCACTGCTTCGCTACTAAAAAAAATGTCAGCAAGTAATACTTTGCAAGAAGAAATTTATCTGCTGTATTGAACTGTATGGAACCCAATTAAATTCAAGTATGTGTATGTTTCAGGGAAGGGTATAAGCAAGAAATCAGGGTTAAGCTTTCCATATTAGAAATGTTTTCTCTGTATGCTACAGTCATTCTGGAAGGAAATAAAAAATATAAAGCCACAATTTTTTTTTAAACAAAATTTTTCTTTTAATGCATTTTAATTGACAGAGAATTTGCTGAGGCTGTATTTCAAAGACAAGGGATCTCCTTTTATGGGTCATTGCTAAGCCTTGTTTAAGAAGGAGCTGGTGGCCTGATTACTTCAGCTCTTCAGAGTCTGGTTGAGGTTCAATTTTCTGTGCTGCTGGGCTCTCCAGGCTTGTGGTGGAGTTTATAAGAAGTAGACACAGGCACCAGTAAAGAAAATTTGACTCTTCAAATATCTCATGAGGGGCTTGGGAAAAAATATTCAGAATACATGTCCACTTTTCAGACATATATTCAGGACTTGGGTTTCCTGACAAAAGAAAGATTTTAATCCATTTGGCACCCTTCTTTTTTCTCCAAATAATATTTTAATTCAGAGGTAATTGTGGATAGTTTTCAGATGAGATTCAGGTTAGAAGGTGTCTCTGCTCCTGATATGGTACAAGATTGTAATACTAAATAGATCTTGATCATGGTACAGTAAAAACCAAAGAAAATATCCCAGACCCTGGAAATTATGAATATTTACTTGCCTGGTACAGGGAAATACTGGCACATCCTTGTGTCATCAGGCCACAGATCCAAAGGAGCTGGCTGCAGAACCACGTTAGCATCTTGTCACTACTAGCCCTGGGTTAACTATCAGGCCTGACAGTTGTGCTTAATTCAGTTTGAGATTACAAATCAGTCCCCAGAAATGACTGTGAGCATCAGTGAACTTTGTTCAGAAAGTCATCTGCCTATGTGTTAAAAGCGTAACCACTGACTTGACTGCAGTTTTCTGTGCCAGTCCTTTCCCTGGAATCTCAAAGGACTGCTCTGGGTCCCCTGCTCTAATCACAAACTTATGAAATTTAGAGAATGTTCCTGAAATCGCTTCTCTGTGTACTGAATGTCACTACTTCACTGCAGAGGTCCCTGATTTATACATTGATGAAATTTATTATTGTTGTTGTTTTTATAGTGACCTTGTATGAATTTTTTATCCATCATATTGAAAGCCAGATTGCAAAATGCAATGACAAGTACCCCCTACTGCATAAAAAGTCAAATGTGTTCTTGAAAAGTACAATGTACCTAGAATGAGTCTAGGGAATTGATCAGCCCTTTTTGTTGGTATTTGTCATCTAGCAGGTTCAGCCCCTGAAAAGAATTGTATTTGGCCTCTAAAACTGGAATTAAGCTCTTGACTTAAAAGCTAAAAAAAGCTGTCTACCTGTATTATTACTTTATTTGAAATAGTTACAATTCTTGCTTGAATAGCATATCCACTTTTCATGGCCAACTTTTAAACAATGTGCAAAACCAAGATAGATTTCAGAGAAAAGCTTTGCAGATGACAAATGGATTAAATATGCCTCGTCTTGAGACATTCAAGGTACCTGATCTATTTGGCTTATAAATAGGGAAGACACAACCATAGGTTATAAATAAGTTTCTTATAAATGTAAGAAAAAGAATTTGAATAAAAGAGTTTAGCAGACAAAATAAAAATAAGATTGAGTGTGTGTAAGTTGAAGCTAGAGAAATTTGAGCTATAAATAAAACTAAGGTTTAGCAGCAAATGTAATGAACAATGTGTGGGAATGACATGTCAAGGGTTATGTTGGATTTTTCATCACTAGAAATGTTTAAATCAAGGAGTTACCTCAACACTGGAAGAGGTTTTCAAGATAAGCCATAGAATCTCCATCTTCAGAGATATTCGAAATGTGACTGGATATGACCCTGAAGAACCTTATCCAACTCCGAAGTTGTCTCTAACTTGAAATTTTGTCCTTGTTTTGAGTCAAAGGTGTCCTCCATCAGAGGAAATGTCTGTTATTTGAAACTTCATAAAAGTTTTGTCTTGCTCTCCCTCTTCATATGTCAAAGGACTTGTAGGTTGACACAGGAATTATGACCTTCAGAAAAAACAATGACTGAGAAGGGAAAACCAAATCCTGTCTTTTATGATACCTCCACTGAGGTGGCTTTTTCTTCTTTTTCTTCCTTCATTGCTTTTCCACCTGAACAGCTCTGACTCACTTGTACTGTCATTTGCTTTCTACACAGCATAAAATTGAAATAAAAGAAGCACTAATAAATACCAAAAGAACTACTCAGCTTAGCAAATTGGCTTTACATAAGGTCAAAGAAAATGCATTTCTGAAAACTTGTCACTATTTATTCCTGAACATTAGCAAATAGCACTACAAAAGGCCTGGGCTTAGACTATTTCTTAACTACCCTGTCTGAGCAGGGCATTAAATAGGCATTTGTTTCTCTTCATATTTCTATTCCACTTAAAGACTACTGCTGCAAATTCTTGTCCAGATCTTCAGCCTTCTGAATATCCTGACCAATTTTCTGGGATGAAAATTGCCCTGTTGCTTCTATCAGACCTGAGTGGTTAAACAGTAAATTGAGGATCTATCTGATGTCAAGTACATGTTGGGAAGTCACAGCACTTGCCTCTGTAACACTTGCTTCAGTGACTGGCGTCTTCTTTTGGAATGTCCTCCTTCCAGATAAGTCCTCAGAAACTGAGGACAAATAATTAGTCTAGAAACATTGCTGGCTGGCCAAAGTTTGTATATAAACGTTTTGTAAAATTTAAGCACTGAAATTACAGGCTCTGAGGAGTTTCAGTGGAACGATCAGCAGGGGATAGTATTTTTCTCCCATCTTGTGACTAGGCATATAACCTTTTTTTTTTCTTTTTTTTTGTTTTTTTTTTTGTCTTTGTGTGCTGGAAGCACACAGGACTGCTTGACAGTGTGCATTTTTGAGCAGCTGAGGCAGAATGGAAGCAAAGCACTTGAAACCGTCCATTGGTTCCTGGCTGACAGCTCAGGTTTGCTGTAGAGGCCCATTGTCTTAAAAGTGTTGCAGAGAAATTTTGGAAAGCTTTGTTCTCTACAGACATCTCCCAGTGTAACAAAACTGTAAAGAATCTGAGCTTTAGAGAAGTAACCACTTATGGTTCTTTTACTAATGATCTCTTTTGTGTTGTTCCATATGTTTCAAAAGTTCTGGATGAGATGAATTAGCCATCTCAGTACTGCACAGTTGAAACATATTAAATATTTCTACATTAAGAAGACATATTTTGTTTTATCAGGACAAAAAAAAAAGTGTTGGGAAAAAGCTGTTTTGAAAAATAAAAACTGCACATTTTTAGAGTTGTGTTTAAATATCAGTTTTGTTTTGTTTCTGAAGATAACCCTCTCATTCAAGCAAAGCTACTGGATTTGCATCAGCAATTGATTTGAAGAAAACCTATGGTAGTGTTCTGAATGAGGTCAGACTCAAAGATAAGAATGGTCTTCTCTGATCATTAGATCTATGAATCTATGAGAGACCTGAAGAGAAAACAGATTTACATTGGGAGACCCTCTTGAACATCGCATCAATGAATTATCTAAAATAAATATACAAAAGGGGGAGCAAAATTTAATTATTCAATAAAGTGAGAGAGAGATCTTTGTACTTCAAAGTGAGTTAAGAGCTATATAAGGGACAACAGCGCTCATTTGCAATAAATTTCTGAGGTCTCTGTGTTTTTCTAAATAAAAAAAAAATCTTGCAAGTATTTCTAGGTCTTCACCACCCTTATTTTCTCTTTTTCATTCTCTCATTTTCATTGTCAGGTATAAGTAGCTAGCTTGAACCTCAGAGGCTTTCCCCAGCAAAAGATTTCTAAAAATCAAGAAGCCTGCATGAAATATTCTGGTTTCTGTCAAACACTGTACTTCATTGAAAACATACTTAAAGGTTCTGTTTTCATCTCTTCTACCACTATGAATATCACAGTATAATCTAAGAAGTCTTTATTTTAAACCATAATTTCCTATCACCCTTCTCCCAGTCTTTACTTTCTAAACTCAGGTTGCCACATGTCTTTCTGCCTTTATTATTTCCTGGGAGTCTCCCCACACTGCCAAGTTTGTTCATGCCTGACATACATAGAACAAGTTTTTGTTTTGGTTTTTTTTTTTCAGTAAGGGGGCAGACAAACCCGAAATTTGCTTTTCGTACAAGGAACAATTCACACACTCATTTGAGAGCACCTCTGCTCCACCAGATCCACATCCTCTGAGTTGGTTATGTCCTCCATGGATCTGGGTTATATCCTTATATTATCCTATATCTGGCTTATATTCTAAGATCTTTTCATCTGTTTATGCCTGTATGAGGTTTGTGTGTCAGGGTTTAGGGAGTGGTGTGGGACTAGAGGGGGTGAATTTAGTGAGGAGCTACAAGAAACTTCCCCCATGTCTGATGGAGGCAATGTCAGTCAGCTCCAAGATGGACCAGACATTGGCCAAGGCCAAGCCCATCATCATGCTGGAAGCATCTCTGGGTGACAAGAAAAAGGGGGAAAAAAGTGGGGGAAAAAAGTCTGTAAGGCAGCTGTGCCCCTGCAGCCCATGGAGATCCACAGAAGAGAGGTTCCTTTGCAGCCTATGGAAGACCTCATACTGGAGCAGGGGGATGGAAAATGGAGACTGCGGCCCTGTGGGATGCCTGTGCTGGAGCAGGACAAAATGTTTCCTTAAATTACATTCATTAAATAAACAGCTGACTTTTTTTTTTTTTTTAGATACCACTAATGCATCAGGCACATTTGTTTTTCTTTTTCGTCCTCCCTCCCCAGGTGTGTCCAGGCAAACCATTTCAGTGATTCAGTTTCCAAAGTCCTTTAGGCATATAAAGACATTCCTAAAACTTAGGAGGCACTGCATTATGGCACAGGAAAGAGAAAGTCTTTCTAGGATAGCAAATATAGAGCTAGGTATGGGTGTGTTTTATAAGAAATTTTACCTGGCATTGGACTTTTCTCTGCTTATCTTTAAGCTAAAAAAAAATAAAAAATTGTCTCTTTATTCTTAATTTTACCTGTATCAATCTCTGCTACTCGATACTTTGAGGGGATGGTGTATTTACAAATGAAGGTAGTGCAGGGTATAGAGCACAAGTCTGATGAGGAACAGCTGAAGGACCAGGGGGGTCTCAGCCTGGACAAAAAGATGCTTGAGGGCACCTTCTTGCTCTCTACATCTCCCTGACAGGAGGTTGCAGCAAGATGGGATTCAGACTCTTTTTCCAAATAGCAATTGATACGATGACTAGAAACAGCCTCAAGTTGTACCAGGAAAGGTATAGATTGGATTTTAGGAATTTTTTTTTTCACCAAAATGTTTGTTTAACATTGGAACAGGCTGTCCAGGAAAGTGGTGCAATCACAATCCTGGAGGTATCTGAAATGTGCAGATGTGCTGCCTAGGAACAAAATTTGGTGGTGGGCTGGTGGTGGGCTTGGAAGCGTTAGTTTTATGCTGGGCCTTGATGACCTTAAAGGTGTTTTCCAACATAAATGATTCTATGATTCTGTAGGAATTTCTCCTTTTTCCCTGAGGCACTCCAGGAAAGACAACTTATCTAAAAACATTAATAAATTCTTATATGTGAACAAGACATTTAATAATAATAATATGTACATTACTTAAATAAGAATTCATGTGCCTAAACAAACTAAGGAACTAAGTGGCCCTAAGGTCCTCCCTATATTGCAAGTTTATGTGATTCAATAGTTTTTTATATAGAAGCTACTGATAAGATTTGCATAATTTAGGTAAGATTCTTTTACACTCCTGGATTCCTCCGCACTTGCCCTAGAGGAAGAACAAACAGTTGAAATATTTAAAGTTATCTGACAATCCGAGATTTTTGTAGTACAAACATCTACAAACCATGTTTAGATTATTGATTATGAATAGCTCTGTATGTAAAGACATGTTCAAGTTAGCTTGGCTTGTTTTATTAAATGTGTCATAGTAAATCACAATGTACTCCTTCACATCCTGCACCAAAAACAAGGTTTGCACATTAACATAGGCCTGAGGATTAGGGTTTAAACTAATGTTCTTGACCTCTTCAGCAATGTGTTTGTTACACTAATGGTCAGTTAGTGCAGTAGTATGCTGTAACAAATGAAACCTCAGCGGCAAAATTCAGATGGATGTGGTCACGATTTAACCCCAGCTGACAACTCAGTGCCATGCAGCTGCTCTCACTCCCCCTGTGAAGGGTTTGGGGCAGAGAATGGGAAGAGTGAAAGTGAGGAATCTTGTGGGTTGAGATGAAGACAGTTTATCAGCTGGACAAAAAGCGGCACACACAAGCAAAGCAAAACAAGGAATTCATCCACTTCTTCCCCTGGGTGGGCAGGTGCTCAGCCGTGATATGAATAGGCAGAAAATGAGCTCTATTCAAGATAGACCCAGTGCAGATATGCATATTTGTTTTAGCTATGGTTCAGAGCAGGGCCTGTGAAGGGTTATTTTAAACTCTCCAGGAGTTAAAAAGTATGAAATAAAAATGTTTTTTTTCAGCTCTTTTCTAATAAACTAGTTTTATTTTTCTGGGCATCTGTGCCTCCTTTATTATGGGGACATGACAAACCAGTAAGTCTACTTTTAGAGGTTTTGTTCACTGTTTTTATCTGTTTATTTTATTTTTATCAAAACCCAAATATGATAAGATGAAATGTTGTTTATTTTGTTTCTGGACACAAAGTCATTTATATTTTATCTTATGTGCATGGACAAGCCAGGAGTGCACTGACTTCTCCTCACAACGTTGTTTTCATAGTGGCAGAAGGGATGCTATTTTTACTACATATGTGGCATACGGTGAAGCCTGCCAGAAATCTCAAGTGTAAGCTTCTCAAAAGACCACAACCCACAAACTGTAGGTTCCTATGAACTAAATAATGAATAAACATGTATCTGGATTTTCATTTCTAGCCCTGAAAGAAATATCACCAGGAGAAATATTTTAGGTTTTGGTTGATCTATGGACTTCTTAAGTGATATTCAACAAGACTAATTCTTGGTATGAAACCTATTGAATTCAGTGAAAGCTCCAGCTTGAATTTGATAGCCAGATAATTTCATTACGGCCACCAAAAATATGGGAGCGTTGGAAGTGAGAAAATTGACCAGAGACTCAGGTGAGTTCACCACTATGCCAAACTCTAAACATTAACTCTTTAAAAATTGTTCTCTACTCAGTCTGTTTTGTATATTCTGCTCAGAGTACATTTTTTAAAATGTCACAGACACAGCAACCTAAAAGCTGTATAACAAAACAAGGACTTAGGAAAAATGGAGCATCAGGATGAAATAATTCTCTGTAGTTTAACAGAACAGAGATCTGCCTCTCAGGACCATATATGCCAGAAAATTATCTAATAAGAACATGTAATCTGTCAGCAGTGCATTGAGGAAGGTTTATGCTAATAGTTTTGATACAAGATTTTTTTTTCAGAACAGGCGCAAATGGTGAGAAGCAGGAAACTTCACAAGTTTCAATGCAGACCTGTTCACATTTAGTATAATTCTGCTCATACCCAGAGATGGGGTCTCGGTCATTAATCAATTTCATTATTTCTTAAGAAATTTAAACATCTCTAAGAAGTGGTTTATATTAGGGTTTATATACGTTGCATAATGTTCAACAGCTAGATACAGATATATTTCCCAGATAAAGTCTCTAATGTCTCTGTCATTTTCCTTGCTCAGTGAGTTTGATCTAATTTTGTGGATGCTCCACAGCAGGGAATATCTTTGGGTGTTCTGTATTTGCATGGAGTCTAGAAAAGGGCAGTCATAGTCCAAAGCATACCCTCTTAGGGGCTGTTACACAAACATGTAAAGAATAATGACAATAATAAAAATGTCTCCTAACATGTTAAATTAAGGAGAGCCACCTGCAGGTAGCTGATAATCATATTAAAGAAACTAGTGAACATCTGTAATTCTTTGTCCCCATTTATCATTTGGTGAAAAAACTAGGTCCTAAATCCAGCTTTGGTTCATTGTGCCTATTGTAATAAGAGTGTGAAATAGGGAGCAGGGAATGGGGTCTGTGATAGCTGAGAATGGGTGACACTGGCATAGGCAGATGATGGCTGCTTTTTCTCCACTACTTCTTTCACACAGTTTGAAGAATTTCTCAGAAATGCAGAAGAAAAAGGAAATAAATTTTAAAAAAATAAAAGAAAGAAAGAAAAAAAGAAAGAAAGAAAGAAAGAAAGAAAGAAAGAAAGAAGTTAATCAGACAATTGTTGAAATATTAGCATTTCTTATCTCACGTTAATGAGAAATGTCACCAACATTAATAAATACATACATACATGCATACATAATGCAGAATAACACTCTATAAAGACAGTCAACTGTTTTATTTATTTTATTTCTGATCACTTAAAGACTACTAATGTTGACTCTGACATTTGGAGATCATAAATTACTTTCTAGTAAGCAACACTCCTGCTTCTCATATTCGTGGTTTAAAAATAAAAAATACATACTTCTTTTTCCCTTTTTAATGGTTAATTAGGTCACTAATCAAAAGAAATTCTTAAGAGGAAAATGAAATGTTGACATTTTGCAATTATTTTCTACTGTGAATAATACATAAACACACTACTTATGGTTAAAGTGGCTTTCAAACCCTTTTTCTGCCATTAGGGCATGAACTGACTGCAGAATCAGTGTATTTTACTTGATATATTGCCACATTATCTACTTCAGTGCTTCCATTTAGTTTGGGTCACTTACATTTCATTATACTGTACCTTGGCTGAGTGCAATAAAAAAAAAGTTTATTGCAACTGCAAGCTCCTAATTAAACATCAGCTGTAAACTGAGCTACCCATTACAGATTATATATATAAAAAGATTATATTCTTGGGAATCACTCTATCATGCAACATGATTAATATATATGTGTTCTTGTAAATAGGAGTTGATTTGCTGTATACATAATGGATACGATTAGCTTTTTGTTGAGACCCAAGACATCAAAAATAAAGGGATACATAGATTTCTCATTCAGCTATCTTGTTAAATATGATATAAACATGTATATCCATACACAGATAACACATGCAGAGATGTGTTTGGCTTATTACAGTGTTCTTAGCTTCTATCACTGTGGGTACAGCAAGATTTGAACTTATAAATTCATGTCCAGGGTAAAATTAACCTCATATTTGGGAGTGAAAATTAAGTTATGTAAGTCAGTTAAACATTTTTCTTTCCTACAGAAAGAAGGAAACTGAACTTCGGAGAACACTGGAAGCAGATTTCATGGCTTCTAGCAGGAACTTTGGATGGATCTCGTGAAGGACACATTTAAAGTTTACTTGTATTCAATATAGAAAAGCTTATTTTTAATTGTACCACTGGAAAAAAAAATCACTCTGGCCTTAATTTATACAACAAATAAATATTAGAATATCGGTTCTCTTATTTTCTAGTTGAAGAAGATCTAGTTGGTATAAAAAAGGAAGTCCAGAAAGTTTCAACCAATGCAAGTGCATGTCCTAAGACAAAAATTTGTAAATTAAGAAATTAAATGCAGCAAAGTTCAATTTCTCCTTCCATCTTTTTAACTATGTTTGTATTCCCACCCAATTATGTCAGTATAAACTGTTTTTGGGATCATGCAGAGAATCATTTTCAGCAACTGATGTGTTTTCAGAATTTTTTTTTTTTTTTGTGCTTTGTTGTTTGCAAGGTATTTATATAGGTTTCTCAGAACTATTCACATTTTACCATGAAATGGAGCATAGAGCAATTACAGAATTCAGGCTGAAGAAAGGGTGTTGAAAGAATCTAGAGTGAAATAGATGATTGATCTCATTTAACTATAGTTCTACTTTGTGAGAGTGAATGTTGCTATCCTTGGACTTGTATATCTAAAATGCAAAGAGTAATTTTTTCTTGAGACCTTTCAAATCTCAGGTGGGAAAGTACACATCCACATTAAAAATTCAAATTGTTTATATTTGTGATGTTTTCATCTGGACCAGCATATAGACCACAAAGTTTCTGTTTTACACATAGAAGTACAGCCCATATTTTTTGTAAGTAGAAGATGTGACAATGGGATTTGGATTTGGGGTCACACAAATGTAGAAGCCCAAAAATGTGCTACCCTGTGCACCAGTGCTCAGACAAACACAAAAATCCCCATTAAAAATTTAATATCTGAAAATCAGATATTCAGTTATGCTCATTATCAGAAAAAATTAGATAGAATAATCACCAATAAATATTCATATAATGGAAATTTGATACTAGGTATCCGCTGTTGCTGTATTGTCCACAAAACTCAGGTGTATGAACACACAAAATGGGATCTTTTCAGCATAGAGTCCCTCAGTTTAGCTGGATTATCTTCCTTTCTCACTTTCTGCCCCCTATCTTGAAAAAGAGATTAAAAAAAAAAAAAAAATTAGAAACGATCCTTTTCCCTATGTGTTGGAAACATCCTTGCAAAAATACATGCCAAAGAGGTCTAAACTGAAGAAAAAGTAGACCAGGTATTGTTTATATGTTTACTTCCATCCTATCACTTGCTTTTTTAGAGCACCATTCTACATAATCCATACAGACACTGTTGACATGATTTCCACACCCCACAGGTTTAATTCATGTGAATTACACAAAGATATTGCAGATTCTCCAGCTGAGAGTCTGGTTCCATTTTTCTGGAGGAGTGGAACTTTTAAAAGAGAAATAAGGGTTTAAAAGGAGAGGTTGCTTCCATTAAAGTCTGTCTCAAACTAAAAGAAAGCTGTCATATTTAAAAACAAATAAGCAAAGAAAATCCCCAAACATGGGGATTTTGCAGGCTCTCTCTCACAAAGATGCTGTAACAAAGACAACAGCTTGACAATAGCAGCTGCTGCATACAGCAAAAATTAGAGGACAATGTCATTTTTAATGATTTTTTAAAATGAAAGAATTAAACTGAAATAAACGAGATGTCCTAGGTTCTTGGGGTATTTTTAAGGATCTGTCTCTCTGTCTTAGTGTTTATAAGTGGCAATGCAGGCAGACGACAGGAACATATGCCAGGAAGACTGAAATAGACAAAGTAATAATGGAAGTGGGATTTTTAAATTTTAATTATTTTTTAAAGTTTTGTGTGAGCCTATACTTTTGCCATATTTGTATGAAACTTATAAAAAAAAACCCCAAAAGCGCATATCTCCCCATATGTATAGACATGCATATTCCCACACTCACAAAGAACATATTTTTATCTTTATATCTACACATAGTTTCACATTTGTAATCCGTATCAATAAAGACAAATACATACTCAAATATACTACTTTAAAATGATTACATATATATGTGGAAAAGAACTCAGTCAATTTTAGAAAGAGCAAAAGCTTTGAAATGATGTGTCATATAGCATAAAAAAACAGAATTCTATTTTGAGACATAATTCTCAGGTTTTTTTTTTTCTTTTTTTCCCTTGGTAACTTACAAGAACAATTTAGATATTTAGTTGCTTTCACAGTGCTCTAAAACCATGTGTTTCTATCTGTCCTGCTGGATGTGCAGAAAGGTCTCTTTTATAATGACTCAGTGCTCTTCTGTGCAATTTCCTCACTTAAGGGCAGAAAATCTCCCTCAAGGAAAAAGAGGTTCTTTTTTTTAATCTAATCTTTTCTTCTCTGCACTTTTCGTAACTTAAAGGTTGCCTGAAAGTTATTTATTTGAGCTCAGTAAAGAACCACCATTAGTATCCCCTTCTCAATTAATGCAGAAAAATCCTGTTTGGATTAATTGATTTTAGATTAATTGTATATAGGTTAATAGATTTATTGGATTTATTAACAATGGTATTAAAGTGCTAAAATATGATTTGTAAAAAAAATAATAATCAAAGGCTTTCTACTGTATGCTTTTCATAATTGTTTTACTTTAGCTTATTCAATTTCAAAAAATCTAAAAGTTAGCTGGAGTCAATGGAGTTCAATTCCCTACATTTCACATTACCTATGCTTATTTTGTGTATTAGAAGTGATTATGGGGGACAAAACTGTGAGTTAAAAAACAACAGCGGCAACAACAACAACAAAAACAACAAAAGCTTATAATATTTTCTTTATTTTTTTTCATTAAGCATAAATGATATCCAAACAACAAGGCATCCAAACAGCTTTGAAACATGACATAAATTATGGCCAGAGAAGTTCATTATATAAAAGCACAGCAAGAATTAGTTCTAACATTAGTCGGGGTTTGTGCTTTCAAAAGATTAATTAAATGAGGGAAAAGTTGTGCTTCTTGCCTATTAGTGCTCCCTGATCCCTCTCAGTTATATGGGGGAACTGCTATGTTCTCATATTCCAGTTGCATCTAGTCACAGTTTCATGTACAACTACAGCCATGAACATAATCTTTCTCTTTTCTTTTCTTTTCTTTTCTTTTCTTTTCTTTTCTTTTCTTTTCTTTTCTTTTCTTTTCCCTTTGTAAATTAACAACAGTGGTGTACTACCTAGACAGTCTGTTGGACCTTTTCTCTCCTTCTCCTTCTCCTTCTCCTTCTCCTTCTCCTTCTCCTTCTCCTTCTCCTTCTCCTTCTCCTTCTCCTTCTCCTTCTCCTTCTCCTTCTCCTTCTCCTTCTCCTTCTCCTTCTCCTTCTCCTTCTCCTTCTCCTTCTCCTTCTCCTTCTCCTTCTCCTTCTCCTTCTCCTTCTCCTTCTTTCACTTCCTTCTTCCACTTCTTCCTCCCTCCCTCCCTCCCTCCCTCCCTCCCTCACTACCTCCCTCCCTACTTCTTACCTTAGCTAAGAGTCTGAAATTTTTGAAAAAGACACACTTGCACCTAAACAAAATTTCCCCAGAAAAAGCCCAAAGTAAAAGCAGAGACAGAGACAAGAATATGTTTCCACACAGGATGACCTTTTGTGAGAAGAGGGGGGAGATGGGATTTTTCATGCACTTCAATCTCAGCCTTGCTAGGAAGTTTTAATTCTTCATTTTCTCCACATTTTTACCTTCTTTTTCTCAGTAACAACAGGGAGCCTTTTCCTGTCTGGGGTTCTCCTCATTGCCCTTTTCTTTGACTTTGTGTTGTCACTCCGACCATAGTCTTGTTCTGCCAGATATGTTTCATTTTCTGCATGACTTCCCCTGGATGGGCATTTCAAGCTGTGATTTCTAAGCTTGATCTCACACTGTAGATCCTGTTATCTCTGTAAAAAGCTTTAAAGTTCAAAGTGAGTTGGATGAACAATACTTTAAAAAGAGTGTAAAGTCTAAGCATGCTCTGTGTGGGAGGATTTCAGAAAAAAAAAATCTGTTGTTTGCATGCTTTTATATGAGAAAGTAGAATTAACAACTGAGATGCCAACTTGGGGTAAAAATGTCATCAAATGTTACTGAGGGGACTGAGGAAGTGCTTGTAGTTGTGGTTCTGTATCCACAAAAAGTTGCCATGAGGCTCTTGCCACTCATGGCCCCGAGGCTTCTCTTGGAGCCAGGAGTGGGAAGAGCCCCAAACCAGCTGAGTTTATTCCTATGCCATTGAACTCCATAGCAGTTTGCCAAACTTTACACCAAACCTTATGCAGAGAAAGCAGGGACTAAGTCCTACAATGTCAGTAGCCACACAAAGGAGCTGAATAATCCCTAGTAGAAGAAAAAGGATGATGTTTCTGCATTTCTCACCAATGTCTGTATGGCTCTCCTCCACTTGGGCATCCTGGAGCTTGGCCAGATGTAGGAGGATTTTTGACAGTCTTTCCAGGACAGACAGACCTGGAAGGGTGCACATGGAAGGTCTGGTCTTCTCACTGTCATGGGTTGTGCTGGTATTTAAGATTTTCTGGCAATACACTCAAACAGGACCATCCCCTAGAGCCATTAACACTGGCTTTGCCCTGGTGTTTAAAAAGGCATCTTTAGAAATCAGTGATCAGTGGTTTTGATGTCTGTGAACAGAGAGCTGAGCTTTCCATTGATAGGATATAATTTCCCTAAACACATGCTAGAAGCATGTTAGAATACCAAGAAAAAAAATCTCTGAATTTTCAGGAAACTTTTGCTGGAGTAGGGGGCAATTTATTCTGCCTAACATAAGCCATTTAAAAGTTATGAGAATAGTCTCATAAATAAGAGGAGATGTGACAGAATTTTTGGAAAGGTTTCTTTTAAAGCAGGCTTTTTTCCAAATAATTCACTGGTAGTACCACATATCCCACTAAACTACACATAAATTAACCTGGTTGTAAAAACCTTTACACAAAGAATTGAGCTCTAGATATAAGAAAGTTTATACAGCAAAAATTGCAGAGGTGACAAGGAAATTTAAGATCTAGCAGGGTAATGCACAATCTGGGTGGCAAACATCTTATGGTATCCCTATGACTTATTCGTGAGACATGACTTGGATGGCAAACACAGATTCCAGAAACATATGCTTTAAAAGGAGAGAGGATTTGTTTGTTTTTTTTTTTTTTTTTTTTTTTTTTTTTTTTTTGTCCAATTATTTATTTCATTATTCCTTGATGGTTTAAATACAGAAGCATGGAAAGAATTAACTCATTTAAAGCCTTCAGGGCATGATGCTGCATGGCCAGGGTAATGATTGCTACTGAATTTGTGCAGCCCATCATCAATTCTTCAGTCCAAAACCCAGGTGATCATGATAACCATGGTATGGTGGTGAGGCCATCATATCATGCAGCTGTGCAGTCCTTCCTTATTTAAATTTTTCTATTTTTTTTCTTTTTTTTTTTTTTTTTTCCCTTCTAAATTTTCCTAGGATATCCTAGGAAAGATACATGAAAACAGTGAAGAGACACAAGTTTGTTTCTCAAACTGACAATTCAGAACTACGTTGTAGCTGTCTTCACGGGGGATGGATGCAGCACATAGCATTGCATTGCATACTTAGTCCTGCTTTTATTCTGCCTGGGAATTGGCTGGATGGAGCAAAGCTTCCTGTCTATGCCGTGGCATCACAGTTATAGGTTGATAAGAGAGAGTAGGTCACATCATCATCTCTTTCTCAAATATATCTGGGAAGTTCCTAGGACCAGCCTATATTCTTCCCAGGGCATCCTGTAATGCAATTTTCAGAGAGAGATAATGCACTAAATGGATCTGTCATTTAACTCATTACAGCTATTCTTGCATTGTTATGGCAAAAGAGCAGAGTAGTAGACAACCAGAGTGCTTAGGTTTGTTTGTGAAAACTATTTGGTGCTAATTTACCAAAAGTGAGTATAGCTCTCATATATATATATANGTGTCAAATGTAGAAACAGCAGCCTGGATTTTTAGCAAATAGTGGGTTCAGGATTTGGACAAGTTGTGACTCAAATCACTGTTTTCCTTCTGTAGAAATATATTCATTTAGCTTAGCCCCAAAAATGAGAAAAATAAGAGAGCTTTATACAGATTCCTAGTCTTTTCTGTATGCTAAGAAAACTCCATATATACAGAAAAATTGCAATGGCAATTTAAAGTAAATACATATTTACTTTAAAGTAAATGCATATTTTCCTTATATGCTCAAAATACCTTAATTTCTGTTCATAAGTTGCATTTTACAACACTGAAAGCAATTAAACCTTCATTGTCCAAGCCTTCAAGTCAGTATGGCAATACTGTCATGTACCCATTCCATTTGGGAATAAACTAATTCTCAGTCACATGGCTAAGCAGATAAATGCAGCTCCTTAGGTTAATCTCGTTTTATTATTGAGTGACATTCAGCTGTATGCTCTGTTCAGAGCTGTGGACTCTCCTTAGTTAAATATCTTTTGTATTATGGAAATAACCGTGACTTACCAAAGAGAAAAACAGTTAGAAAATTCTAAGAAACACAAAGGAAAAGAGGAACAAAACAGCAATCGTTAATTTTTCAGTTCTTGTGATTCAGAGGAGAAAAATCAGGATGTACTGCATGCTGTTTAATTTGTAGTTAATGACATTCATTATAATGACACATTAGACATTCAGAGCTTTGTCTTCTATTGTTTGGGGTTTTTTAGAATGTTGATATGTGCAGGTTTTGAAATGCAGTAGAGCTGCATTACATTATATTTTTTTAACAATATAAAAATTGCATTATTTTGGCAAAAGGGAAGTCTATTTCTCTCAAAGCAAACTCCGGGTTCCAGCGAGGGGTAAATTCCAGATTCCAGTAAGGAAAGGGTTTGATCCTGGATCGATCCAGATTAGATAAAAATGGCAACCTCACTTACAGGGACACCACAAAGGCAGCTGTTTTCCTAGTTTTTCATTAAGTACAGACAATGTGCCCATGTCAGTGCTGAACAAAGGAGAACACAGCAAATTTAACCTTGGTACTTACTTTGTCTCCTACTGACAATTTTGCCGTTGAAACGGAAATGTGAGCCTTTTTTATAAGAATGTTTCAGCAATCTATTTTAGAAAACGTTTGCAGTGTTTCTTGTCTGTTTTGGACAGTGGTATGATAAAAATAGGTGTTTCAAACTCATTTCTAAAGTGGAAAGTGTAGACGTTCAGGTACTTGAACCTTCAGGAATTATAATGGAGTTGAATACTTTCTTAAAAGCTTTTCTACTCATTCAAATAATAGGAATTTTTTCAGAAGATCCACAACAGGAAAAGTAGGAGCAGTGGAAATTCAGCAAAGTTCTGTCATATTTGAGTAATGAATCATAGGTGGTAAACTCAGTGATTCTGTGAATAGATGAGGCATCCTAATGGAGGTTGCATACCGCATGAAAAAGAGAAACAGTTGATTGGAGTGCTGTCTTGATATCTGAAAGGAATCTTTTGAAACAGAGGTTTTCAGTTACACAGAAACTTACTAAAAAAATAAACTTTATTTGTAAGTTTAGTATTGGTTTGTTTTGCCTAGCAAGACAGTTAAAAACTGGGACACCAAAAGGAAAAATTAGAAATGGTTTTACAAAGATTTCTTAAAAGGTAATATTCTGTTTGGGTGCTTCATCTGAGAGCTGCATCTTCTCATTTTCTCTACATGATGCACAGGAGTGTGAAAATTAGCATTTTTATATCCTAAATATGCTAAAAATGGGTAGAGGGAAATCCAGTTAACTGAAACTTGCAAAACACCCTAGATTTTCAAGTTTGTGTATGGAGTCATTCAACATAATAGGTTTACAGAGATGGGGTTCTGCCATAGTTCCCATTCCAGTAATTTGATTTGCCTGTGATATCAGTCAGCAGATCAATTGCATTCAGGATGAAAATCTGGTAGCACCTGCCTATGGCAGGAACCTCTGATTTCATTGCAGCTGATGGTTCTTTCCAGCAATTCTGACTCTCTGTAGCCTGCCCTGGCAGTTCCCATGCGAAGAGATGGGGAAGGACACGCTAACACACTGCTAAAAGGAGAGGTCTTTAAAATAAATAGCCTTCCTCCAATTCTCCTCTGCCTACAGCTGCCCCATAGGGACTCTGGCAACATGTGTCTGAATTAAATATCTCCCCAACATCAGCTACTGCCAGACAATCAAGTGCCAATATGTCTCATGAAAGAGATCAGACTTTTTTTTTTGGTTTTTTTTTTTTTTTTCTTCTTGAAATCAAAGCATGAACTGCTTTAAGAAACAGCAATTCCTGTCTGGCTCTCAAATTAATGTGGCAAACTGCCATGATTTTCAATATTGATTTACAACTATATCCCAGTTTATAAACCTGTAGTAGTGACTTCTGCTGTCACATAATGTGTGTGTAGTCAAGAAGAAGTGTTTTTAATTCATAAAACAATAATTCAGGAAATGGAAATGTTAGAAATCATCAATGTGTTGAACTAAACCACATAAGCATTAAATTTCTGACTGATGTACGTTTTTAGTGTTGTCAGTACTAAAACAGTAGCTGCACACCATGCAATTTTTAATAAAAAAAAATATTTAGAGAAGTGAATTTTAATTAAGAGACTTCACTCTATTCTCTCTGGATTACACCATTTTAAAAGATTGTGATTTTATCTATTAATATGAAATGTAAAGCAAAGATCAAGATAGATAATTTTTTTTCCTGGTCCATATGTATTTATAAAACATCTGTTCTGATCTAGAAGTATTTTACACTTCTGTTCTCCTTGCATAAGGCCATAAGAAAAAAAGGGAAAAATTACTTCATTGTTATCAAAACCAATTTCAAACTGTTCTATTTGATCCAGTGATGAGGTCTGTTATGATAACTGAGGGATACATTAATTAATGTGCTGAAACTCAATAGAGTGAGTAAAGCAAATATTGATTAGCTTTTGGAAACATAAACACACTGGAGGGAAGTTTAAACTTAACTCTTGTTATAAACAAATACTGCAGTATTCCACAGCAGCAGCTATAATAATGTGGCTTCCAACAGTACTTAGAACTATTACCATAGAATATTATCATGGGGTTTCTGAACAGAAATGCATCTGACAAGCTCAGAAGCACATTTTCAGCTGCTTCTGTGGAACTAATATGGTATATCAGCTGATCAACTGTCATTGTTATCTATTATTTATTCTCTAGTCTTATGTTTTAAATGTTTTTTGGCTTTTTTTTTTTTTTTTTTCTGTTTTTTTCCTTGCTGTTTTGTTTTACAATTTGCAGACTGGCAATGTAACTTTAAAGGCTACTTTCCTAAAGGATAGATTTGTTCAAGTGAAGTGTGTGTGTATCCAGTTGAACTGAACATAGTTATTTCTCAACAGTCACTGATTTCATTTGTCACTTTATTGCTTGAGTCAGGGGACTGGATTAAGGCACAGGATGTCACTGCCACTTTAAGAGAGCATCCTTTTTGGAAAGCCAGTTTATAGTTTGGTGTTTATTTGAATAAAAAGCTCTTCTACAAAATGTGAGTTGTTTCCTGAGAGAAGGCAGAAGCTGAATAGTATTCTTCATGGGAAAGGGAGTGATTTAGTGCACTGAGTCACCCAAAGAATTTGCTACAATCCACTCATTCCTTGCAGAAATGAAAGGATGTGGCCTTATTGTAGTGAAGCCCATAAAGCACATTGACACCCAGGAACACAAGTCCTCAGCGGCGTTACTGATCATGTTGACCATTAAAGGACTCATAATATTAAAAAGTCTGCTATAGTCACTTCAAGATTTACATGGGACTAATGGACAGCAATGAACAAATTATTTCAGGACAAAGTTGGTTGTTCCAGCTCTGTTTGGCAATAACTTGGTGCTGTCCTGCTGGTTGTGTTAGCAAGCATGTAAAGCAAGCATGTTGGGATGGAAGTAATTAGTCTTTTTCACAGTTATTTCCTTACTAGTCATCCTCACTTAAGTTAGTATTTTCTGCTTTGTTGCCATCACACATTTTCCAATGATCACTAAATTAAGAGGACTTCATTACAAAAGTATAAATGTTAATTTCTGACACCATTTCATTTTTTTTTTCAATAACTTTATGCATAGTTTGATTTGTTTGGTTGTTTGGGGTTTTTTCCCCCATTATTTGATTTTACCTGGGCAAGTTACAAAGACAATTTATCTGAATAAACAATTATTTGAAGTACATAAATCAGAGGTTCTTCAAACTGATATAAGATCCATTAAACAACAATAGAAGATATAGTGAAGTAGCCTCACAATAAGCAACATGTTTAATACAAATACCTAAATTGTTATAAAATCCACAATAAGATATAATAGTCAAATTCTATAAACTTGTTGCATTTATATATATAACAAACCCTTTGATTAAAACTTTCCATTAATTTTCCAAATAATATCCAAATTTCCAAATAAAAAAGGCAAACTAGGCTAGAAATGGGAAAATTAATCTAAAAGCACTGTAGATATTTTTGAGACAGATTTTGCACATGTTATGATTAAGTTAGATAAGCTTTTCTTTTAGAAGGGAAAATCATCATAGAGAAGCATTTGCAATTTTAATATCATACAGCAGGGTCAGGCAATAGAACTTTCTGTCACAGGTCAATCAACTTGAAATAGGTGCAAATGTGCAGAGTGCAAAGATGAAAGCCCCAAAATGAATAAAAGATGGTAAAAGTCACAGAATCACAGAATCAGAGAATTATTTAGGTTGGAGAAGACCTGAATTTTTGCAAACACCCTTTCTGGTGAGGGATAGAGGTGATGTTTCTTGAATAAAGTCCTTGAATGTGAAATCACCTCTTGTTTCAAATTCACCCTGCCAGAGGCTGAACTTGAACTACTTGAATTTTAGACAACAGATATATGTTTTGTCTGTGTTGCAGTCATATTGCAGTACCTTTAATTCAACAGGAATAGGGAGATTTTAATTAAAAATAAGTGGGTAAAGAAGCCAGAATTTTGCTTTCATGCTAACTTCAAAATCCTTGATATTGCTTATTTCTTTTCTACATCCTGTGATGCCCCATATGTTATAAAGCTTACCTTTTTTTTCTACTAAAACAGTCTATTCTGTAGATTATAATGCCATTTTCATTTCCATTGTACACAAAGAAACTCTTCCTTTTCTTAGAAAATACATCTGTTCCTCTGTTCTATAAAAGCACTACTTTAAGTAGTTCAAGAAGTCTCTTCAATTAGATTTGAGAAATGCTTTTATATATTACTTTACCTTTTTTAATATCTTTTTTTTCCCTGTAAAATAATAATAATAATTTAAAAAAGGACAGTTAACATGGGAATTGAAGTCCTTTTTCTTTTTTGCAAGGGAAGAGTCATGGATGAGCATGGAGAGCAAGGTTCTGCCTCCTCCACTACTTGGTTAAGAGAACTATATAAATATTCTCTGGTATGAAAACTATCAAAACTCATTTTTTGTCTGTGCCAAAGAAGGCAAGACCACTTTTCACTTTTGATATAAAGTTGATTCTTTTTAAGGTTAATTTTTAGATGGTAATTTGTGGTTAACTCTCTGTGTATGAAGCTATTGTTGGAACAAAAAGGTCAAGTTCTTCTATGCATGGTAATGATGCTCATTCCCCTCATCCTATACAGGACTTTAAAGAATGCTCTGAGGCAAAAGATTTAACTACATTTAAATAGTTTTATTATATGGTAGCCTTGTTGTATTTATACATTAAATTTTAGCAAAGGGTGAAGCCTGTGAAGTGAATAATCATCAGTGAGCCACGACAAAAAAATATACAAAACCCACAACTATATAACTGATGCTTCAGAACTCAAAGAGTAACAGAAATAATTGCTGTTTTTCAGAGGAATTGGGGGTATTTTGGCTTTTATTTTAAATTGTGTGTGTGTACTCTCCTAATCTTTGGGGATCTCAGTGATACAACACCTGAAATCTCCTAAATCTTATCCCCAGCTCTGCATCATTTTTGAGAGGTCTAAAGTTGTGCAAAAAAGAACCCCTAAATATGCACATATCCAAGCTCCTCTTCACTACAGAGAAATGATTCTCATATCTCAAAGTGACAGCCATCTCTAGAAATCACAGTGACCTATTCATTAAAGACCCGAGTCCCATGTGCATGGTAGAATTCATTAAATGATGTTATTCTCTGAGCAAATGCTATAAAACTCCATGGTCTGACATTCATAAATATTTGTGTCGGGCAATTACCTGGTAAAACTTCAGCGTATTGAAGAAGAAATATTAAAATAAAGCCAATATTTTTTGTTTGGTTTGTTTCAGGTTTTTTTTTTTGATTTGTTTTTTTTTTTTTTTTTTCCCCTCCTCAAGAAGATTTGACTTCTGTCACTTAAGTTTAGATCCCTGCTTCTTTTGCATGAAGAATGGGATAAGCTCTCCACATCAAAAATATCATCTTGGCCAAGGTCATTTAATTCCATGGAATCAGAGCTGAGGCTTCAGCACACGGAGACGTTTATAGCCCACTGTCATTCTGGCATGTGACAGAAATAGAGGGTGGAGCAGGTGCCGAGCAGAATTGTCATATTTTCATAGCAAGGCCGGGGCGCTCTGTGATTTATGCGTGCTCAGTATACAACCGTGACGCCCCACAAGTGAATACACAAGTTGCAAATCTGTAAACAGCTATGGTGGGAATTTGCTAATCTCTGCCTGCTGTAGCTCATTCTGTACAGGTCCTTGAGCTTTGTATAAGAAAGTCTTGATATTTTGCTCTGTAAAAACGCACACAGCATCTTGCCAGGGCTTGTCAGCAAGGACAATAACACATTTTACTAAGTCTGTGAAGCCTATCATTGTTCATAATGTCACACTGTTGAGAGCTGAAAAAGTAGAACTAATAAGACCTTTCTAGAACAATTTCTAATGTTCCTTGAAAAGCAAATGTGTTGTTTTACTTATTATATTGAATCAAGGTAAGCTAAGGCTCTGAAAAAAGCTAAGACTAAGAGATATTTCTCCATACTGAACAGACAATAAACCTCTCATAGCTGGTTTTCAGGTATCCTGTTTATTTGGAATCAGATGTTTTTTGCTTTATTTTTCAGTCCTCACCAACCATTACCTTTTCTTCGTATTTTAAAGGGAGCTATGGTCATTGCCTTTCACTATGAATTCACTATAAATAGAAATGTAAAAGTGAAGTAAAATTTACTGAAATTGTAAAAAAAAAAAAGAAAATCTGCTGTGTCTTAAGAGAAAATATTTATGTCTTTTTCACTCAAAAATGACTATTCACAGAGCAAGATCATTGATAAATGTGTTCTTTAAATGGGAAGCTTCCTAAAAATATGATCATGACTACACAGATATTTTTTTTCACACAGATTATAAAGTGCTACAACATAGTGTATCCTGGAGATTACAGGAGTTTCATCAGCATATTTAGAGGTTTAATTCCTTAGAAATTGGGCCTAGAATCACTGCAGCCCTTGAATCTTGAAAATTGGTGCCATTTCAGAAAAAGGTCTTCAAAATATTTTCAGAACATTTGTTGAAAACAAAAATCCCCAAAACCCCAAAAAATTTCCCAAGTTTCTGTCAGTGAAATACATCTGTTAGTAGATAAGGATAGCTCCCCAGTCCGTGGGTGGACCAGGTGTTACTTGGTAGAATCAGAAAAATTTCACATACATAGTTTCCAGTGACTTTCCAACCTATGAGATCTACAAGACTGGATGCTTCCTCATAGGAGCTCTTCTTCGAGAGGGAGAAAAACTAAGCAGGAAACAGATGCTGTTTGGCTCCTGTTCTAACACAGCAGAACCCAACCCAGCTAATTTACGTGGCTAGGTTAGAACTCGCCTCATGGATATCCTTAGTATCCCATTAATACAAAGTACCTAGAGCTCCATAAATATGAAATGGAGATGATGAAAGAAAATTGCCTTTGAAAGCCATCACAGGCTCCTCCCTGACCACACTGACTATGCAAGAGATGGTTTTCCCTCACAGCATGATTCACTCAGTGCACATGGAGCATTAGCCTTTCCCATCAGAGCTGTTTCTTTGAAGCCCTGCCACAATTCCCAGTTGCCATTCTCTGTCCTTGAAAGGGGACATGGCTTGCACACCGAGCAGATCAGCCTCCAGACACTCCAGTAAGAGCACCACGACTCAGAGGAGGGGGCAAAACACCTCTAGGTCAGGGCTGAATCTTGACTCTCACTGAGGAATTCCTTAATGGCTCGTGCCTATAATTTTAGGCTTCACTGCAGTGAAGTTGGACACAGGAGGATATCACCCACCATTTAGCATCTACATCTGTACATACAAGGAACTGAAAGGGTGATTAGTGAAGCACTTATGGATTAACAAACCTGGAGGTGAGGCAGTAAAGAAAACAGTCTGGGTTGTGGTTTGGGAGCTAGCTTGTATCTCATTTAAAGAGGGGGATAAGAAAAAGAGTTAGCCTTATGGGTATGGTGCTGTCTTTAATATGGCACAGTTCCTTACATTTGTATTTGAGTGGGACAGTCACAGCTAACAGTTTCAGAATGGTTTACATGTCCTACTTCCAATTGCACAGCTTGCATGATATCCTTATGGATGTGTTTGCTTTCAGAACTTTGTATGAAAGAAATTTCAAATGCAAATGTATTGTCATCTTGTCCTGAATCTTGGCCCTAATTGTGGGAAGCCAGATCTCTAGAGAGATTGTGTACATTTCACTCTGGGAGAAAAAACACATATTTTGTTCTTCTTTTAAATATTTACTTTAAAACATATTTTATAATTAAATTTTATAATTGTGTCCTGGTGGTTCTTGCATCTTTTAACCTTTAAACAAAATCCAGAGCTTTTCAAATTAGTGGTGTTTGTTGATTTCTATCTAAAGCATATATGTTCACATGGAGTAAAATATTCTTTATTAGACTGATAAACAAGTTATTCATTTGACCCTCAAAAGGAAAACTACCTTGATAATACACCTTTGAAATATGCAGCAATTTGGTCAAAAATACTCTGATGATACTTTCATGGCTGCAATTTATTTTTTCCCCTCTTCTCTATTTTAAAACATATTGCCAGATTTATTTGCTATAGTATTAAGTTTCAAAGCCTAACCATTTCTAGCCCAGCACTTCTAATATGATACAGTCCTTCGACTCAAAAATCTTATTCTCAGATATTAAATCAACATGTGCCTTTATGACTCACCATTTATCTGTGGGACGATGATTGAATT
Source organism: Nesospiza acunhae (assembly GCA_013398715.1). Taxonomy (NCBI): domain Eukaryota; kingdom Metazoa; phylum Chordata; class Aves; order Passeriformes; family Thraupidae; genus Nesospiza; species Nesospiza acunhae. The sequence goes on from VZSU01000966.1 coordinate 98,722, forward strand.
CATAATTTAGAGAGGCATCGGTATAAATATATCTTTACTAATAACTGTGAAAGATAATCTTGCCATGTTCTTCTTTATACAAAGGGGAAAAAATTAAATCAAGGAAAAATATCCTTAAAAATCTGTTAATCATACAGTTGTTCTTCATAGGGCCATGTCTCAAAAGCTCCTTCCCTCCACAGATGCACACAGAAATGAATTTGTGTGAAACTGCTGTACATGTTGCTTTGTATACCTTACATATAAAGTAATTTACACAAGTTTTAAGTCTCCTTTTTATTCCAGCAGTGATGCAAAGAAATAAGCCCCAGAGGGCCTTACTATAGTTTAAGCTTATAGTTTAAGTGTTATTAATTAAATTGCTCTTCAACCAGGTTATACTTGGAGCTACTCATACTATGCATACGTGAACAGACGCTGTGTTAAAACCCACATCAGCAACTACATCCTGAATTAATTCTCATACTTTATAAACAGAGGAAGGAATTGATATGCATTTCTGGCTTTGCCCTTTTTCCTCATTTCCTTTCTTGCAATTCCTTCTCAGAAATCCAAAGGCTGACATTGCTTTTCTTCATAATGAGTTGTTTTTATATATTTTTTTTTTTAATATTGTGAATCATTTTGAAATACTGTGCGCAATTGCCAGAAAAGACACGGAACTAGGCATGTCTTCCAATGCTGTGGGGCCGTGTATCCATAGCAAGTGCCTCTGTGATGGGTGTTTCGGGCTTCCATGTTCCATTTTGCAACTGCCACTTTTGATGTTTTCACTTTACTTCTTCCTATTCCTTTATTCACCTAAAAGATGAAGATGTTTTTTTTTAATTACTTCCATGCAAATTAGGCACTGACAGTGAAAGTGAACCTGTCTTTGCAAACACAGAGCCAGTATCAATGTGCAGGAATGAAAAAGAGAATTGCTTGAGTTAAAATTCAGGAGACAGGAGACTAAGATCTCATGGGAATTAAAACTGGGTTTTAGCTTACAATAAGTTCAAAAGAAGAAAGATGAAACTCAAGTAAAAAATTATCCTAAAAATGTGTGCCATATGCTGCAAGATTTTGAATATTTTTTCTCTTTTTGAAAGATACCTGCAGCATAATTTCAGTACAGACTCACTAGCTGTATCTAAAGGGTTTGGGGATTACCCCACTGCATGGTCAAAGGATTACATCTGAGAAAAGGCCATAAAAGATTTACTTCAGACTGCCGCTGAAACTTATATATTCAGCAGCTCCAGTGCTGGAAACTCCTTCTGGGAAAAGATGAATGCCAGAAACATGCATACAGATTTAAAGTGCATTTACCATTTTACCCCTTAGATTTCCACTTTAGAAAGATATTTGATTTGTGGAAATCATTCCTACTTCAATGGTACCATTGATTTAACAGGAGACATTGCTTCATCCTCAAGCTTTGATTAGGTTCTGGGTTGAGGCACCTCAGGCTTCCATCAGAAGACACCAAAAGATATTCCAGATGTTTTTCTCTCCCCACCTTGCACCCAAGTATAAAGATTAATATCTATATGAATAAAATTTCCAGCATAAATGCAAGGAGAGTTTCATACTCCGGCATCAGGCCTGAAAATGAGAGGAGGTAAACCAAGAGTGATAAACAGACCCTTAAATGCCCTAAGCAGAGAGCAAGGAGGAGGGAGAATATAGAGTGGGTAGAAATGTTGTTCATTTTAAAACTTAATTTAATAAATTGTGCTAAAGATGCTGAAAAATGCATTTAGCTCTCAACCTCCAGGACCCTACATTGTGAACTAGCATCTAGCCATAATGGGGTTTCTGCTTCATCAGCTGCAATAATTATTTTTCTTGATTTTCCTTGGTCATTTTATATAACAATTTCTCAGTGTGTATATGTATGTGTGTGTGTGCTTTTATGTGCATTTCCTTTGATTCCTTTTTCTTACTTATTTTTCTTTCCTATCAAAAACAAAAGTAATCCAAGACAAAACACAGGAAGAAGGAACATTAAAGATTATTCAAGACACATTTTGATGACTGCCCTTGTAAATATTTCTTACAAGGAAGCACAGCCTCCTGGACAGCGTTCACTGCAGGCCCTTTTTCTCAGCACTTTACAGAGTATAAAAATGCCAGGGATCTCAAGGTCCACGCTTGTTCCTCAGTGTAGAAGCTGGTGTACATGGCTTCGCTTTTTACTGCAGATAGCATACCTGCAATCACCAGATTCACTGTGCAAGGATTAAACAAGGCCACAGGGTCCTTAGCAGTGCTCAGCAGACTTCAGGCTTGGATTTGCATGCTTGGGAATTTAGAGGCAAGTTGTGTCAAACACTTAAAATCACCACCTATTTTTTTCACTTGATTTGCTCAAGAAGTGGGTGACACTGCTGTCTGGGAAGTGGGTCTCAGTTTTCCCTTCTCCCTGTCCAGAACTTCAATAAGACCTTTTGCTCCATTTAAGTGCTGGTGGTTTTCAATGAATCTCAGGTTTTTATTTTCTCCAACAAGACACACTAGTGCACACGATCTTGAGGATGTGTGAGTGTGTATCTATTAAAAAACAAAAACAAAAAAAGCCAAAAAAAACCCCTAAACAGCACAAAACCACAACCTAACAACACACTGATTTGGATCATGCTGTGCTGAGTGTTTATATCTTTTTGATCTATATTTTCTTTTATTAACCATCCCCTTGCCCCGTGTCTGAGAGTGTTAGCCACTGTTTCTCAATTACACCCACTGGTAAAACCTGCCCTGCGGGGTTTCTCACAGCAGTTGCCCTTCTGGCATCAACTCAGCAGATGAAAAGCAGATGGAAAATTCCAGGGGTTCAGGTCTGAATGTTTCAATCATAAGCTAGCATAACGTGGACTGGTGAGAGCTGTGTTTTGAGTCTGATATGCAAAATGAGACAGCTGCACTCTGGTGAAGATGTTTGCACTAGAAAATAGGGAAAACAAATAAAGGATTCAAGGAATTCACACTCAAAGAGAGAGAAAAGGAAGAGGTAAATACTGGGGTTATGAGTAACAGAGACAGTTTGCCTCAACCGGGGGTCTTTTAGATCAGGTTTGCCAGGGTCTTTTAGATCAGGGGCAGGCACTATGCCAGCTAATGGATATCCTTTATTGGAGGCACTTACATTTAGTTTCAGCATGAAGTTTCAATAAAAGAAGAGACAGCCCATTTAAGCATCATCCTGAATTATCAACTTTCCTCTCTCCCTCCCTACCCTTCCTCATCACTGAATGCAAAGAAGGTCTGAAGTTCCTGAATTAGATATCTCTGTAGATGCCTTGAAAAAGCAAACTGGCTTCATTTTTAGTAAATTGTCAAAGCACACAAGAAGAGACCCTGGAAAGTGAATGGGAGATGACCTGAATTTGAAATCAGTCTCAGAACAGGCCTAAAAGTTCTGTTAAAACTTCTTTTCCATATTGGAGTCAAATTTGGACCACTGATTACCTCCAAAATTAAGACCACTGACAATTTTTATCCTAACTGAAGGCTGATGCTTATGAAGACCTCAAATTACCTCCTGCACATGTTCCTCATTCCTATTAATTTTATTTATGTATTTAAATCGTTGCTCACTGGGATACTCTCATCAGATGCACATTTTGCTTTTGGGAGAGTTCCCAGGGGAGAGGCAGTCAGAGAGTATTACCACAGCCTTCTTCATCACAACACAAACAATATTCTCAGCATAACTCAATCTAAGCTAGCAGGCAGCTGCACAGTACAGTCCCCCTACCAATTAATTTTAATAATATTACTTAGCATGTACAAAATATGTTTCAACTTCAAAGCACTTTTCAAACAGAGAGGGCCAAACTGGGTCTGCCCCGGTGTGGCTGTATTTGACAGAAGAATGGTGAAAAAACTGTGTTGCAAACACCATTCTGCATCTCTCTTGTCTTCCTTTTTCTCCACCCAGACTTAAAGTGATTTCACTCCTGTTTTTCCATTTTGTTGGACAAAATGAAGCCACCTCAACAACTCACCACTGTGATGTTTTCGAGGGGGTTACAGTCAAAGCCTGAGTAGTGACTTTGTGCACCTGGATAACATGTAGACTAGAGTTGAACTCTCCCCTTTTTTTCTATTTTTTTTTTTTTTTTTGGGCTCAAGATCAGAAGAATGTTACCAGTCTAGTGCAGGAATGAGGTGGTATTGCAAAATTGCAAAATTCACTATTTATTTTCCATTTTCTCCTAGTTTACGGTTTTATTTTCCATGTAAGAATGCCAGTACACTGCACCACACATCTGAGGATTTAAGTGGAACAGCTTAAGAAATTTGTTTCCTTTCCACCCTATGCTTTTTCCTGCCCCATTTCATGTTAAATCAACTTCAAATGATCAAGCTAGAATGGGTGCTGATGTCAGAAACCACTTCTATTTCCTTTGATATATTGCTCCCAAAACAAGTCTCTCTGCACATGTTGGACCAAAAATGTGCTGTAGGGAGGATGGAGTACTTTTAATGCAATACCCGCTAAAGCCATGTTCATTAATGCTTCAATTTTCCTGTTATTGTGAAATGTGACTCATAATACATCCACATATTAATAGCAAACCCATTGACTGCTACGAGGATGATACTGTAGGGGAATATTTAATATCAGATGAAAACTCTCAGCCACGTGTATAAAAACAAGCTGAATTTCTCCCTCACCAGATGTTTTAGGGCTGAATCAGCTCTTGACATCGCTGTACACCAGTTGCCAGTTGGGGATTCACTCATCTTTGTTTCAAGTACTGACACAGCTTCTAAAACAAGACCCTATAAGAGAGCCACAGGGAAGAGTTTCTCTGTTTTTGAGCAATGAGTAAAACTTGTTTCAGCTTAAAAACAGAAAAAGAAAATGCTGTTAGGCTCCCACTATCTTTCTCTCCCTCTGTTTTCTCTTGCCTTTTTATTTTATTTTATTTTTTATGGATATAAAGCACATAATGAAAAATATACTGTAGATCAGCTGCAATCATTTTGTCATTGCTGAAGGATATTATTATCTAAAAAGCATTTATGGAAGAGAATATATGATCCATATATTCATAAAATTTGTTCAAATTGGTTTAATGTTCTCAACAGTATATCACACAGCCTTTTCTCTGTTAATCACATATTTCTTGGAAACAGAACACATATCTTTCTATTTTTTCATGTTCTTTGTTTAGTTTGTGTATTTTAAATATATGCTGACAAGATAATTTAACTTATTGTATCATTTTGGAATATTAAATAATGAGGATTTTATTATATCTATATCTTCTGTACTTCCTTTTGATCATTTCAAATCTAACAAGAATCCTAAAAACATGCATTTCTGGAACACTGAATTTCAAATGGTATCATCAAACTACTTCCAATAGTTTTTACATTCACGTTTTTACTGGGGAGATGCTATATTATGTCAGTGAATATTTATGTGTACAACTCTAATTCTGGAACCTTCTTTAAATTTAAACCATTCAAACTATCAATAGAGAATTTAAGATATGTTTTTCAAAACCACTGTAATACTGTAATACCTAAAGCAGCACTAATTTGGGAAAAAATTCTGGCATTTGAAAAAAAAAAAAAGTGTTTGTAAGGTTTTGATGTTCTTGTTTTTCTCTTTAACTTCTTCCTGTACTAATATTTACAGAATTTTTTTTTACATAATTTTGAGAACTGTGTTGTGCCCTCTGCTTCTAAATATTTATAAAGAAGAAGAGTTTGTTGCAAGTGTGATCACACTGTGAGACATACAGAGGAGATTTCTACAAATGCTTCTCCTTCCTTCTGCAGATACTTCTTAGTGGCTTCATGTGAGTTATTATATTGTTTACCCACAATTTTTTATGACATTTATTTTTAATTGGAACTTGATTACTATAATCACAACAGAGCAGGAGAATTGCTAAGAGTTTCATCAGAACAAAACTTTCTTGGATCACACAGAGAAGTAGCATATGAACCACACACTCCAGGTGGCAAAATCTCAAGTATATAGGAAAAATGTAGAAGTATGTTCCACATTTTTCACTAAAATTTGCAATGGTTTATATATTTCCTCAATGAACCTATATCTTGGATCAGTTAGTACTGTTCATTAATTTTAGAGTGGAAACAGGGCCTTTGGCGCAGCACTGGATGTATTACAAAATGATAAATAATATATTTTATGAAATTACAAATCTATTCTAATTTAATCTAGAGTGATCTGCCTGAATATCATTTCCTGGATCACTTAAGGCTATATGATGTTCTTTTATCTTGGATCGCTGCATCTTTCCAATTTCTGGTTTCCCATATTTTTGGTTGACTGCTTTACTCCTCATGTGGAGTATTTGGGAAAATCTTTTGTATCTCTGTATACCATATCACAGAAAGTAATAAACTGAAAGTAGTTTTAATCCTTTTTTCAAATGGCTTTAGGTAATTTCCATTCACGTCATCCTCAGAGGCATTCACAAACGAGGAATATGGTGTAAATATATATTCTGATCTAATGGTTTTGAGTAAGTTTTTCCTGTATGTATGCCCAAACTTTAAGAACCTACAGGATGACAACCTTAAAAGTTGTGACTCTAACAGCCAAGTGCTTATAGTCATCCCAACCATCTCAAGGGTATGAGCAAAAGTTTAAATGAATAAATTCTAGAAAATATCAAAGAAATATAAATTCAAATTTCTAGTTAGCATGTCTTCACTTCAAACTGCTCCTAAGTGCTTTAGAAAGCCTTAGTTTTCAGAGTAGGACAGTAATAATATAGCTCATTAAATGCTCGCATAAATTCACTCCACCACCCTATGCCCCTGTCACGCTCAGTTCAAATTTGCTCAAAAGTTAGTTGCTTTTAAAATAAGTCATCATCCTATTGGGATCTGAAGTGTGCTCACCCCCACCCCACCCCCCTGGGGCTCTATGGCCACTGCATTTAATTTAATTTAGGGCAAATCTGAATTGAATCTTGTCGTACTCCCCCCTGGGGAAGATGCGCTTCACAAATGAAGTGCTGCAGAAAAAAAGGGAGCACGCGCAAGCTGGGGAGCCGCAAATCTTCCCAGACATTCATTTGCATATCTCCTCTCCTTCCCAGTGGGGACTGGAAACAGAGCTTTGTGTTTGCCCTGAAACTAGCTGGTCCTCATTAGGCATCATGTGTACCTAGTGCATTTTGGGCAGGCTGTGTTTGAAGATGCCTTCTTGCACCTGTATTTTTTTCTTTCCTCTTTTTTGCTCTTGAAAAATGGTAAATAAAAATTTGTTGCATAATGGTTCTCTAGATGCTGATAGTTAAGTTACTATCTTACAAAGAGGGTTTGGAATATTGAGGATGGATTAGTAGGGAAGAGTAGCAGATGAGGTCACTACATGTGACCTGGATTTACAAGATTCTATCTTGGTATCTGGTTTGGTTCAATGAATTGCTGAACTTTGTGGTAATCCATATTGAAAACATCCAGGACTCAAAGAAATCATAGTGTTGAAGACATTTTGGTTTCCTTGATGGACTCTGGAGTTAATAGCCTACATTTTTTTGCTGGTTTACCCAGCTATTGTGGGTTGCCCAGTTGAATTAACATGGGTCACCAGATGCCAAAACACTCTGTAATTCCATCTGACCTGGGTGAAAAACTCCTTTGCTAACCTTCATTTTAAAGTAATTCCTCAAGGTTCAACTTATGCAGATGGCAGAGTTGTTCCCAAACAGCACAAATGCTATGCACCTTTATAAAAATAAATTAGGTGGAGGATCTCCATTGCCAGGTCACAACCCCAAGTTCTGCATTTGCACTGTTTCTATTTCTTTGTGCTTTGCTGCATGGAAGGAGTTGCATTTCACATCAAAAGAGCTGCAAATGTGCAGAAATATAAGAAAATGTGTGGGCAGCATTCCATGGCTGGTTTCACAGACTCAGTATATAAGGTTGAGACTAAGTTATAGCTAGGAGAAGTTATAGCTTAGAAGAAAATCAACAGAGAACAAAAAACCCCACACTCTTCAGCAAAAAATATTTTATCCACTCATTTATTTTTATTTCCCCTTTCTCTAAAGAATAAAAACAAACTCACAAAAGACTTTCAATAAAAAACTTCTCACCACTGCATTTCTTCTCTACGTTATTTTGGCCTAACTTTATCCCACCTCAATACTGATATTTAGAAACTGGGTCATAGCTTAAGACAGGTAACTCGATGCTCTCATTGTCTGTGGAGAATTCTAGTACACCCATACTTTTAATTTCTTCTTTTTCTTATTTCCTTCAGAAAATACTGCATGTCAAGAAAGAAAAAAAAAAATAGTGAAAAAAAAAAGAAAACCATGTCATTTCAGGTTTCATTGTCTCATGTGTCGTCTTGTTAAAGTGCAGCATTTGGCTAGGACTTTCTTGTCAACTTACAATTCAATGTAAAGTGACAACTGCAGCCAGACATGGTGTGAGTTCTAAAAGGATGTGTCCATCAACAGAGCTTAAAAACTCAGGGGGGTGGAGGGAGGAAGGTTCACAAAATAGAGTTACAGTACTTTACCCCTTAAGTAAACAATAAAACATGAATTATGTTTACATTTCAACACAATTTAAAGACTTGGAGACATGTTGTTTTCTTCTTTTTTTTTTTTTAATTATTTAAAAATATTAGTTAGAGATGTTCACATCTAAAATTGGCATAACCTGAGACTCTTTGAAAGATCTTTCCCTCTATATTTGAGACTTACTAGTTCAGAAATGAGTAATGTATCTTGAATTTCAATTGGACAACCAGAGGTAGTTCAAATTATTATTCCTATTCTGTGCACACTAAAATTCTGGTATTGAAAGAGACCTTCTTCACTGTGAAGTTAATAAATTTATATAGGCAAAAAAATAATAAAATTGAAATTTTATATTTCAAAAAAAGTAATGTAAATTTACTCTGAAAGTAATGATCTCTTTTTCGACAAGCACCTCAAAATTTTATAGTATTGCAGATCAGAAGGTACCATTACCAAATCCAGTTGATTTTATCAACTGTGTCTTAAATTTTGCAGAACAAGTAATTTTGGTATATTAATTGCAATTATTTTCACTTTGCTTACTATTTTATTGGAAATTAATCCGGCAGTGAGAAAAAAAAATCATAAATCTGATTATTCACTAAGATTCCTATAGTTAAGTTTTCCTGGTAAATTAGTTCTTAAAAAACAACAATAACATCAACAGAAAAGAAAAGAAAAGAAAAGAGAAGAAAAGAAAAGAAAAGAAAAGAAAAGAAAAGAAAAGAAAAGAAACAAAAAGAAAAGAAAATAAAAGAAAAGACCACAAACAAAAAACACCCCACAAAACCAACCAACCAAAACAAACAAAAACAAAGCCAAATTAATTTTTCCAAATTTTTTTTAATATTAATACAACATGTTTGTCGTTAATTTTGGCTCCGTGTTTCTCTGCAAGATAATAGTGCTTTCACATCAGGAGTTTTTCTTATCTTAAGCTACTTTGATGTTTAAGTAGAAGCATTCTCTTATCTTTTTGATAAAATAAACAAGTTGATCTCTTAAAATTTGACATTTTTCTCCCAACATCAAATCATTTCAAAAGATATTGACTGACATTTTCCTCTTCTTCACACTTCTCTTACAATGATCAACATCAAATACAAATTCATTCTTTCCATCTTTACCTCTCAACCACCTTAGATGAAGATACAAAACTTCTTCACTTTTGCTTAGAACTCAGTTTTTTTTTTTTAAGCAGGGACAGTAAACAGTCCTTATCTTTATAACTTCATCAGAGTTTTTTTAATAACTAAATCCTTTTTAAGGTCAAAGTTTCTGAGAACACAATATTCTATACCATAATATGCAATGTTTTTTTATTCATAAATATTTATTAGCCAGCACAATCTTGCTCCTTGGTTTATAATCTTTCCTGACCATACGGAAAATGTGGTCTACATCATAACTAAGAATCTTCTATGGTTATCAACATAAATAACATAGTAACTCAGACTGAGAGACAGGGGAAGAATGTGTGATTAGTAGCTGCTTCTACTGCTGTCACTGATTTCATCTAACAGCCACAGCCCCCCTGAAAAAACAGGTGGCTTCAAATGCTGATTGCATATAATTTTGTTTTTAATGTTACACATTTGGAATACCACGAACATAAACCTTTGATGACAAAGAAAAATATTTAAACAAACAAACAAACAAACAACCCATCAATTCTTAATTCTGAGCTTACTAGTGCTCTCCAAAAGCCAATTAGGTATATTGAACAGCTACTGGTGTTAGACTATTCTGGTGTTTTCATGAATGTGCTGAAGCTGCTAATCTGCTATGGATGTCACATACTAAGGGATATGCTGAGCTGCCAAAGCATACATTCCAAAAGTTACTCAGTATAGTAGTATAAAGCATATGGAATATATTTATATACCCTCCACTATGTACTGAAGGGAAAGGTGTGCTATAAAAGACCTCATAAGCACACAGTAGAGTGTGTCACCTGCTCCTGCACTCTATATTGTTATGTCAGTGAGTGACTTTATTAGCTAGACAAGAACTGCAGGCAGGCAGTAAGTGATGTATATTAACAACTTCTCTCAATTATATCAGGTCCTGACCCTGCTCCCGTTGAATTCCATGGCAAAACTCCCACTGACACCGATTCTGTAGGCTTGGGATTGCATTTATTAGCATTTGGAGACTAATTTTAACTGTATTTTATACAGACTTAGAGAACATTCATTCTCATTTCACAAAAGAGAGAAGAAAATCAGTGGCTGAATTTAGGGTAGTTTCTGAAGGTCATAGCTGGAATTACTGAAGACAGAACTGAACTCACATTTGTGGTTTCTGCAGACATTCAAAGCCAGGCAGAGGTGAACTGTCCTGGGACATAGGTTTTGGAGGGTTAGAGGACATATTCAGTGGAAGGTGCTGCACATGACCTGCACACCTGTTTTTGCGTTTTCAAGGGAACTCCAACTGGAGTGAAGAACAAAAATTTTCCTATTTCAATGCCAATAATTTGCAATTAAGCAGAATACTGGACAATCTGACAAGCTGATTAATTCCACCATTTTTAGGAGCTTGTAGCTACCTTACAACTGGCAATTTATACACTGTGCACCTAAACCCAAGAAAGAAAAAACAGGTGATTGCAACTGATTGATAGAGCGCAGAAACCTGACTGACAGCAGACAGGAGCACATAAACCTGCTTAACAAGGATATTTAATGCAAAGTGGATGTGTTTGGTTACATATAAATGCTCTCTCCAGAGTTACACTTTCCTGTCAGATTTTATACTACAGAAATAAAGGGTTCACATGCAACTACTGGCACATAAGGCACTCACAGCTGTTCTTGAAGGAAATAATTTCTATCACCAGCTGTAGTTCTCCTCCCCAGGGATGCAACCTTTACAGTTCTGTCCCTTCTCTTCTATTCATTCCTTATCAACTGAACATTTAAAAAAAAAAAAAAAAAAACAAAAAAACTATGGAAATTAATAAACACACTCACAATATTGTGAGTAAGTGGAAATCTGAGGCTCTTCACAGCATGTGTATCACACGGGACTTCTCTTGGGCCATAGATTATAGCTCCTTTATGCCACACATCCTACAGACCAGTTTTTGTTCTGTGCCACGTGGGTTTCTGTTCTTTCTGTTTTCCACTTCATTCATCCTTCAAAATAATTTGTTTTATGAAGTTATGCCTGGTTCATGAAGTCAGGACATTTGACCTCAAATATTACACTAGTCTATTAGAGAATTATGCAGAAAGGAAAAAAAAGAAACCTACAAATTTAAGGAGACAGTGTGTGTCTCATAAAATACACATACTGACCAGTTATTGACCTCTGCTCAGAGATGTAAGTGGGGTGTTACTTGAAAATTCTTTTTAATACATTGCTGGGTATATGGACTATTTGTGATATGTATATGATAGGCTTGTTTGTTCCTGGTGTCTGCTGGTATGCAGAAACTCATCTGTAAAGAAAGATTGGTTTGGGAGGAAAACTAAACTAAAACAGGTACAAAAGGATATTGCAAAAGAGTCTTCATGCCTACAGAAATACCTTGTAAATTTCAATAGGGATGAAAATATCAGATTTTTTCAAAAATAAACACAGTACTTTTCAGCTTCAATTAAATCCCACTGCATTGAAATGCCAATACATGAGAGTATTTAATGGCACTTCAGAGGCATCAGGGGAACTTCAGCTTGTACTTAGAGTTAACACATGCTTAAAATGTCCATCAGTTTGGTTTCTTAATATGCAGATATATCCTTTCTGCAGTCTTTAAACTACTTATTAATTACAATTATTATTGGACATTTTACTTCGCTTATAGCTTCACTTCTATAAAGAGAATTACCATAAGACTTGTGCAGAAAAGTTTGAGTTTGCTATTGAAAGAACTCTACTGTTTTTCTATGACGAGAATTCTTTCAAGCTTTTTTTTTCCTTTATTTACAATGTTCCACAGCAAAACTCATCTTATAATCTCTGTCCTTTATGTATGTCATTCATCCCCAAATGAAGTGTCATCTGCTCAGTGTAGGTATCTTCACAGTACTATTTTTACAGTGCCATCTCTCTGTCTTCACTCTTTCTTTGCTTGTACTATTCATCAAATAAAATATTTTGTGTTGTATCTGTATACATTGACATAAAAACCTACCTGATATGGAGTCAATATAAATAGTGTTACATTTTATTAATTCAAAAATCCTGTTTGGGTGGAACTGCTCTATGAACAACAGTATACTTTTTTTAAGTCTGTATCTCTAGCCCCAAACAGTTTTCCACAGTACTTCTGAAAGGTTGTGAAATAAATTATTCTTCTGGATATGTGAGAGACTTACGTAATAATGTCAGTTAAATCATCAGCTCTTTGATAATCAAGTTTAAAAAAGAGAAAAGTAGAGAACTTTTGGCTGTTTTCCAAAAAGGTCCTCTGAAAAAAGTAATTACTCTGAAGCTATGTATTTGCAAAACATTCAAACAAATTTTTAGTGGAAAACATTACTTCAAAACTTGGTCAACTGCAAAAAAAAAGTCAATTTTTTGAGTGAAATTTGGTATTCCAAACCAGTGTTTTCATCCACTTGTAATACTTTAGGTTATGGATAATAATATTAATACTTATGAAGGGATAAATATAACAAAATTTAAAAAAAGTAATTCATGGTCTTAGTCATCAATGTGTCTCTCTTTACCTTCCCTTTTCTTGTATCCTTTGCAATCTTTGCTGCCATATTTTTATGCTATCATTTGATTATAACTTATAGCAACATATGACATATAGCTCATATAAACAATCAGTAGCCACCAGACTAATCACCATTTTTGACAAAGATAGCTATTGCACAATTATGACAGAAATAAGAGTACCTTCCATGCCTTTCTCAGGTGGGAACAGCTGGTGAGTGTCTAGACTGAATCTATGGCAAAGAGTAGATTTATTTAGTCACGATGCTGTATTATATTAAGTAGACATTGAAATTCTTCTTGAACTCACTAATCTGAATATTACAATGTCCAAAATTAGATGGATCTGCTCAGTTTGCACACACTTGAGTTTTGCAACAGTTTCTGTAAATCTATCAGCAATAAATTATAACACTCTCTTCCTTTAACATATTTGGGTTAACCACCCAAGAGAGAAGGTATTAAACTTTTTAGCTTAGAGCACCAGGGAACAGTGAATTTCAGGTACCTGAGCTGGTACTCTGCATTTGTCATTAGCTGCAGCTCTGCGCTGGCTTGCCACAGCACAAGTCATCCTGGAAAATGAACATTTAGCAGAATTAAACCCACTGTGACACCGTGTAAGTAAAGCTGATATCCAGAAACAGCGCAAAAAAAAAAAAAAAAAAAAAAAAAAAAGCTTAAAACCAAAAAATGGGGAAGCAAATTATAAGAAATAGAAGCCATTTAATATTGATAACACACTTGATTCCAAGAAAGAATTGCCAAGGGTGCATGACATAAGAAATTAAAAGACACAAAAGATAGTACAAGTATTTGTTACTTTTAATAGCAACTGATAGCATTATTTCAAGTAGAAGATTTTCTGGTCATAGCAGATTTTCTTGCTCATAGTTTAGGGTGGTGTAGATGGTATGGCATCCTAAGGTCTGATAATTAGTCAGGTATTTCTGACTTCTTTTTTTTTTCTTTCTTATTCAGTGGCAGTTTGAGAATCTACACCAAAACAAAATCTGGATATGAATTATCTATATTTTTAGAATTCAGGTTTTTTTTTTTTTTTTGCTTATTCACAAAGTTTAGAAAGTATTCTGGGAAATCAATTTGAGAATCATTAAGCTTAGAGAAACTTTCCATGATGAGATCTTCATTAGGTGTGAAAGAGCTGCAGATGTGTGCCAATTTATACCAGGTGCAGATCTGACCTCTGGCATTCCTTAGGCTTTATTCACATTGTTATCCACATATTTTTACATTTATGTTTTGAGAGCCGTGCCTCACTGATATCTACTTCAGACAACTTTATCTGTCAATCACCTAGACATGGATGCAACACTCATCACTTGTATTTGAATACCTGAGTTGTACTCTCTGGCTGCATGTGGGAATTCCAACAGTCATCATTATAATCTGTGACTGAAGGCTCATATTTTAGGGGTTCTGCCTACATATCCTAGGTGCCTAGAAATATCATATGCATATGAGTTGTGCGGCAAAGGAATTCAGGGAAGTCTAGCAGGAAAACAGTAAAGGAATTGAAAAGCCAAAAATGTTCACTCAAATGAAGATAAGGTCCTCACAGTGGGATGACGAAAAATGCCTCTCATAGTTTAGGATTTAGAGTTGGGAACTCACCCTTGGAGAAGGACTTTCAGGCGAGATTAACTACTTTTTGAAAGTAAGGAGGTAGAAAAGGCTCCAAGGCAAAAAGCAAATTCCAAGTGTCTGTATCTTCTGGTTTGTCATTTTTTCAAAATTGTTTAAAATTGGGAAGGGAGAATAAATAACCTCTGTATCTCCTAATCTCCTACCACCCTAACTTCCAATCAGCTATTTAGTATTCTCCCACTGATATTTTAAAGTCATTGTGTTTCCCTTAAGATAATCAGATTTATGTTCATTTAACATGCAGAGAAGAGGGGCATGTAAGTCAACAACCGCCACACAAAATGTAATGAGAAATACTCTTATCTATCAAAAAAATACTGATCTATCTCTATCAAGAGTCTATGAGGTAATCCCAGTGGGGTTTTGACCATAATACAGATGCTTAACAAGATTCATTTTCCTACTCTCTCTTCATTATATGAGAGAAAGTCCTCAGAATATGTACGGAATAATTTTGTTTATATTCAGCTCTGCCAAAAAGAAAAAACTGTGTTGATTAGTACTGAAATATTTCAGCCATTCCTTTTTCTTTACAATGCATTGGTTTAATTTTTTGTCCTCTATTTGTTCTATTGTAAGATGCAGTGGACTTAAGAAAAGCAATTAAAATCCAGCATCAGTCAAAGGTGGGCACCAAGGATGATGTTAAAAATGCGGCTTTTAATCTAAGATTATTTTTTAGTTTTATTGGGTGGAATTTACCGGAATTTTCAGCATCCTTAGTATGTGTGGTTTTGTATGCGTATGTAGAGACAAGTTTGGTCATGTTTACAGTAATATTTCACTGTGCAAGTCTTTGATGGCTCTGAAATTTCCTGCTATTTACACTTGTTATCCCTTAAGAGTCTCAGAACAGTGATACTTTCTTCCAAGGGTTCCCTCAGTTGTGGTTTGAGCTTCAGACAGAAGAAAACAAATGTATCACGTGACCCCTGGGCCTAATTACAGGAAGAACAAGCCAAAATTTGCATACCAGATACTCCTGGAATCTCAAACACTTAAAATAAAACAAAATGTTGAAATACAGGTCTGTTTCTCCTCCTAGTGAATTAAAAAAAAAAAAAAAAAAAAAGCCAATCCACAACCAGATCCTTGGGGTTTGCGTGATTAAGAAAGGGAAAAGGTGTTATTTTCTTAATAAGAAAAGTTATTCCTTGGGAATTACTGGCTCAGATTTAACAATTATTATTTCATTATTTTTTCTCTAGTTCCTCACAAATTCTTTGAATATCCTCTTGTTTACATTTTATTTTTCTCTTCTTTACTTCCCTACAGAAATTCCTCTCCATGTCAATCTATATTTAATGTCTTTGGTTTAAGATTTATTATGAATTCACATACTTTGATTTTTTTTTTACAGCAGGGCTCCCAGGTTAACTCTTAGGAATATTTTTTCAGTAAACTTTGAACAGCATATAGACCCCTAAGAATCCAATGGGATTTTAGCCAGCTATGCTCTGTTTGGTTTTTTTTCCCTCTTCACATCACTGTTTTTTGAGGATTATTTTCATTAGAGTTTTTTGGTTTGTTGGTTTGTGGGTTCTTCTATTTTTCTGGGGTTCTCTTGTGTTTTGTTGCTTGTTAGCTTGTTCGTCTTTTTGTGAACATTTTCCATTAAATGATTTTGAAATAACTCGCTGCTGGAATCAGCCTGTCGCAAGAAGGTACACAGGAATTAAGGAAATATGCATGTGTTAGAGCATGGCCATATTTGGCAGATGTAGATGTGTGATAACCCCTCCCACACCCAGATGTGTGCATTCAGATCTGTGGAAATCAAAGAAGAAAATCTGGCACAAACTTCAACGCCCTTGAAGTATACCAGGCATCTGCCAAAATTGTCAGACTAAGCCTGCAGATCTTCAAAAGGGCTGCATTTGGCTCCATGTTCAGAAGTAGTTTGCAGAGTGCCCTGCCAGCATAATGTTGGCACAGATAGCATCTCTACCTCGAAATTAGTTTTAGGTAAAGACAATTTTATTCCAGCTCACAGAAACATAAAAATTGCCATAGCACACAAGAAACAGATAGATCGGGCATGAACTTTTAAAACCGGCTGGCACCAGATGCTTCAGAGAAAGAGATGAATAGTACAATTTGCCCAAAGGGGAAATTTCTTCTTAAGCCCTTGTAGGTAGAAATTAGCTTATGAACTTATATCCCTTCCAAAATTATCTATTATTATTGCTATGATAATTATTAATTATTATCATGATTACTCCTATTTTTCTATAGTTATTTTTATCATTTTAACATATGTTGTGTTTATCACCATATAGTCTTGGAAATGTCCAGTTCTTTTCCTTTACTTTTTCGTTTTCTTTCCCCCTGGAGAGTTTGCTAATGGATGTAATACAGAAATAATGGTTATAATTTGCAGCTAGAGAATTGCACCCATTTAAGGATATTAAAGTAGTTTTTCCAAAGACTATTAAATTTAGCTTCAGCACATCTATTTTGGGTTGAGTAAATATCAACATTTCATCCATAAAGGAATTAGCACAAAATGGAGACAAGGTCAGATTTTTCAGAGTAGGATACTTCATATTTGAAGACCCAAAGAACCCATTTTCAACTTAGTTTACTTCCCCGTGAAGACACTGAAGGTCTTTGAAGTTTTAGTGTGCAATGGAGCCTGAGAACCCCTGAAAATCTTCTGTCTATTCCTGATTTCCACTGTGTTTTTTCACACCACTATGGTGTTTTGTAATGTCTCTTCTTTTTCCT
>VZSU01000966.1:116364-229306 GCA_013398715.1 Nesospiza acunhae
TAGACAAATGCAAAGAATTTCAGACAATAGTAAAAGCCTGAAGCTGGAACATACAAGAGGTATTTATACAAGAGGTATTTCAATCTGGTAACCTTCACTAAACTAAGAATAAAGCCAATGTCTCTGGAGTTATTCTCCAGTAACGCTATAGCTGACCTAAATATTAAAGGATCTAACCTTCCAGTTCATCATTGTTTGAATAGCTTGTGTGACATTGGAAGATGTGGTCAGGCCTTGGGCTTCAATCAAATGAATATTTTCAAATTTAGTGTAACTTTAGTTTAAAAAATGTTGTTGTGACCATATCTTCACCCACTAGGGGATTGTGTATGGTTTGTGTCTAGGAGGCAAGTTGCAATGGCAAAGAGTAGAACTCAGGGTAAAAAACAAGAAAACACTTACAAATATAACATAACTTTTCTACTTGAATGTTTTCCTCTACTCCTGAGCAGAGGAGGAAGAAAGAGAAAACAAATGAGCAGAAGTGTCTACCCATTCCTGCAACTCACGGAGAGGGGGAAGGCACATTGTGTATCCTGCCTCATTTATCACTGCCACCACCAGCTCCATTCCAGGAGGAGCACAGGGCCCTCAAAAGATCTCTCCCACACTTCTCACTGCCTGGTGTGTATCATGCATTGTTTGCTGAGTGATTAGTGAGGCATCTGTAGGTATATTAATGTGGAAGGTTGGATGTGTTTGACAAGAAGTCAATGATTCTTTCTGACATGACTTTAATAGACCCGAAGAGGTGGTTGTGGGATGATACTTCTAATGGGATATAGATATGAACGACCCAAGTTTTATGACAAAGGTCAATGATATTGGTGATTAGTGTGGAGAAGAAAATTTTACTGGCCTGGTAGGAGGCAACTTGCATGATTCATGGACAGTTTCCGCACCCACACCATTATTTAGGATAACAAAAAGTCCACAGCAAACAACAATTATGCAATTTATCACATAATAGTGAATTGTTAGACCTTGTTGGTTACTGTGTGGAGAAGATGAAGAACATTTTCTGAAAATGTATGTGAATGGGATCTTTTCTACCAGCATTTAATACATGAAAAGGAAGTCTCCAAAGAGGAAACTCAGTTAAAAAACAGCTACAAAGTCATTGCATATCCCTGCCATCAAATATCTATCCAGATCATCATATCAGGAATCAAGGTATCTGTGATCCATGTAGCATTTAGTATCGATGGCAGAATGAACTGAAGATTTCATGTTCAACAAAAGAAGAGGATTGCAATGTGAGAGTTACTAGGTCTACCACATTTTAACCATCTTTCACTGTGGAAACTCAGCTGTGATGAAAACACTCCTTGTCTTCAGTAAGAGCATATATGTGGACACAGGCAACAACAAAAAGGAAAAAAATAGGATAGTACAGAACATATATCATGGTGTCAGAGACAAGCGAAAACTGCCCACCCAGCTCCAAAATATGAAAGTCCAAAAAAACCCTCATGAACAAGGTGAAAACTATCAGTTTTATCAATTTGAGGACTGCCTAGATATTCCTAATTGACAGTTTCTTCAATCAAAAATGTTAATCTCTCCTCACAAAACTATTCTCTCATTCCCAACAAAGGACTGTTAGGGTAATTAAGATGTAATGAATATGAAGTCTCTTTAGTTATCACATTGGTGTTGACCATACTGCCTGCTTATCACAGTATTGTCTTCTTTTGGACCAGATTTGTACAGCTGTATGCAATGTGTATGCCACAAGAATGAAAAAAAAAACAAACAAAACACAAAAAAACAAACAACAAACTAAAAAAAAAAAAAAAACAACCAAACAAAAAAACACCCAAAGAAAATAAGAATCATCTAGATGTTTTTTAATGAAAAATAACATGGGCATAAGGAGAGAAGAGGAATAAGAAGAAAAGTGGAGGTATTATCAAATTAATTTGTAGAACCTAAAAATACAGAGACTATTCCCAAAGCCTGGAAACAGTTCCTTCTTCTCACATTCTTCAAGATCTAATCATATATCTTAATACTAACACATTAGTACTA
Organism: Nesospiza acunhae; assembly: GCA_013398715.1. Classification (NCBI taxonomy): domain Eukaryota; kingdom Metazoa; phylum Chordata; class Aves; order Passeriformes; family Thraupidae; genus Nesospiza; species Nesospiza acunhae. Next base: position 118,396 of record VZSU01000966.1, read on the forward strand.
GATTAATTCTCTTTTGTGATGAGAATCAAATTCAGAACATATTGTACGATCTTTGAAGTCATACTGTGCACTCTTGGTAGGAAGCACATTCCTGATAGTCTCTCACAGCAACCAAGAAAATAAATTTATTTGTGGGAACTTGTAATGTTCATTACAATTTGTCACTTGCACTTAGTTGCCAAGAATTATTGTGGTAAAGTACTGTATTTTGTAAAATTTAACATTTAAACTACATGCCAAACAGAGAAACTTGCATTAGAATAATAAAATTTGGTGAAATATTCAATGCCTGATGGAAACTTCTTGACTACCCCTCCTTAGTATGTTGTACACTGAGCATTTTACTTGATAGGCTGCTGGTTTGAGCAAGCAGTAAGGGATCTGGAGACTCTCACAGTTGATGCTGTGAAGAGATGGAGGCCCCATGGTCTTCTTATAGTAGCACTGAAACAACAAGAGGCAGTGAGCCACAGATTACTGTATTTTATAAAAAATTGAGAAAAAAAAGGCAAAAAAATATAACTTCACCCTTCCCACACCTCTGCTCAGAGTGTGGAGAAGGAAGATAGAATTGGACAACAAAAAAACAGTTTTGGAAATAATATGAGAAGATCATGCAAATATTAAAGGAAACATTATTCGAAGAGGGGAATACAAAAATATAGAATTTGTAAAGCCCCAATGGAGGAACCAGAATTAAGTCTGTTTCAAAAAGTTATTTGTGGAAACACCGGCATTTAAAAAGTACTTTATGCAGTGTTGTATAGTCTGTGATAATATTTGAAAAAGTGTACTCATCCTCAAGATATTTTGGTTCTAATTTTTCCTTCTTCACCCAAAACATTTTCTTCAGTGTGAATGTATGTGAAGCTGTACAGAGTGTAACCAAAAACCCTCCTCGGGCATGATACAACACACCTCACACAGAGCTTCTAGAGGTTTGCCAAAATGCTCACTCATGCCCATACCTCTGAATATTGAAGCCTAAAGATTTCAGTTTTTTCATATATTTGTAATTTTGTGGATTATTAATATCTGGTGATATAGCTGCTGGTGTTTTTCCTACCCCATCTACTAGATTTTAGAGTAATAGGCTAACCTTCTAACACATTCCTGAAATACTGTTCAGTCTTATTTTCAAGAAGAGAACACACAAGGAAGACATTTTGTTTTCCAACTAGAATCTGAGAAGACACAATGAGAAATGGGGCATAGAAGCCCTGGACCAACTTCAGTGGAGCAGTACCGAGGGGAAAATTACCTAACCACCTCCTCTTCTAATTGGACAATATTTATTAGGTAGGCTAATTTGTTAAACTTATAAAAAATGTAGAAAAACGATACCAGGTCTAACCACAACCCATAACTATGGAGACACCAGGGAGTTTCCAATAAAGGCCTGCTTTTTTATTTTACCATTTTAACACTATTCAAGAGTTTCTCTTTTGATATGCCTAACAGATATTAATAAGCCTATTAGTATGCCTAACAGATATTGATAATTCTAGCAGATATTAAGTGCATCCATGCCAACATCGACCTGACATAAAGGAATACAACATACAGACTCATGAGCACAAGGGCAGAGGTCCATTCCTTGTGCATTGTGAAATTCCTGTGTTTTATGAGCATTCCAAGACTGTCAGGGTTCTGGTTGATTTTTTGCAGCATCCTTGAGGGTCATGGCCAGGATCCTGGACCATTTGCATGGAGCAAAAAAGGGGGTGGTTTTTTTCAGTTTTGCTGGGGTTTGCTGAGGGATAATGCTGGGTTCCAGCCATTCACCTCTCTTGTACACTCAACTCTGAACATTGTTCGTGTTGCTGCTAATTTTCTTATTTAATTGCTAATATTTTTGTAATAAATTGTTACAAATTCATGTCTTATAAATTGTTCTTATCTCACCAGCGATCCTCATCTTTCTGTGCCTCCAATTCTCCTCACACAGATCCCTGGTTTTATTCTTCATGCTGACAGTATGAATTACAGGAGAACCCAAACCACAGTTAGAACCTATGAGTGATGGAAGAACCTAACACTGCATAAATAGATCTAAACCTCTAAGACTGCTTGTTGAACTTTATTTGATATAGTTCAGTATTGTTTCCTACAGTCATGCTGCCTTGGATTTTTTTTTTTAATTGCAAAATAACTTTTATTTAAATGAATGAAATAAATACAAAAAAAGCAAATAAAATATATTTTTTATATATATATGCATATATATGCATATATATATATATATATATATATATATATATATAAAGCTCCGCTGGCAATTATGCTGTTGAAAATAGTGTATAGTTTACTTTCTAATACCCAAGAGTGCTCCATCTGTTATATCATATGAAAGGAAATCTAAAGAAAACAATGTGTTTTCTGCAGATAATCAAAACCTGGCCTGAAAAGAAAATGGACCTTTCAAGGAAGTGCCCTTCCTGGCATTAAGCATGCTACCTCAGGAGCAGGACTAAAATCCTTGTCATATTCTTCTTTAAAGAAAAGATACATGATCAAACTGATAAAGTGATGTATTTTTTGAATAATACATTGCTCAAGGGCTCAATCTACATTATATACTACATAACCATAATTTGTAATGTTTACTTAAACAGTGGCTCTCAATAAAACACTTAGAATCACTTAGCATCTTGTCCCTGAGCAGTTTGCATTAGAAATCTGGACTGCTCAATTTCATTGTGCTAAAGGCAGTAAACACAAGAGAGAGGGAAAAAAATCATACAAAACAACCCTCATCTTGGACTGAGAGAGGAGAAAAATGTCTCTCCAACACAATCTCAAAATCATATTCTTTCTGAACTCACCATACCACATAGGATTGAATTCTCTTATAACTATGTAGAATTAAACAATGATATTGTTGCATATGTTAAGAAATGTCCAACAAAGGACAGGCCCTTTAACCTTCAGAACCACAATTTTTTCTCCTCCTGTTACACAATCTGTGAGTTCCCTTCCCATTTAAAATGAATTAACAAACACCAAAGCTACTTTTAGGCTGTTTCATCAATGCAGTCTAAAGGGATATAAAGTAAGGAGATTTTCTTTGGCTGGAATCCAGATGCTAATGGTGTTAAAATGCATTCTTACTGCATTTAAGCCAGTAGTTAGGTCAAGTAGACAAACAGATTTCAGAGGATGTTTAAATAAACAGTCTATTTAATGTTGCTTTGGAACCTGCATGTTTTGGTTGTCTAGCCTCAAAATACCAGCTAGTTAGGAAACATAAAGGCAATGGTGACTGCTTGGTTTGGAAAGAAATAACAATAACATCAGGGTTGTATATGCAGCAATTAATTTTATAGAAATATATTAGGTATTGATTAATATTCTTCCACATGCCTCTAAAAATACAAGCTTTCTTTTAAAGACAATAGATTAAAAATGATCAAAAGGAAAGCTATTTAAAATTAAACTTACTAATAGGCTGGTGGAGCTCAGTGGCACAAAATATCATTAAGCTAAAAATCCATTAAACATGAGGCAAGCTTTTCTAAAGAAATGCACTTCTACAAAACCCAGCAGAGAAAATATGTATTAAAAAAAAAAAAAAGAGAAAGAAGGAAAAAAAATATTAACTTCATTGTTTTAGAATTTAAACAAGTAACTGATACAGTTAAGAGAAACTCATAATGATAAGGATCTTTATAATTTTCTAACTCATTCTCTTTTAATAGATTCAGAAACTAGTTGGTAACATCATCCTGTTAGAGATATGTTCTAATCAATAGTAATTGAGATGGTTTGGATAGCTTCAGTGATGTGCTTCTGTGGAAAACGCCTTATTAGAGTTGATCAGAATACAGAATTTCTGCTCATCAAAAGTCCTTATGTTTTGTCAGCTCTTTTAATCTTGAAATGAAATGAAAGGTCAAAATAACCCAATCCTTTGAAGAACAAAAATTTTCGCAGTAATTTAATTTGAAATCACTGAACTGTTTTATTTTAATGTCGAGCTAACCTCTCTGTTGACTCAAATCCCTTCTTTCAGGAAGTTTCCTGCCATTAAAGATGTGACACATCAGCTACAGCATCACAGGGCTTTATTGTGCCTTCCATCACAGGAGAAAAACGATATCTCAAAAATGCACTCTTTTTTTTTTCCCCATAAAAGAATGGAGAAGATAAATGAATGCTATTTATGTATGCATCCATTCATTTAGAGGATCTTGTTTTTTGCAGTATTTCTAAGAATAAAAAAGACTTGTAAAGTAAAGGATCTAACACCAAAATGGACAGTATTGAGTGGGTTCACACATGAACACTCTTACAATGAGTGGTTCGCATGTCCACCACTTACATATCTGTTATTCCAAACTACCTCTTAACTTTTATAAAAAAATAAACCTTAACTTTTATCATAGAATAAGTAAAACTGTCAAACCATATTGGTTGTGCTGTGATTGAGATTTTGGTGTTTCATTGTTATGTTGCTTTAGAGATTTATCCTAGGAGGGTCCTGCTNTTTGCCTTAAAAGGAAGTGCAAACGTACCAAAATGCCCACAGGTTACAAATAAGCATTTATAACACTGTAATGCTGATATATAACACCACTATAACACAGGAAACAACATACATTTAACAAAGGTAGATATAGATGTTTAAATATGTAACCACCAAAGGGCAAAAAACCTCATGTGGGATGTTTAAACAAGCAGCATACAAGTTCAGGCAGTATAATCATCAAGTAAGAACTATGTGTAGAATAAGCAGAAAAGATGTCAGGTAGAACAAGAGACCAAGTCTCCCTCTTAAATGTTAAGGGACGCTGGATGAAGATTAGATCTCACTTTCCACTTCCTTTAGAATATGGAGAGTACAGCATCAAAAAGCAGGAGGAAAAGAAGGGAAAGAAAAAGCCACCTACTCAATTTTTGGCTTCCTGTGTCAAAAAACTACTGAGCCTAATCATGTCAACCCCAGTGCCCATGCCTATCAAGGCAATACTAATTGTAAGGAAACATACATGTGTCCCAAGAGCAGTGAACTGTTTAAGTTTCCGGGCTCCAACGGGAAATGAAATGACCACTGTCAAAGCTGCTTAAAGATTTAAAGTATCATCCCCCAGAGATAAAATGAATAGGGAAGCAATAGAATTTAAAAATACAGTGGAAAGCAATAATATGATTAATACTCTGTCTTTTTACCAGTAATACTGTCACATTTAGAAACTCCCTTTAAGTTTTTTTTTTCATGCTGTACTATTTAAAGATGTTAAGTGTCATTATTCCCAGTCTATTGATATCTGAGACATGAAGCAATAAAATAACTCATCTAAGGTTTCTACTTGGCCATAGGTTAGTCTTCAAATAAAATATATGGTTTCTGATATTCAATCCCTTGTCCAATCATTTGGGCCATAAAATTGAAGACACTACAGTGGTCATTATTGTGACCTTTGATCTCTTGGTATGTTATTAGTCATTTAAAAGTACTTTTGTAATAAGAACACTATAGGCAGAGAAGAGCCGTTGACCCAGAAGGTAATAACCTACCCTCAGCAAAGACTATCTTTTGTCTGGATATTTATATGCTAGTTATCTGCACAAGTTTCCATAAACTATCACATTCTGTCACACTTGTAAGATATTGTAGGGTTGGGAAGCATGAGCTGACAATCCCAGCTAGTGATATGAAGTTGAACAATTTATTCTAATCTTGCTCAGGAGCTTACACATCTGTATGGAACATGGCTTTTAGGAGCAAGTGATGAGTGAGAGTTTTAAATGTGCTCAGAATTTCTATTTCATGACTGAAATATTCTTTTGGCCTAAATTCTTCTTTAACTGCATTTGATCATGCAGCTCCTAGACTAAGGTTCATTTGTGCTCAGGCTATCACAGCCACAAGTTCAATTTCTTAAAGTTTGGTAGCATCAAAATTCACTATCTTTCCTTTGTTAAACATTTCTATTTTAAGCAGCTGAAATTTGGTAGGGGGAAAAGAAAGTCAGAAGTCCAGCATGGATGGGATAGCCTTAATTATTACCTAGAATTACAGGACAATGGAGACAGAGCAAACAGCAGAGCTCTCAACAGTGTTGGGGGAAAGTGATTTTTTTTTTCTAATCAGTAAGTAGAGTTGGGATATTTTTGTTATGGAAAAGGGAGGCAAAAATAAACAAAGAAAAAAGTATAAAAGAAAATAAATATAAAAGAAAAGAAAGAATAAGACCCAGAGAAGTATTACTGCTACTTCTCTTGCCATCAGAAGAATGGAAACTCATCCCTGGAAAGTGATGATTGCCTGATGAAATTGAGAAAATTGCTGCTATTGATTGAAAACACCTTCCCTTCTGAAAGAGAAGAACTTCTCCACCAGCCCCTCCCTCAGGGGCAGTAACTGCAGATCTGCCTTTTCATTATGCCAACAAAGGAGAATAATACCATAACTGCATTATCCCATTGGTAATCTGCTGCCTTAGGAAACTTCCAGCTTTGCCTGTGGCTAAAGCCAATGGTGCTGCCCTGGAACTGATCAGCTCTTCTGAAAGAGTTATTTAAGGGAATTACTTGGAATTCTGCAGAAGGCTTATTTGAGGGTCATGCACTGCCCTGGAATAGCTCCATGGTTATTGGACTAATTTCTGTGATTTCTTCTGTGTACATTCTGATGTTTATAATTTTAATCCTATAGCAGTAAAAAAACAAAGGAAGAAATCAACCCCCCTCAAAGCATCATGAAACTCCAAGAAAAGAAACAAACAAAAAAAAAAACCAAAACAAAAAAAAAAATCTCCCAAGCTGAAAAAAGAAAACCAAACAAAAAAATCAAATCAAAACAAAGCAAACAAATACATATCTCAGGTGAACATTAAAAGACTGTTAATGAAAAAACAATTTTATGGCAATTCTGATCATAGCCATATGTGACTTAAGGGCTGAAAATCAGACAGATTAAGGACAAATTGAGGTCCAGATGTGCCTGGCCTAACTCCATTCGTAAATAAGGAGAAATAATATCAGGCCTAAGGACGAGCATAAAAGAATGAAGATGAATACTGTCTGACTGCAATTCAGAAAGTCACAGTCAGCTCTGCAGAAAAGACCTAAAAAGACCTAAAAATACTTGTGCTCATTTGACAGTCATACCAAAAACTGCTACCTGATACAGACCACAGCCCAAAATATACCCCATCTTCATAATGTGGTGAAGCCATCAAATGCTAAAACATTGCTTCACTTGCCTAACCTAGATATCAAATGGATAACCTTTTAATTGCCATCCAGTTACTAAGTTTCCATTAAAAATCAACCTATCTTGTAAAAAAAATAATATATTTATATATGAATGTGCATGTATAAAAATATAAAAATTATTGCCCAGAGAGAAAATAAGCATCTTCTAAAGGATACATCCACCTTATTTTAAAGACCATCATGGTAGGTGATAGATCATTCTTGGAAACTGGCCATTTCTTGCTGCTGACCTTAAAGACAAATAAGAGTGGACAACTTTGGTTAAAATGCTGAATTTTAAGTGTATAATAAACATCAATTTATACTCTTATACACACAGATAGTTTTTTGATTGCCCTTCCTAAAGTCCCTGAAAGTTTCTTGATTTTCTAAACAGTGAAGGAAAGGGAAATAGTAATGATGTCTCAATGTGTTTATGGAGAACATCAGCCATTAAAAATTTCAATTATAGATAAAAATGTTCTTCTATATGTTACTGTAAGTATAGTACTGTAATAGAAGAGTCAAAATTTGATTTTAAATTTGAATATCCGACATTAAATTCATTTTAGGAAAGATAACTTCTAGGGTTGTCAACTACCCAAGCTGTAACTATTGTTCACATCGTTTTATGGAAAATTCACAAAATTATTAATTTGTTTGTCTCTTAAAAGTTGAAATTGCAATTTTAGTAAATGTTACTTCCCCTCTTATTTCTGGGAGGGCCAAATTTGTACCCAAGAAGTATAAGAGAAACTATTTTGCCCAACAGGCCTTGAAATATGGGTTATCACTGCAAAGATTTTAGTAGTTAACATATTAAAATCTAAACGGGCTTGATGGGCACCCAGTATACAAAATGGTGTTAGACTGAGGCTAGAATGAAAAATAGAATGAAAAATAGCCAGTATACATTTGTAAATATGCCATATTTAAATATTCATAACTATAAATCTTGTTTATTTTGAGGCTTTGCTGTCTATTCTTTCTTGGTGAATTTTATAATCTCATTAGATTTGATGTTTCCAGTTTCAGCCATTTGGAGTTAGTCAAGCACATAAATCCCAAATGGAACATATGGAAACACCACTGTACTTTTTGTTACATACATAACTTGGAATTGGCTGAAGTGATGCAACTCAAACATTTCAGACAAAGGAACACCACTGGCTTGAGACCAAGACTAGGAGATGCAGGAGTGTAGAGCACATGCTGGAAAAGTGCACATGTGTTACGGAATAAATATGCAAGACTTGATTACTTTAATCGCTCTTCTGAATGACAAATTCATTAATGCTGCACTCTATGAATATAGCTGCACCTAGGATTAATCATTATCAAAGTAAATCAATAAAATTACTGGGATATTTGAAGGGATATAGGCCCAGCCATGACTAATGAGTTATTGGAGAAGAAAGGAATTCACTTGCAAACAAAAGCTGGACATTTGTATAGTTTCACCAAGAACTGGAGTTCATGGAATAAAAAAGATTCAGATATCTTAAGCATTCAAAAAAGGTTTCATAAATACAGGTAGTTTAATTCTACAGAAATGTGATGTAAGCAAATTGTCCACAACATATTTTTTCCTCTTTCCTTAATTGAGAGAAAAGACAAATTCCTGTAGAATGAAACAATTCAGGGAAGCAAAAATTATTTTGACAAAACAGGAAAAATAAAGGAAGCAAATATTTCATCCAAGGAGATAAAGCACACTGAACAAACACTCAGATTTCAGGACTAGTCATGATTAGAGAGCAGTAAAGAAATTAGTTTTATCACTGCTGTCAGTTCTTGAGCTGAGGACAACTGCTTTAACTCTGTAAATATACCACCAGACTTCACAAGCCCAGAAACTCCTAAATGTTAATACAACAACACAAGGAGATTGACTTTTTTCATGTGGAAATTATCAGTAATATTTTGATAGATCCACTAAAAAAGAAAAAAAAAAATTCCAGCTCTAATCAGAGCTATAATTCAGCATGGAGATTCAACATGGTGATTCAACATGATTGTCTGCACATCCTAGCTATTATTATGGAAAAGACCAAAAGTGGCAATATCTTCTGTCTAATTTACTAAACTTAGTGCAGCAGCTTATGTCTTTCACTATTCCACCATGAATAGGGAAGTTTCTGCATGATTCCCAGATTTGTTTGTGATGAAATTTTCAGTCGTGTTTATTTCTGATACTCTTTCAAAATCTCCTGTAAAGTTACATGTGTCATATTTGAACTCTACGTTTATGTGGATATGAATCAAGGGGTTATTTCATCATGTGTGTAACTTCTGGGTTTTACATGAAGGAACTATTAAGATATAATCACTAAGGAGCTTAATGAGGGAACCAGCTGTGAGAGATCATTACTGCAGTGACCTGCTGCATGAGGTTAGAGAGAGAGAGCAAGACAAAGAACTTTCATCCTATTTAACTGCAGTTATAGAAGAAAGAAACAATTTATGTATTGGCTGCCTTTTTAGAGCATCTGTCTGGTTTTAAAAAAATAATGAGGCTTGCCAAAGATATTGAGAGGTTTTTTTGGGTTCATTTTTGGTTATTTTTTTTTTTAGTTTGGTTTTTTGAAGTGTAGATATATTAACAAAGACTATGAAGAAGGGTTCAGTCCTTGATCACTGATAATGCAAAAATAAGGAAAATTGACAGGAGTTTAATGCACTTTTTTTTTTTTGTGAAAACAATATGAAATATTAGTATTTTTAGGAGTTATCACATAACTAAAAGGAAAGTGTGTTATAATCTTCAGAGTGCCTGTAAAATGTGGGAGGTAGAAGGTCAGTATTTGTACATGACCCAATCATATTTCAATCTTCTTTCACTTCTTAATTTTACTAGATAGACCTTGCAGTTTGTTGTTGTCTTCTAGACTGATAGAATAATTCATTGTTAGTCATTTTACAATTGTTTCATAATTTGTAGCTTAAAAACATGACTCACACAAGATATTCTGTTTTCTGTTAGCCTAGCAGTGAATTGATATTTCTTGGATATTTCCACTTGAAAAACACAGAAATATTTTCTAAGCCTGATAGTTTAAATCCACTCAGTCATTCTATATAATTCCTCACAATTCCTCATACAGCCAAGACTGGGGAAATAACTTAGGCAATATTTTCAAAAGCCAGTATCGTATAAGTGTCTATTTCTCAGTTAAAAGAAAAAGAACAAAAGTAGGTATTCCCTAGATGGGGGAAGAAACTACCCACTACTGTTGATTATCACCCTGTTTATTGCTTAATTTCCCATCTAGAAGTAGTTCATGCAAAAGCATTGTTCAGTCAGGGTTTGAACTATACTGCTAATGCATTCAGGGCACTTAGAGATGCAAATAATTGTGTTTGCTTAATAAAGGTTCCATGGAAAATATATAAATGTGAACAAATACACTGGTGTGCAGGTTTTTCAAATTTCTAACCTCACCTTCCCTGTTTGGAGAAAAGAAGGCTAGGTAGAGGATTCAGCTTGCTGTCTCAGATCAAAACTTTAGGTATTGAGTGGTGTGACCTCCTGGAGTAATTGTGTCTCCTACCAAGGCTGCTTCTATCCACCCTACATAGTTGTCTGAAGCTATGTGGGCAGGAACTCTTTCTGTAAGCATTCGGGGATAATAAACCTCCTCCATTGCTCAAAGAATGAGTTCTTGTGCTAAAATGAAAAATTAAATCTGGGATATTATTATATTTATTTAATACAGGACACGAGATAAATTTTTTGCATACAATGAATGATGAAAATGTAAGGAAATAGATTTTTCTGAATAAAGTATGATTTGATCAGGTCTGAAAAGGAAACACACTTCCTACCTTTCAAGATTTTCAAGAGAGAAACCACAAAAATATACAGATAATATGATACTTCTCTCTTTACCTCTGATTTTTTAAGCTTTTCATGAAGTAAATTAGCAAATAGGTCCCTTGAAAATAAAGCAATGCCAAATCATTTAATTCCCAACTGAATAACATGAGTTCAATTTTTATTTTCTCTCTACTTAATTTATAGATATATAAATTTATAGATATATAAATTAAGTAGAGAGAAAATATACATCTTATATCAAGTTAAAATGGGAAATGAGTTATTGTCAAGCAAACTTTTTTTCAGTGAGGCGAGGAACAAGGCTCACTTGAGATGCAAGAGAAACAACTTCCAACTAGTGATATAGATAAAGCACAGATATTTTTGATGCATGATATTGGTGTCACAATCACTTAGATATTGCATAGTGTTGATTATATTCAAGTATATCCAAAGGCTGTTTTTGCTAATGACCATGGAGACTCAGAAGTAGAAATCAACTCAGGCTTCAAGAATGCCAGCTACATTTTTTTGTTATTTGTTGCTGTGGACATAAAAGTAGTTTGGACTTAGGAATTGGGATGTGAAAGTGAATTAAGTATATTATGATTTACATGCATGTCTGAAAGGGCATCTTCTTCCTTTTAATGGAATCAGAAGAGCAATTGACCTATAATGCATTAATGTGCCAGGTTTGAAATGTTTGCAGGCTAGGAGTTTGACATAAGGTACATTAGAACATTAGCAAAAAATCACACTTCTTTCCCAGAGAGCTGAAAAATCAGGCAAAGCTGATTCTGTTGGTGTTATAGAAAGGATGCTCATATATTTAACATAATAAGGAGAAGGCGTCTAAATGATGGACAGAATTTGTAAATGCCTATGTAAATACACAGTGAAATTGAAAACAAACAAACAAACAAGAAAAACCTCTTTAGGTTTAACTATCTTGGGGAATATCCTTCAGGTAAAAGAGTAACTATATTCCCTGTGTAACTGCTTTATTTTTTATTGTTAGTCCTAAGCCAGAAGGAGAATTGACAAAATGAAAATTATGAAAATTTAGGCTGTGGATTTTAAAAATGCAAATAAAATAATACTAATAGAAGATGACTGACTTAAAGTTTTGGGGGTTTCTGGTGCGAGTGAGCAATATCTTCTACAAAAACTCTTAAATAATATTTTTTAAGTTCACATTTAATGAGGGAAAGAATGTTTAACTGGTTGACTCCCATCTATAAGTTCACAATTTGCTGGATAATGACTGTTAATATCAATTAACCCATATTATTCACAGACAGAGGATCTTGGATCCTGTGCTAGGAAAAGAGATAATTTAATTCCCACAGAGGCTGTGCTTCTTGTTTTGTTTTGCTTTATGTGTACTTTATGCATACTTTGTTGACAAAATATAAACTAAAGTGAAGTGTATTAATATGTGGTCAAACCAAATAGCTTTGAAAACTTGCCTCTAAAAAAGAGTTCCCCATGATAATAAGAAACCATTCTCCAGAACCTTTCATATTTTCCCAAGAAACTTGCTTCACTGTGGCTAGTTATTTTTCTCTTTTCTAACATTAAAAATATTTTGTAGAAATACCCTTGGCCAATTCTGTAGTCTTTTCTGTAGGTGTGCAATGAACATCTCTAAAATAACTGAAGGAAAACCAGACTATGTGATGATGTCTCATTTTCCTTATGTCCAGCATCCCAGGAAAGGCTATTTTCTGCATATTTTTTCATAGACTTATTTTTTTACTTTTTTTGGTTGTTGTTTAATTTAATTTAAAAATTAGGCTGCATGTTATGGTCTCTATTCTGGCTTCTCTTAGACAAATAAGACAATGCTGGTGTTCACAGGGGGAAGAAGAGGGGGGAGGATAGGAGAATGCTGAAGGAATGGGGGTCTGGAGGGAAGAAAAAGGTCCTGCTGTTTGGTAGGCAGCCCTGCTGGGAAATCTCAAATCAAATTCTTTTGAAAAGAAGTGTTATTAAAAGTAACTTTAATCCTTCCAGCCAGATGGCTCATAAAAGCATACAATTAAGTCAAACAAATGACAAGAGCACTCTCTCTCCTACCTGTTTCCCCCTTCAGAGAGTAATTATTGCAGGGTAGTCTTGTCTCGTTTTGTGCAAATAGCAGTGGAGTGCTTGAATGAGGTGCCAGTTTCCCCCTCCCCAGCCCAACCCCTCCTGTTCACTCCTACCAACGCTAGCCTGGCTAATGTACACAGCCAGGAACAAAGAGGGGAATTTCAATATTTCCTCTTTGTGCAAGGTTAATTGAAAATCAAAAAGTCACTTTTAGAATGTCATATTAGAACCGTTAGTGCATCAATTTTCTTCAGTTTCCTGTCACTGCAGGAGAGCAGAACAGGTATGCATGTGGATGGGAGTTAATGAGGGAAGGAAGGAAGAGAGAAAGAAAGGGAGAAAGGAGAACAGAAAGAAGAGAATAAGAATAAAAATAAGAGAAGGAAGGAAGTGGCGGAACTGGTGGAAATGGCAGAAGGAAGTGGCGGAAGGAAGTGGCGGAAGGAAGGAAGGAAGGTTGGTTTTTTAAATTTCAGGTAAAAATAAATTCAAACAAAGGTTTCTTTCAAAAAGTATCCTGGTACTTCTTTTTTTTGTTGTTGTTGTTTAGTTTTGTTTTTCTGTGTTTTGTTTTGTTTTGTTTTGTTTCCCCAAAATTTTCTAATTTGGGACCTGATTTTAAGTTAAGGTAAGCAACAGTCTGTCATGGTAAACCATTTACGTGGCAAAAAAAAAAAGAAATAATTTTTAGCATTCATCACTTTCTGTCCATGGTCGTTTTCTGCTATAATCAGAAAGCAGATGCACATGATAAATTTAGGTCTCTATGTGTTCCATAAAGGACTCAAGAAATTATGGGGAATGATCATTCTATTTTCCTGATATTGAAAATTCCTGAAACCTTGGTGATGTTTTCTTTTTTGGTGGTAAATTGTTCACATTTGAGAATTGTATACATATTTTAAGTGACCTTGTTCATCTGGGTCTCTATTAGAGGTTTTATGTGCTGTTGACATAGAAATAAAGTAACTGCAAAGCACAGAGTATTGAAAGCTGTCTTTGTGAAGTGGGCATACCAATTTATACATTCAATAAAAGATTTGAAGCCAATTCTGTACCATCTTGAAAGTTGTGAACATCACTGTGATACTGGGGTTCACTTTTACTCTGAAAAATGTGGGTGAATTCAAACAGCTTCCTGTTCTTTGTATGGAGTAAAAATTACAATTAGTGGCAACATTAGAAGGAAAAAAAAACCCAAAAATTAAAACTTTCACACCATGTCTTTGTGAAGTCAAGTTTCTGGCAATTCCTGAATTCAGGTATTTTGCATCACTCTACCCTTACCTTGAAAGATGCATTAAATATTTTCTTTTTTGTTGGTGATTTCAAAGAGTTTAACACAATGGGAAAAAAAAATTAATAATAACTGTAAATGTTATTTCGCAACGTAACTTCTTCTGCAACTCAAATTGCCTGAATTTTTTACACCTCTTTCTTTCAGCAAAATCTGGATAGAGTCTTTCAAGAAGTTGAGTGAGAATAATCCTCTCCTGCATATTGTGAATCTCCCTACAGTACAAGACTTTTAAAGACAAGAATCTGTGTCCTAATCTAAATCTTATTAATACCAATTGAACTCTTGCTACTGAAGCTTAGAACTGGTCTCTAGCAAATACCCCGTTATCCTAACTCTTTATCAAATCTTTCTCATATATTCAATGTGGATTGAAAACAGGAAATTCAATGCAGAGGAAAATAGAGTCAGGCCAACATTGTCACAAGAGTTTTTTAATTTCTGTATGTTTTATCTCGTCTCCCATTTGCATTCCCCTCAATGCTTAGATTAAGATTTTCACATGGTCATGCTTTACCCATCAAACAAGTTTTACTTGTTCACTCCTGTAGATGTTTTAGTTGCTGTATTCAAAGCAGGCATTTAATCCATCCAAGTTTGCCATCACTCGTGTCAAACGCCTCTGCTTAAGCTGCCTGAATGCTCAGTCATGCCAAACTTGAAGCTTTCAGCCTTTTGCTGAAGCCAGCTGTGACCCATTATGAAAGGAGAAGCATTTTCTCCCCAGACTGCTGACTGCATGGAGCATATACATCCTTTTTAAAGCTCTTCAGGGCAGCAACAGGGTTGGGTTGTTTTGTTTTGGTTTGGTTTTTGTGGGGTTTTTTTTTGGTTTTTTTTTTTTTGTTTTTTTTTTTTTTCCCTGAATTTTTTTTTAAACCTTTTTTATTTTGTGTAGACAATTCTAAAAGCAGCTTAATAGGGGCTGTCTGATCGCACAATCCTCTTAGTCTTTCTTACTCTGTAGGAGGGCCATCATATTTCCTGCTCTCAGTCAGTAGTTGGCTTTTCTCTCTCCCCTTTGTATAATGACTGGAGTCAAAAGGCCAGCACCTTACCCACCTCCAGAGATGATGTTATGAATCAAACTTTAAAATGAGATTTTTTTTTTTCTCTTTTCTTTCAGGTCACACTTCTCAGGCAAAATCTCCATTCAATTCTACTCATTAGAAATATTTGATATAATGACTTTTCATTTATTATCATGGTCCAAAAACAATACATTTATTTTCTGCAAATGGAAAAATAAGTCCTTTCATTTCAGCTTAATTGCTGCATTCAGTTGTGACACAGTTCCCAGTTGTTATTTCTGCTTTCATGCAGCTTTCTACATCACAGCACGATGAAAGTCTTCATCTAGCATGAAATATGCAATGTTTCTGATTCTTAAAAACAATTTAGATAAGCTTTTGCACTGAAAAAACTTGCATACAGAAGGTGCAGGTTGTGGCTCTTACATTGCCATTAAATGATAGAGAGGGCACTAAATAACACATCTCAACTCTCAGTACAGGGAAAATGCTCTGGTTGTCCATATGTTTTGCACTTGTGATATGCCACCGAGCCCCGAAAGAATACATTTTGAAAAGCTAGTGTACACTTGATTGATAGCATTTTTCATATTATTTTGCCTCTTATGTTATACATTAGCTATGTATGAACTATGATTAAAGGTAAGAACAGTTTGGATTTTTTTTAAGGTTTTCATGCATTAATCTGAAACTTTTCAGTGGATATTGAGAATTTAAACAACTTTATAAAATAAAAGACTTTAGTGACAAGAAATGGAAATTAAAGAGTTTTTGTTGTTTGTGGAGGTAGAAAGGATAGGTAAGATCTTTGAATATGTGTTGATATCAACACAACCATGAGATACCTGCCTGGTGGAACAGGACAGGAAAAGCCAAAGTTCTACAAATGGTTCAGCTTTTTTTTTTTTTTCTTTCTTTCTTTTTAATTTCATACAAAACCTGAATTTTTAATATTAGAGTACAAGATGCTAAGATCTTACAGGGAATACTTTGAGCAATCCCTTGTGCTTTCAGGTTTCATCAAGGGACTTAAGCTGGAACAGGTGTAGAAGAGTCTAGAAGTGTACTCAGAGGGATAGAATGACGCAGATGGACAAACCAAAATTTCCCAGTAGATTTCAAGACAGAAAGATTATTTAAGGTGAAAATAATTAAGAAAATTGCAAAAGTTAAGACTTGAAGATGACTAAAAGGAGATAAAAATTTTTAGCATTTCTACTAATCTAGAAATTAGTAGCCGCATAGAGCAGGACCCTGCTTTGATTTTAATGGAAACGAATAAGAAATTGTCCCATCGTTCCTAAAATTTTTTGTCTTGTGAGGTCCTGAGCATTTCTTATGTCTGAAAGAAATCTGTATCTTTATTTTCACATTATTTATATTTTGTGAGTGCCAAGCCTCAGGACCCTTGCTGGACACCTAGCAGGGCCTAAAAATACTTCCTCCTTCATAGCCCACTCTTTAATAAGAGCATGTTTTCTTTTATTTCTTGTTTTCCTGTGATACATTGGAAACAGTTTCCAGGAAGTATGAATGAAAGTTTTCAGGGTTTTTTAAAGTTCTCAGGTTTCTGCTTAACCTACCTATAAGTTGCACCTAAAGTAAATTAATTTTAACATTTGAGTCACAAACAATGTGCTGAGTGGGCCAGTTTACTGTGGGTTTGTGTGGTAAGCGTTTAACTTTCCCTGTAACATGGGTTCTTATCCTCACATACCTAGAACTTCACTAAACTTATTATTTCACTTGGGAAAATTTTATTGAAGAGCTTGGACACTGTCAGTGCCTACAATCTCTCTTGCTGTATTTCTGAGTTGATTAGGAATTTAGCCTCCTGTTATTGAATACTGTTACTGAGTCTGTCTTCAAAATGTTCATGGCAGGCTTCTTCTCATGGGTTCATCCTCTAGAGAGACACAGAGATGGTTTGGATGAAGATGTACTGCCCCCTCACCTTGTGGGCATTTATTGGTACCCTGGAGCCTCCTGCAGGGGCAGAAAGAGGGGAGGTTGTTTCTGCTGATATATCAACATTGAGAAGTGCCACAGGAACAAGCACAACTTACCTTGTTTATTCAAGACTCTTGAAGTGTCATTAGCCCATGAGAAAATCCCATTTTTTACCTGTAAAGGACAACCAGGAACTCATAAATCTCCAGGTGAATCAAACTGAACCCCTGACTTCTCAAAATGGTGTTAATAGAAAATACATAATCTGATTATCTGGTGCTAGTTCTACAAAAATGTAAAAAATAAATCTGTTTGCTAAATATGGAGATCCTGAATGAAATTATTTTCAGTTTGGTTTGCTGGATTTTTTTGTTTTTTGTTTTTTTTTTTTTTTCTTTTTTTCTTGTGGTTGTGGAAGTTGCTGGGTTTCTGTGTTGCATTCACTCAGACACAAGTTCAAAACAGACTTTGAGTTTGTACTGAAAATTTTCTTGAGTAACAGATTGCCTCAAGGATGCAATTATTCCTCAGTGCACTCACTTTAGGGTGTTAGGATGGCTGTAACAATTTCTTAGTGATAAGTATAAGCCTGGCAAAACATAAATTGCCTTCCAGACATATAAATAGTTACACATTTATCTAATTGTACACTTTCCCAACAAAACTTGAATGCCAGAAGTAGGGTCCTGGGGAGTCAGAATCAGTAGATGTTCACCCAATATAGCAAAACAAGGTATTTCTACTGAAAACAGCACTCTAAGCCATCCACCAGCAAAATGACAAGAATAAAAACACTGCCAAGGGCCGTTTCTGTGAATGAGACATATTATATAAGAAGTTCTAGAGTTACTCCAACAAACCTCTTTGGTTGTTTATTGTTATTATTATTATTATTATTATTATTATTATTATTATTATTATTATATTGTTTGTTTGATTTCTGTTTTTTGGTTGGTTGGTTGGTTGTTTTTATGTTTCTTTCTTTGTGGTTGAATTTGTTATTGTTGCTGTTGTTGGGGGTTTTTTTGTTGTTGGTTTTTAGTTTGTTGGGTTTTTTTCTTTTTGTTTTTTTTTTTCCAAGACGTGTATTGAGTAACTTGCCAGTGTGAAAGTGTGTTTCTCACTCTCATTTGCTCATACAAAAAAAAAAAATTCAAAACCAGGGCTCCATAGAATTTCTTCTTCCAGTAAAGTAGGTAAACTTAAACACTGATGGTGCAAGTAGATAATTTCAGTGGGATACTAATTTAAAAAGGAATTTGAATTTGTAAACTGACAGTTTAAAATCGTATTGAAATAATGTCAATTTAGTGTTTATATTAGAGATTGAAACAACGAGGTTTAATATGTCATGTATGCCAAGATGCTGAAGATGTTGATCATCTTTAAAGAATTGTAAATATTTTTGCTTGAGACAATTTATATATATTGTTTAAATTCAGATATTGTGTTCAGAGATGTTGAAGATTGCAATGCAAGATGTTTTCAATTACCATCTGTATGGCAGATTACCTTTGTCAAGGGGGCAGTTTGCCTTTGAGTGACCACATTCACACCTCCCTTCGGAGGGGACATCTGCTGATAACAGACTATTGAATGTCACTGCATGACTGATAGGAACTATAACATCCCATTGTGAGATGCTCCGCCCAGAGGGAGGAGCCAAGCATTGCTACCCAGATACAATCTAGAGGTTTTTGAAACACCAGCACAGCTTTCTCCACCAGATTCCCCAGAGGAACAGCAGCTGCCTCTTCTTCCACTGGATCTTCAGAGGAAGAATACATCCTTCTCTACAGACCCCCCTTGCTCCAACAGAACCACACTTGATTCTTCAGGAGGACTGCAGCCACATTCCAATTGGACTGCCACCAACCCCCTGACCCACAGGGTGTCAGGTTGGGTTACTGACTCTGTCAGTGTTGTTCTAGGATACTGCATTGTTTATTTTGTCCTTTTTTTTTTTTTTTTTTTCCTTTCCCTATTAAAGAACTGTTTTTTCCTGCTCCCATATTTTTGCCTGAGAGCCCCTTAATTTAAAATTTATAGCAATTCGGAGGGGTGGGGAGGGTTTACATTCTCCATTTCAGGGGAGGCTTCTGCCTTCCTTAGCAGACCCCTGTCTTTCCAAAGTAAGACAAGAGATTACTTATTTTGGGATTTAATCTGTCACTTTACTGAGGAGTCAGGAATTTTGAGCATGAGTCCTGAATACTTTACTCTTTTTCCACAGATGGAAAAATGACCAAAAGTGTCATGTCACCTACAGCCTGGAAGGAGCTATGTCTAATTTTCAGATGTGCTCAAGATATTCTTCATCACTTTAGAGATGTGTCTGAATAATGAGGACCAGTGATTAATGTCAGAGTCTATGGGGAAATCCTCAGACTACTTTCAGTAAATCACAGAATCATGGGATGATTTGGTTTGACAGAGACCTTAAAGATCACCTTGTTTCAGCTCCCTGCCATGGGCAGGGACATCTTCTGTTAAACCAGGTTACTCCAAACCCAAATCTAACCTGGCCCTGAACATTTTTGGGGACACAGCAGCCACAGCTTCTCTGGGCAACCTTTGCCAGGATCTCAACACCCTCAAAGGAAAGAATTTCTCCCTAATATCTAATCTAAAGCTACTCATAGTTTAAATCCACTCCCCTTTGTCCTGTCACTACATACCCTTAGTCTCTCTCCATCTTTCTTTACTGTTCCCATCATCATTTAGTAACAGGAATGTAAGCAAGGGTGAAATGACTGCTTCTAGCAATAAGAGAAGCACCCCAGTAGTAAAATCTTTTGTCTCACTCAATCACGTCTGCATGTCCTTGTCTGCAAACTGAAGCCACATTCCCCTGGAAGAAAGTCATTGCTATCACAAGCCTGGTGCATGAAGGGGATCCAAAACTTCCATCCATCAAGCACCTTTAGGGTGCTTGATCTCTCCTTTCCAGACAAATGAGCCAGAGAAGTCGAGAAGTATTTGAAAAATGAGAATAATGTTAGCAAATTTGCTGAAGTCATCTTCAGAGGGAAAGCTGGATGTGCCTTTAAAATCCCTGACTGTCTGCTGAAGTAAATATTTATGGTATGACCACTGGCATATCAGTCTCTGCCCTTGGCCCTGCCCTGGGCTTTCTGACCAGTAATGGAACATTTTACATAGGTCAAAACATTGCTTTTGCTCTGGGACACTTTGTGGTTCTCTCTGTTATAAGTAGAAAAATAATTCTCCTTCTTTGGCATATTTAGCATTGTGTATCAATAACATTTTGTATCATGAGTGTTAATGAATACTTCTGATTTCTTCAAAAATTTAAGTATTGAGCACAAGGAATAGGTTAAATAACTTAAGTACATACAAATAATAACTTGAAATTTTCTAAAGGTTATTTCCAAGCGTATTGCTCATTCACAGTCATTATCTCTGAATATAATTTTAGTTAAAGATATTAAATATTTTCCTGTCTCCCTTTTTCCCTCATTTGACTTTCCAAGTTTCATATTATTTTCTAACATAAATTTATGTGTTCCCAGCATTTTCTGTAGAAGCTTCTGTAAAACTCAGTATTATGCTTTTTCAAACATATCTTTATTACAGATAGAATGTGTCTAATCTATTAAAAAACACATTGTTGGTGCTGCTGAGGACACCATTCATGGTTATAAATATTATGGATCAAAAAAACTTATCAGAAACATGATTCAGAAATCACCAGAAAATAGTTTTGTGGTGATTAAAATCAGTTTTATCCTGGGTTGTTTTAACAGTGTAGTATAATTCAGTTTTGTAAGACTTAGATGGCCCTGGCTCTGTAGTTTGTTCAGAGGTTTGTGTCGTTTGAATGCATTTCCCTTCTGTGAAATTTGATTGAAATCTCTCCTTGTTTATTTGTGGTGTGGTCAGAACTCACTGCAGCTGTCACAAAATGTACACCCCACCCACACATCAAAAGAGTGAGGGGTGTCACTGCTTTGCTTATTCTTCACGGGCTATTTCTAAGCTGAAGGCATTCAGAAGAACAACCAACAAATAAAAAGAAGGTTAAAGAGAAATGCGTTTACCTTTTTGTCATCAAACAGACTCTGAAAACTAATCAAAATTTTGTGTGTTTTACCTCTAAGGGTCTTTTGCTTTTTGTATCAAAGGGAACTCTCAAATTTAAATGTTGGGGATTAACCTTCAATTAAGGTTTTCTTTAAACTCTCTATATTTATCCATAATTATGAAATGTGGGCATAGGAGCAGAAAGATATGATACAAAAGAGAAACTGAAGAGTTGGAGATGGATATTTCAAAGCTGTGCTGGCTGTGCTCTGAAGCGACTTAAGGCATGTTTGTTCATTCAGAAATGCTTTAATTTTTATGCCATCTCTTCTGTTTCTGCAAGACTTGGAGAGAGAAATATAAAGCTGCTTAAGGATTTAACATGACTGTTGTGCTGATTCTCTTATATTAATCTTCAATTTCACATATGTCTGGGTGGTTTTTTTCCTTTTTGTTTGGTTGTTTTTTCAGGGGAGTTTTGTTTTTGTTTTTGATTTGGTTTGGTTTGTTTTTTTGTGAGTTTTGTTTGCTGTTCTTGTTTGACTGTTTGCTCTTGTTTGCTTTTGTTGTTTTTTTTGGTTTATTTTTTTGGCTATAATTTTGAGAATTCATGTATGCACAGGAGATAAAACCAGATCCAATACTGACAAGGTAGATCCCATTCTCTGCAATGGTTCATATTAATCTCAGTATGCAGTTTGTGAAGATACTGCTAAATGAGTGCAGGACAGCTGGGATGGGAGTCCCTAGTTTGTATGTATTTCTAGATGGTCTGTAGTAGAACTAAAGTAAACCCTTGCTTAGGCTGCCTGTATCTTTTATTTATCAGTTACTGTTGTCCTTGCCTCAGCTATGGCCATCCACATGCCAACTGTCTAGTTAAAACTTATTATTTATGCCCCATTTAAAGTCAAAACAGAAAGATGAGCTCTCCCAAAAGATGTCTCACTCCATACATCTTAGACATCTAATTTAGCATTTAGCTTTCTCCATTCACCAGAGACAGAGCTAAAGCAAGTGGCTTAAAAGAGTCTAGTTCCACATGTATAATGTTAACTAAAATTAATGTTAAATTTAATTATCTTAGTGACTCAAATAAAATTATGAGTTGCACAGAAATACTTTCACTGACTTCTGCAGGTTTGGGGATTAGACCCTATGGATTCCTTATGCTTTTCAGTATTATTTTTACTATCCTCAAGTAGTTTGTGAAATGTTGTTAAGTATTTGACCCCTGAACAAACATATTCTGAAGTCCTTTTTTCACAGACTTTTTAAACCTTAACAAAAAAATGTTTGATTTTAATAAAAATTTTCTGTATCGTACTAAAAAGCTTTCTAAGTTTACTTGGATAGTGATGTTTTATCACATACAGAGTACTTTCTTCATATATATAGAAACAAGTGAGAATAAATACTTTGATATAAGATCCTTTTCTGTTCAGTTTGGTGCCGTTTTTTTCCCCAAATAACCCCTACAGAAAATTAGGAAATTATGTGTTATTTTTTTAATAATATCCACAGTTGATAGGTACTAACAGAATTCAAGTGACTTACTAGGAAAAAAGACTTTTTTTTGAGAAAGATGAAGTTTATTTCATCATTTCTTTGGAATGAAATAGAGATTTAAATGATAGAAGCATTATGATGATTCAAAATAGCTGAGTATTTCTGAACATTTGCAGACATGGCTTTACCTTGCAAGTCCTGAAAAAGAACTACATATCAGCAGACTATGGGCAGGTTTCATTTCTTCAGTGACTGTTGGGATCTTCCTTACTCATAACTAACCTTATATAGAGACCCAGATACAGCAGAAGCAGAGGGCATATCAAGGCATGAATAGAAATGAAGAAAGAGACAAACAAGGTTAAAACTTTCTGAAGGATTGGCCTTGGTGAGGGGAATGCAAATTCTGGCTATATTTTTTTCCAGTTTAACAGTAAAATTTTGCCTTATTCTTGTATCTGAGCTTGGGAATATTTTGTGTGATGTAGTTCAGTATCTGAAATTGGTGTAAAAATTGGGAATTTGTAATAGCACAGAACCCTGAGACACTGGGACATATTGTGTAAAACATAATAGCTGAAGAGTAGCCTTGAAAATAATCAGAGTCCCTTACAACATATATCATCTTTCACATCCCTGCAATTCTGTGAGATGGAAACTTGTTGACAAGTCTTATAGCGTGAACTGCCTTATGACTTCTTCAGCTTCAGCATTATTTTTCTCCTCCTTAGACTAGAGTTAGTGAACACCTCAGTGCAGATGGAAAATATAATTTTTTTTTTGCTTTTTCATGATATATATATATAATGAAATATATATATACGGTCTCTCATTCTGTAGCTTTGAAAGAGAAGGGATAGGTAGTCAATGTGTTTCTATTTGGTTTTACAGCCAAGGTGGAATGGCTCTTTGATAGAGCATGACTCAAAAAAGCGGGGCCATTGACTCCAAATGAGTCCATATGACTGTCCATGCCTATTTTTTCATCAGCAGATACCAAAACTTAAAGCCTAACTAAAATCCAGACTTGGAAAACATGAAATAGCAGAACAAACCAGAAAAATTACACTGTGATTTTCTAGTTTCTGTGTTGACTTGAAATTTAATTCGTTTCAGGGCATTGGTACAATCCACAGTAAAGAGGGAGCAGCTGCAAAGTACTTTCAAAATTAGAAAAATGTTCTTGAAAGTTTCATTTTGTTGAGAACAGGAATGTGACTTGCCTGTATTGGAAAAGCGACTCTGGTAATAATAATGTGCTTAATTTAAAAATTAGTTACAGAAATGCTAGTGAAGTTCTAACCATTCCAGAGCTATGAACAGGTGAAATTGGAGGAAGATAAACTGAAAAGGGACACTTTTTAGCAATGGACATAATATCATTAATTTCCTTAGTTCTCCCTTGTTTTTCAGTCTTGCAAAGACCCAATTAAACCTTCTGGTCAGATGGTTTGCCCAAGGCAGGTGTGGTACCTGGGAACTAGGTTATGACAGACTCATATCAGAAGGTGCTTCTAGCACAAGTTCACTGTATAATCAAAGGGAATTGGCGTACCTGATACAAGGTTGCTTGTGTCTCCAAATCCTGGCTTAGAAGTTTGACTCATATTTTTTTTTCACTAAATATAATTCCAGTGGGGGAAGGATAAAGTCCTGATTTCCTTTGCTGGGATACAACTACACTTTTGATCCATGACTCTATTGGTAAGTGAAATATTGATTTATGAAATCTGGGCTGACCCCTGCTTCTCTTTAAGCTACTCTTCAGCACAAGATAAAAAGGTGGAAAGCAGAGATATGCTGCAAAGGAAGTGGCAAGGCTTGGTTGCAAACATGCTAAAGTAGATCTGTTATAAAATCTCGAACAAAACCACTGATTTTACCCTTAAAGTGGAAGGGTTGCATGGTCAGAACTCAGTGTTTTGTGAAGGTACCACTCACACAGCCATGAAAAATGATACTGTGCTTTTTATTCATCAGCCAGTTGGCATAAAGAAAAGGCAGCAAAATTTCTTGGGAAACGTCTGCTCTTTGGTCCATTTTGTTTTCCAAATGTGTGGCAATGTAGTGTTTTTGGCTGCAGTAGAGTTAATTTTCTTCATGATATCTGGCATAGGTCTGTGTTTTGGATTTCTGATGAAGACATTGATGATAATACAGAGATGCTTTTGTTATTCTGAGCAGGGCTTTCACAGTAAAGGCCTTTTCTGCCTCTCACAGCCCCAAACCAGCCAGGGGCTGTACAAGGAGTTGGGAGAGGGCACAACTGGCACAGCTGACCACACTGACCACAGGGATATCCCATAACATACAGAACCATGCTCAGCATACAAAGCTGGGGGAAGCAAGAAGAACAATGGGGACATCAGGAGTGCTGGGGTTTGTATTCCCAAGCCACTTTTATCTGTGATGGAGCCCTGCTCTTTCAGGAATGACCCTGAGCTCCTGTCAGCCCATTGGACGTGGGAAGGGATTCCTTGTTTTGCTTTGCCCTGTGCCTGGCTTTTGCTTTACATGTTTTGGGTATTTTTGTTTTTTTTTTTTTTTTTTTTTTTTTTTTTTTTTTTTTGTTTTGTTTTGTTTTGTTTTGTTTTGTTTTTTCCCTTTACTTCTTAAACCTCTTAGGCAACCTTCATCTCAAATTTTCTCCCTTTTACTCTTCCTGCTCTCTCCCTGATCCCAACAGGGAGAAAGTGAGCAAATGGCTCTGTGGGACTTAATTTCTGGCTGGGGTTAAACCCTGACAGGCAGATATAGTAAGTCCATGTTTTTTACCATACTGTTTTATGTTTTTCAGGCTTAGATAATGTATCTAGCCAATGCTACTTCACACAAACCAAAAGGATTGCATAAATCCCAGGAGTCAGTCTCTTTCCTGAGCTGTCTATCAAGGGTGATAACTAGCACTAAAAGACCTGGATAAGGGATATAAGCAAGAATTAGATGAAGCCTTGTACTCAAAGGTTAGTCTCAGGATGACTTAGGCTCCTCAATTGACACCTAGACAGGACTTAGATAGCAAAAGTCCAAACCAGAGGACTGAAAAACCTCTAGTCCATATTCATTCAGCCTTTAGTTTCTCATTTTGTATCAAAGCCCTTCTGATTGCCTCTGAGAAGCTTTTGAGACTATTTAGCTGTACCTCTGTCTTGATAGAGACATTTTAGCGCTCAGCTCACAACCAGTTGCTTGGTTGATATCAGATAAGAGAGCATGCCTGGGAATCTGACAAAATTATGTTCATTTTCCTCCCAAAATATAATTTTTTCTACTTGATTTAAAATGCAAATGTCTGAAACTGTGGGGAACTCAGATTCATTTTCAAGCCTAAAACTGGAAGATGTGCCAAAACGGGTGTGAGAGAAACAGGAAAGGGGAGAGCTGAGGAGATGGGTAATTTTTGTCTTCCTCTTGAAGTTGTGTTACTTTTCTGTAAATTTCTGATTCGTATGCCACTGAGAGAGAATATCTTCTTTATATTTATTTATTTATTTATTTATTTCTAGGAGGTTTTTTTTGCTTTTGCCAATGAACTCAGGAGGAGGGAGGGAGCTGCGATTTATAGAACACGCCAGGACATACAGAATAATATAGAAATAACTGATAAAAAATTAAGTATTTGAAAAAAAATAATATTACCATCATATTTTTTGCCTCTGAAATATAATGGAGTTTCAGAGAAGAGCTTGCAGTGCCTCCAAGCTTAAGGATGTGAGAAAACCAACACATGAAGCGACTCCTGGATGTTGCATACTTATCCAGGGCACATTCAGAACTTGAAAGTGTCTCACTCCCCACCTCATAGATGCCATTACTGGTGTTTCTCTTTTGGGATTTTATCAGCAGGCACAGGATTGAAGTTCACACATCATCCCTTCCCCAATCTTTTGTTTCACAAATATTCATATTCACTTTTCCTTGAATACCAATGTGGTCTCTGGTACACATTTTGACATACCAAACATAATACAGATACAGAGGTGTTGTCACATAAAGCCATGAGCCCTGTGGCCAGTGGTTCATTTTCAAATTAACAAAATTTGTTGTCTGTACTGTTGTCTGTACAGACAGTACAGACAGTGGTTCATTTTCAAATTAACAAAATTTGTTGTCTGTACTGTTGTCTGTACTGTTGTCTCTCTGGATATTGCCTCTTAGACCTATGGACACTTAGATCTTCAGTCTCTGTCACAGAGGTCTTGCTGCATTCGCATGTATGACAGAAAAAAGAACATGCTCAAGAGCAAAAAGGCAAGAAAAGTATTTATTAAGAAGGTAGGGCAGACTGCTGCAACCAGGCACAGGGTTGATCAGGAGAGAACACAGTCTGGCAGCTTATTGGAGTGTAGCTGCCTCTTTTATCTGCCCTGCTTTCTATTTTCCTGCCTCTCCTCCCACCCCTCCTCAGCTCTCCCTTCCTCCAAGTTTGTCACTTCACCAAATGATCCCATGACAAGTTTTCCACAGCTCCATAATCACCTTATGATGTCTCACAAAAGTCATGTCAGAGTCTCCCTTTTCAGGCTGACCCTCTTTGAGCTTGAGCAGTTTCATTAATGGCCATTAGCCAGTGGCTGAAGAGCTCAGGTCTTCATTACTGTCATCATTGTTTTGTTTTTGTTACCTCTCTGTGTCTGTGTACTTATCACTTTCCTTGTTGAATGTTATTTCTTACATACTGAGTAGCACTGAACAAAGTAACTTAATGGATCAGAAGCTCTCATATGCTGCTTATCCTTTCATATATAACAAATAGTAAGAGGGAAACTTCACAGAAAAGGACTGACAGTAGCTCTCCATGATAATATTCATGGTTAGAACAAAGGCAGAACATCATTTAGAAACATTGACAGGTGTGAAACTTGACATTTCCTTGCCCCATTCTGGACTGCAGAACACCAACATCCATCCTCTTGGAGTTCTAAAGAGCAGAGTCTTCCTTTCCTGACACCAGGATATTCATGCTTTCAGAAAGATGGTACTAAAAACCAGAAGGACTAGGGTTTCCTGAGTGGATGTAAATTGGATGCAACTTTTCTACAGTGAAGGCATCAAATTTCCCATTTCAATTAGGGCAAAAGACCAAGCGCTTTGAGAGTGTGCTTCCTCTGTTTCTATACTAGCCCTTTAAGATATCTTATATAGATTTCTCTTTAGTCAACAGTATGATATTATCAGAGGATGATTCATTTAATGCATTTGTGCAACTGTCAAAGCACAATACTCAGGAAATCTTTCTCTGGGGCTAACAGTTCTCTTATACTATAAAGGAGAAAAAAAACCTACTACTTTGGATATAAAAATTAATGCTATGGTTATTGGCTAGAAGATACAAAAGTTCTCATGCTGAATACCCATAACATTTCTTTCCAAAAGTTGATTTGGTTTAATATTTGAAAGCAGGATTTTTCCTGTAAGTTTATTTTATTTCCAGTTAGTGTGAGATAATTACATTGCCCACAGAGACACTGTAGCTGGAAGTTTAGCTGTCTCAAGGAGTGAGTTTCCTATCCAGGTATATGTACTGAACTTCAGGAATATTTCCTTTATATGTAGATGTTTTGCTTTTGCTGGCAGTATTTGTATAGGCTGTAATACGAACTTCCTTTCCTGACCAGGTGAGAAGAAAACACAAGTAGAATAAAACAATGAAATATTAACTAGTTTCTTGAAGACTATGAACTCAGGCACTAAAATATTCGGTAACTTGCTTACAGTCACACACATCCTATTTGCTACAATTCTGTTGAATTTACCTCTTCATCAACTTAATTTTAATCTCCAGATTGTATTTCCTCCACTGACGTTTTTAATAGAGATTTTATTTTGCAATATTATAGTCTCATAATTATGTTTCAGTACACATTACCCAGTATATTATGTAAAACACAGCACTTTGAAAAAATGGGCCATCACTATCAGACTACATATTTAGAAGAGATATTAAAACTACCACATTTTTTGAACTACTTTTTAAAATTAGAGTTCTCAATAGTAAACAAGAAATTGGATTATTCAAGAATAATTGGCTCAATAAATATTCTGCGCTATTTTTTTTCCAGTTCTTCCTCATAAGTATGAATACAAAAGCAAAAGCCTTCTATTGATTAACAAATCAGTCTTAAAAGAAGGGAGAATCATCTTTTCCAACAGTCCAAGAAATTCACCCATGCATTACAGCAAGACATGATCTTCAGTGGCCTTGGGTGAAGCATATTCCAATGGAGATACTGCCCCAGGCAGAGGTATTGCAGGTAACTTCTAATGTTTAGGCTTTAACTTTTGCATTTCTTTGCCAAGAAATCTCACAGATTTGTCAAAGCTGGTGTGTTAGTCATGTGTAGCAGCATAGCATACGCTCTTTTCAATTTTGTGCACTTTGCATATGAACAGGTGTTTCACAGCTATTGTGAAAGTTTTTGGTTTTGCTTTTTTCCCCACATACTTTTTTTATCTGCACAGCATTGGTGCATTCAAGGCAGAATGAGTAAAAATACAGAGTTGAGTAAAATTGTGTGACGCATATTAAATGGATGAAAAGGTTCTTTAATATCTTAACTGCAACCTCAGCACTCACCTAGCTAGTTATTTTGTTGAGATTTAGGTCAAAGATCAATTACCTTTGTAATTAGATTATATATAACAAAAAAGGTGACATTGGACTCTCTTTTGAGAGTCCAAGACCAACATGTAGCATAAGGAATATTCTTTGAAAAAAAAATATTAAAAAGATTAATTTATTATTTCCTCTACAGGAAAAATATTCTGAGTTCAGTAATATCTGTCATGTTACTATAAACACAGATCACCAAGTAATGTTTCTTTCCTGATAGCTTGGTTATTTTCACTTTTAATTCATTTCAAAGTTTTGATGCCAGTGTTATTTTCTACAATAATCTTGAAATTAATTTTCTTCTTTTTCAACAGAGTAATTTTTACTTGTAATTAGAAAAGTGTGCATTAGATAGATCTTACAAAAGTTTGTGAGAATTTGAGCTTAAAGAGATTTCCATACAAAAGTCTGTGTAACATAAAGATGGCCTTGTTGATGGCATTGTGATTTCTACTGCCAATTGCACTTCTGAACTGCTATATGGCCTTGGACATGAAATTTCATCTTCCCATGCCCTTGGCTACCCTTCAGTCCTTTACCTTTCCCCACTATTTAGGCTATTAACTCTCTGATGCAAGGATTTTCATCTTGCAGATTGGTGTGTGATGCTTAACACTGCTAAAGCCCTATTAGTCCTTGATGCACTGCAGTAATATGAAATAATTTCATTTAAGCATGTGGAGTAATCATTTGTGAAGCTGGACAAACATTTCTAGTTACATAATGAATAACACAGTCTCAGTAATTTTACAACATTGTCCCAATAATCACTATTTCCTGTACCACAATTGCCACAGTGAAAAACAGTAGCTGATGTTCAGTAGATGACGAAATTCATGGTAGAGAAACAGAGGTGAAGAGCCAAATTTCAAACTTTTTACTTTCAGTGCTTTCTCAGATGCTTACTTCCTCCTCTCCAAGTCGCTCATCTAAGGCAGAGATAATCCTCTACTGTTTTTGACATTATGTGGTTGAAATGATTGCTGTCAGTTCTTCCAGTCAGTATCATTCTATTGTGAATTTAAAAATTCCCTGAGGAAAACTCTGTAAGCATAAGGTCAGAGGGATGGAATTGGTAAATGTTCTCATGCAAAGTCTCCTGATACCAAGATTTGTCTACAGAGTAATCACAATGTCCCCTAAAGCAACCAGTACTGGATGATCCTGTTTGAGTAGGCATGCTGGACTATATAATCTCAAGAGATTCCTTCTGAGATTAATGATGTTGGAGTTTATATTCAGAGGCTTTCATATATACCTATTAAGACCTGATAAATAATATTTATAATATAGGATGTTAATCTATTTTCAAATCATTATACCAGTGTAAATTTTCCTCGATTTCATTCTTTCCTATTGCACTACCCTTTGGAGGAAATTGTTTCAGTCACTAAGTTGGTAAAATTCAGTCTTCTGTAAAAGGTAATATCCTTGAGGTCTATGTAACCTTTCCAGGACTAATTTTCAGACTAGTTTTTCTTCTTCCTTTCAAAAATCACTTCCTAGGAACCCTTGAAGTTATTGTATGGTCAGAATACACATTTTGCATTTCTTTCTGGCCTTCCCATTTCCATCTTTCACTTCCAATTTCCTCTCCCACTTTCCCTGCAGCAATTGTGGAGAAAGAAAGGAAATAAGGTTTGTGGCCAGTTCTTCAAATATTGTCTCTGCCACTCCTTCCTCTGAAGTGAGGAATTACTCTCACTCTTGCTTCCATGGGGTCACAGCCTCCTTTGGGCATCCCCTGCTCCAGCCTGGGCTCCCCAGGGGCTGCAGGTGGATCTCTGCTCCCCCGTGCCCTCCCTGGGCTGCAGGGGCACAGCTGCCTCACCCTGGGCTGCTCCAGGGGCTGCAGGGCAACCTGAGCTCCAGAGCCTGGAGCAGCTCCTGCCCCTCCTGCTGCACTGCCCTGACAGTCTGAAGGACTCTTGTACAGTTTCATTCCTCTCTCGCATTTTGTTCTCCCATGCTTTGTCCCATTCTCATACCAGAGGTGCTGCTAACACTGCTGATGGGCTCAGCCTCGACACTGGTGGGTCCATCTTGTCCGCCAGACATTCAGAAACTTCTGGCAGCTTCTCAGAGAAGCCACCCCTGCAACCCCTCACTACCAAAACCTTTCCACACAAACCCAGTAATGCTGGATTAGGAACTTCTCAGGAGATGCTGAAAAACTATTAGAAAGCCCCTCAGATCAAAATGAACAGCATTGAGTGGCATTTATCAGTTTCATATATAGTACCAAAAGTGGTATATTCTTAACCTAAACACTTAGCAAAATAATCTGTTAGATTTTCTTTATAATGAGTAGGTATAAGTATTTTTTTTTTTAGCATGTGACTCTTAAGCTTATTTGATTTATATTAGTATGAGACAATTTAACTGCACCTAGTCCCGTAAACTCAAATCCCACTTTGTTCTGACAGATCATTTTGTCATTGCTTGTCTCCTCAGCCCCTTATTGCCCTATCCCTACAAAACATCAAAGGGAAGCATACCTGGGCTTCTTTTAAGGCTGTACATACCCAAGGGCTATATGAGTGACAAGGCAAAGTACCAGCTTTCCTGTAAGAAGCACCACAGTGGTTTTTTTTTTTTTTTGTGGTTTTTTTTTTTTTTTTTGTCAGGGGAGGGAGGAGTCAGGAGGATTAGGGAAAGTAAACGGAATTATTTTGCTCATAAATACCTATGGGTTTGTCTGGTGTGCTACAAGAGAGATTGCCTCTGGGCTGTTTTATGTGCCAGCTGTTTGGGGAATTGTGTTTTGTTGCTGTTGCTTTTTATCCCTTTCCTCCCCTGTTTATGGATTATTGTAGCTTGTATGATCCAGCTTTGGGGTGTGTGTGTGGTACTGTTATTTATTTATTTGTTTGCTTGTTTGGCTTCTTCTCTCTACCTAGTTCAGCCCTTTGGAATGAGCAGTGGGTGTAATGGCAATCATTGTGTACACAGAAAATAAACCTGGTTACCCCAGAGAGGTTTGAGGGGTTTAGTGAAATCATTAGGATATAGTTCCTAGATATTTTTACACAGTAGCTATTCAGGAAGAGGAAGAAGCCACTCTGTCTAAAAGAGGAATTTATCAGAGCACGGGAAAAAAAATTCAAACTGTTATTAAAGATTACTATGACAAATAAGGAAGAGGGAAAGACTCTTTAACTACCATGTCTCAGCAATTAGTAAACTTATCTTCTTCTCTTGTAATCAGATAGGTAAACTTAATTTACTTCCTTCTCTAAAAGCAAACTGAAGGTCCTCTGACTTTTTTCACTGCTTTTCTCCCTAGTCATTATCCTACCAGGGGAGAGGTACAAGAACTGAGGTATTTCTATGCATTATGTATAGACTCTGAGGATGTACTTTCTTTGCTCAGATGTAGATGTCTACTATAAAATATTTTCATCAAATCTCATCATTCTAATAATCCCTTGTAATCCTTGGAGGAAAATAGTCCATTTCAAGGGTTATACTTCTCATCATAATGCAGTCATTAAAAATATATAAGTGTTCATATACTAGGTCATTTTCTATCACTTTTTTTTGGTTCTTCTTTTTTTAAATTTTTTTTTCCATTTATAATAAACTTCAGATATAAATGTATGGAATCTTTACCTTAGACAAATGAGATAAATCTTGACCTGATCAATCTACACACAAAATTATGAGTTACCATAAAGACAGCTAAAAGTTACACATTTTGATTCACTCCTGCCAAATCAAAGCCTCTTTTGTTGTTTTTTTTAGGTATTGGCCTTGATAAAACAGGTTTTTAAACCAAAATACTCCTCATATTCTTGAAGAAACACAGGAAGGGTCCATATGTAACAAACTAATGTAAATTGGATGGCATAACACTTAAACTTATGTCCATAAATTCACTTTGCCAGTATTCTCATGATTCAAGCATGAGACAAATATATTCTGTTTTCAAAAACACTCAGGATGGGGGTTGCCAGGCCCCAAGCACGTGAAACATTCTAGCAAATTTTGGCCATGAATATTTTTAAACCAGCAATTTGGATCTTTAATGCATTTGAGATCAGGAACTATGCTTTTTTGGCAATGTCTGAAGTAAACTCTCATATAGTCTTTTATACTAAAACAATTTAAATATGTGAATGTATTATCACAACACCAATGAAAACAACAAACTAAACAATTCATTGATTTCTGTACAAATTAAGGTCTTTGCTAATTTGCACAGACACAATGGAAACAATAAACTCAATGAGAACAACAAACTGGCTAATTATCTCAATGATCACTTAATTTTACATTTGGTAATAGATACTTTTTTGTTATACTAATGAGATGTAAATTATAATCAACTGCTTTTAAATCTTAAAAATATAATTTTGTGCATTTTAACTTACATGGGAAGCCATGTGATGGGAAGAGCATCTCATACTATGATTGATTGAAACATGGCAGTGATGTTTTCCTTCATATGTTGATTGTGTATGGCAGATGACAAAGACTAAATCAGACTAAAACCTGCAAATACAGTTTAAAAAAGGTTGTGCCCTAATCTCTATTTTTAGCTTTCCAATAGTGATTGTATTATGGCTGAGGTATGTCACCTACAAATACCAGAGTGATCCTAAGGTTGCTCTAACCTGAGGCACAGTGGAATGCTCCTCTAGAAGAGGAGAATGACTGGTACAAGGAAAATTCAGCACACCCAAAACAGGTGCTGCCTTTACTGGCTTGGTGCTAAAAGAGATTGAGACAAAGTGGCCAAACCGTGGTGAGCATTTTCTCAAAATCTAAAAATGTGCATGCTTTAACAAACATTTTGAAATGGACAGATTATTTAAAAGTATTTAAACCCAAGCATCTTGCCTTCCTTATTTTCCCACGTTGATATTTTTGTATATTTTTCTTTCTCTGGATAATACTACTGAAATAACCACAATTGCTAAAATCCTTACTGGTTGAAAGTTCAATTAAAGTTCAAGTACAGATACATTTGAAGATTGAAATAGACAGGAGAGCCTCTTAGTCTTGTGACTAGGTCTGAAAATGTCAAAGCAATGAGAAAGAGAATTACTTTTCAAGTGATGTTGCAGAAGAATCTAGTCTCCACTATTCCAAATTTTTTAGGAAAGATTATCTTCCCAGATGTTCTTCCAACTTAATTTAATCTAAACTTAACATAACTCTTACCTCACATTGAATTTCCTTGCTAAATTTTTCTGGTTTATTCCATCAATTCATTTAACTTCTAAAGCTGCAGAAGTAACAAACTTGATTTAAAAAAAAAAAAAAAAATAGAAACACAGACACACAAAAATTCTAATCCTTGGGCAACTAGGGAAAATTTCCTTTACAGACAATCAGAAAGAATAAACATGGTGCAGATGTCAGCCTAATGTCTAAGATCTTACCAAATTCACTGAAAGTTAGCTTGAGCTCATGGTAAATTTTGCTTATTCAGATCCTGAGATACTCCAGACTTATAAGAATCTGAATATGATTAGTGAGGTGAACTTTCCAGTTACCAGCATGCCTATTTGATAGCCCTAAAGAAGTACCAGCTATCCCCGTACTTCATGAGCATTTACAGGTAAATTCACATCTGAACCATGCTGTCTGAGATTACTTCGTCAAGAAATTAAATATGATAAAATCCAGTTTTATCGGTCAAATTCTTTCCTGACTAATGGAATCTTGCAAACGTATTGCTATCAGGACAAAAGCTATGTGGCCACCTGCAGCTTTCTGTCAAGACTTTAAAAAGAAATACCAACTGTGCTATAATAAGAAATCAGCTTGCCAAAATATTCCAAAGAGCAAGAACTTCCAACTCACTGAAACTCTACTTAAGTTATTATATGCTTGAATGGCCCCTGGAACAACAGATAGCTGTGCAATTAATGCAGACCTTGTCATCCTTCTCCACCTCACTTGTCTCTGCACAGACCAGTAATGAGGCTCCTTTAGACACAGAATGTGTGCACGGCTCTGACAAATCACCTCAGTATGCAAAAAAAAAAAATGAGGGGCACCACAGGAAACATGACCACAGTAACAAAAAGTGTCAGTCCTTTCTATATTCACAACTTTGTCTCTTGGAGTCAGTTTGCACTGAGGTGGAAGGATATATGCTTCACTGTTATTAAGTATTTGTCTCCAAGGGAAATATTTTCACTTTTGCGGAGCAAACCAACAAAGTCAGAAGGGGAAAGCTTGTTTTTTTTCATGGACTACAGCTATTTCCCTCTTAAGATCTATCTTATGTCAGGTGGAAAAATTACTGCCTGAAGTTTTGTGTTCAGATGAGAAAACATTATCCAGTAAACCATTTCTTAATCATTAAAAAAAAAAAAGAGGGCAAGCAAGTATAACTTTTTTCTAAAATTATTAAATAACACAGTGATGGAGTTTCTGAACAACTTAGTTTTGAATTATACATCTTTAAAACAAACTTGTTTCATAGACTAATCACATGCTTTATTCACTCTCTTCTTGCACATCTCTTTTTATAGAACTCAATTTTGCAAGTTACTCCACTGTGCAATTGACCTCACTTCTAGAAAATACTGTCTTTCTTAAATATTCTACCTTGGTCTTTTCAGTTTGAAGACATTATTCCCTATAATACCATCATAAACCACCTTAAATAGTTCCTCCAGCAATTTCATGCTATCAAGTATTTATAGACAGTTACCATCATCTTTATTTCTTGAAAGAGGTTCATATAGCTTCATAGATTATGAAGCCAGAAGGGACCATTGTGAACATCTCATCGGACCTCCCTCATAACAGAAGTCATAGGATTTCTCTGAATTCATTCTCTTTGAATATCTCTTAGAATATTTTGATCTAAACATTTCTAGCATTAGCGAATCTACAAGAATCCCAAGTTGTTCCACTGGCTAGTCACGCTTCCTGTGAAAATGATTGCTTCTTTCTGACTTCTGCAGCACTGGATCTAAGTAGGCACAGTGTGTTTCCATTACACAGATAAGTAAACACAAGAAGTGAGTGGGGAAATTCTCCCAGTTTTGACTTGTGGGAGCTTTGAAATCCAGCTTGGCAAGACAGTGTTGTCTTTATGCAAAGGAAAAAGGGTATTCAGAGAGGCTAGGCCCATTCTAAATCATAAAATCATCAAAGAACCCTTTAGATTGGAGGGGACCTTAGAGGTCATTTATTTCCAAGCCCCCTGCCATGGCAGGGGCACCTTCCACTAGGTCGGCATGTTACTGACCCTGTGGATTAATTCACCTCATTGGTTTGTTGTGTTAAAAACAATACCTTACTGATTTTGGGGTTCTTCTCTCAATGCACAAAGAAACAGAAACATACGAGAATAAGAAATGAAAAACAGTGCATTTCACCAGCCTAAGGCATTAGAGATTTACACTTTGGCCTTCTCAGCACGCCCATAACTGACCCTTTCAACAAGTCACCCAACCTCCTCTGCCTCAGCTCACTTGCCTTCAGTCAAACTCACTAACCACACAGATGAGACTCAAAGACAGAGCAATTCATACTTGTGAAGTATTTAGTAAACTCTTAGGAAGAGATGTAATGCAGTGCTATGATTGCAGAGAGTGAGTTTTCCTCTCCACAGTTTCTCTACATTTGTTGAAACAATTTTCAACTGGAGTTTCTTGATTTCCCGTGTGTGAGAAGATCATAAAGCATCAAGAGTATTTTCTATTTTTGTTCTTATTTGCAGCCCTTACCACTCATCCTAGAATTGGAGTACCTGCCTGCAATCATGTAGCATTACCTATTAAGAGGCATCTAAGTGCTGCAAGAATGGACTAAAAATGAAAATGACACTGCAGCTGTCACACACAATGGAATATTTTGAAGCTGTTTGTGCTTGTTTTGTGCAAGGTGAGATCAGGAATTTCATCCACTACAGAGCATCACCTTGCTGAGCACAAGTCCTTCATAGCCAGAAAAGTCATTATCTATGCGAAACTGTGATCTAAGCAAGCTGATATTAGTAGAATGGAAGTGAGCCTAAGGAAGACACTGGTTCTCAGAGAGATGTAGCTGTATAACAAATGAGGGCTGTTAGGAAGGACATGTTCAGTTATTGAGCCAAATTCAACATTTCATTCTATGTATGATTATGATATGGGATAAGAAAGAATTTGAGGTGTTAAAAGGAACGATTTGGAATGAAATAAACTCATTTCTCCTACTTGGCAACTTTAGATCCATTGCCTAAGAAAGCTATATGATTGGGAAAAGTAATACAAGACTCTACATGAATGCACATTAAAATTACCTGGTTAAATATTAAAAAAAAAAAAAAACAAAAAAAAAAAAAAAAAAACAAAAAAAACAAAAAAACCAACCCACATTTAGAATTAAAAGTTCTCAGCTCCTTTCAAAAAATAACTAAGGATGTGATTCATCTGCCTCAATCTAACCTCCTGAGTATGGATCTGATATGGTCATCATCATTTTCTTGACATTAACATCAGAAAATAGGTAACATCTGGGTACCATTCATTCTACTGTAAGAGAGAGACAATGGATGTGCTGCCACTAGTCATGCCTCTTTCTCTTGACTGACTATAGACAGAGTTTCAAACAACTGGCTCAGACGTAGACATTAAGTTATAACATATGGGGTTAGAAGAGATGAAACCCAGCGCTAAACCCTTTTAAATAATCCTTATGCAGGAATGAACGAAGAGCTCCCCAGGTTAGAAATTAAAGACAAAATCTGATCTGTTCCATTTAGTTTTTTAACTTTATACTACTGGTCTCTGGGGAGGGGGGGAAAGGCAAAAAAAAAAATAAAGGTGATTAGAAAAGGACCTTGTGATTTTTCAGTTATATTGATTGGATTGCATAGAAAAAGACTGTGCATGACATACCCATTTCTAAAATTTACCATAGAATTAAGAAATTCTTTATTTTTTTTCTTTTTGGCATGAATCAGTGCACATCACAAGATGTTTGCAGCAAAAAAAAGAAGAGTTGTATGAATAAATCATCCAGCTATCAGTTCCTAGCCATATCTTAACAATTAAAAGGTTATTTTCTTAGGGAGAAATTCAGGCCATTTTTTTTATAAATCAGTATTGTCTAAGACATTGCTTATACAAAACCCGGTGATTTGTAATGTTGTTTAAGGCTACATTTGATCATCTTCCTAGAAATTCAGATTACAAATTCTTAACCTTTAATACTTTTAATAGAGTCTCATGGAAGGTGCTTCACAGGAGGAATCTGGAAATGATGCTCCAAAGCCATGAGAGTTACTTTGGATTGTATGGACCTGTTGAGCTGTAATTGAAAACCCAGCACTTTTGTGAAGAACCCTGAGTTTCAAAGATGGTTGAATTATTTCAAACTGGATGAGGAGCAGTAAAAGATTACTTTTGTTTATATCCTGAAACACTGTCTTCAAACAGAAGTTACTGATTTTACATATGAACATAGGGAAGTAAAAGTTTCTGTCTTGGGGGAAAAAAAATATGTATATATACACACACACAGCTTCCCTGATAGGTACTGGGCATCATGAATACCAATCTAACTGTAGAAAATTTTTTCTTTTCAGTTTCCTCTCCAAAGCAACAAAACCAAGCTCAATATTAGAAATGACATTTTTGTTGTCAAGTGAACTTTACCAAGCTCCTTTGAAAGAAATAACCTTACTCTTTCTTATTTTCTTATTCTCTGTATTTTTTCTTTTTTTTTCTTTTTTTTTTTTTCTTTTTAACTGTGAAATAGAAACAAATTTACCTACTTCTAGCTACGTTGACAGGTGCTGAGGTACATAGATATTGCACCCTCTCACAGTTAAGGAGACATTTAACTTAATGATTTTGTATAGAAGATTTTATATAGAACGCTCTTTTTTTTTTTTTTTTTTGGCTTTAGGTCTGTTGAAAATGTGGCTATTAAGATTATATCCCAGATAAATAAGGTGAGAGAGAGATTCAAAATTGTCAGCCCCCAAATCTCATTCATTATCTTCTACTGTCCCAAGTTCAAATAACATTTTTATATGTTTTTCATCCCAGCCAATTGGATTTTGCCAGAACCTCAGGGGCAGGAAATTCCAGATAATATTTACAGCAAAGAATACATGTAAGAGGGAAGGCATGACGAGGGATAGAATACATTTATTCAAGCTCTAGCCCATTTTAATTTCCAGGATTTTTGTCTACATGCTTTACTGATCCTGTGCTCAAAAATTAGACTTCTGTCTTTAAGTCTTATACTCTTGCTTTGGCTTTGAAGCTGTTACAAAGTTGGCAGCTTGAACATGGCACAGCCATGCAGGCATATTTTAAAGTGTCAGAACTGATTCTAAGCCTTTCACAGCTGCAAAAGAAATGCAATTTGCTTTGAGGGGTGGACTTGTTATTGAGAAACATTGTTATAATCCAATTTTTTCCTTAAATCTCACTCCCTCCTTCTTTCCTTCTCTTGCTCTCTCTCTTTTCTACAGGCACAAAAGTACCTTGTTCTTTTTCTCTTCCAGTCCCTCTTATACCAAAAAGAATTGAGCCTTGTGATATCATATGGAACTAAAAATTTGATTCAAGATGACATTATGACACTAAAAAGAAGAACATAGAAATTATGAAATCTTTTAGATAATGTTTTTTGTTAGCTTTCAAAAAAAAAAAAATGGCCTATTTAATGCTTAAGCACAAGCCAGGTGTGCTAAAAAACAACAACCTGATTTACTGGACTGTGTTGTTCTGATCCAATAATTTTAATACATGAAGGTTTGAATTTTGCATAAAACAAAATATTCATTAAACACGCTGTGCCACAACCTTATACGGT
The DNA here is from genome assembly GCA_013398715.1 of Nesospiza acunhae. Lineage (NCBI taxonomy): Eukaryota > Metazoa > Chordata > Aves > Passeriformes > Thraupidae > Nesospiza > Nesospiza acunhae. The sequence goes on from VZSU01000966.1 coordinate 158,730, forward strand.
CAGAAAATGAGACAAAATATCATTAGTTTGCAATGCTCATTGACAATGAAGGATGAGAGATGGAGAAAAAGATAAAGAAACATTTTCCTGTAATCAAAAGTATGTGTTTTTTCAGAACTCTGGTTCTGTGATGTGTCCTTTCACTTCAGTGTTTTAGGATCCTAAGCAGGATCCTAACTTGAGTTAAAAGAAATGTGGCAAATTTCTACCTCAAGTTTTACAGAACACAAAGTTCAGCATTGCCTCAGCACAGTTACTGTATAACATAGAGTCATAGAACCATAGAATAATTTGTAAGGGGCCCTTGAAAATCATTTAGTTCAATTCATCTGGAGCGAACATATATACAGCACACACGTGTATAAACATATTTCTTCATAGTCCCTTGGTTTGTTGGTATTAAACTATATACTCTTTTCGAGAGTGACATTTGGAATGAAGTTGGACTTTTGCCTATTATGATGGAGAAGAGCCACACAAGTAGAAATACTCTTTGATCTTACATAGTTTTTGACTGCCAAGATAAGAAGTTTGCCTTTCCGTTGATTTGTGAAATAACCCACTGACTACTGAACCCTTTAGAAGGCAAAGTGAAGCATAAGCCCTGAGCACATTACTACGTTATCAGCATTGTTCTTGCTTTATTTTCAAAAAAGAGATTGCTGAAGTCTAAGAGTAAGGCTGGACATCACTATTATAAGACTGGAAATCACTCATATAAATAGATAAATACATGAGCAATTTTCCAAAGTGAAAGAGTAAGGTAAATATCTTGAAGTTTTCTTTTCTCTAAAAATTATATTAATTCTTCTTAGTATGATTATATTAACTACACTGAGCTCCTGTTCTTTTGTTTTAATATCTGGCCTTTGTTATTAATAAGAAAGAAAAGTAAAAAAAAATAATAAGGCTAAGCATTTTAATTCTGTCTCAAGTCTTCAAAATTGTAATACTAGTTATATAAATTACAGATTTTTATTAGTCATACAGTTACCACTCATTAATCAAATTCATATTTTAAAGCCATGGAAGTAGGATTTTTTTTTTAAGTGTAAATTTAATTCTTAGAGAAAAGCAGAAGCACTGAAAAGAAAACCTTAATCAGTTTGTCTGTAGATAATAGCAGTAAGAAAAACATCTTCTTATTAGCAGCATCTATCTTGGCAAAGTTTAATAACAAATTTAGTGTCCATAGATGCTGACAGTTTATAGTTTGCTAATGAGAGAAGAAATTATAATTTATCTGTATTTCAAGTTGTCATCAGGTATCTTCTTGAACGATCAATGCATTTTAATACTCGTTTGCAGGGAGAAATGCATTTGTCTTCCAAGGATATGAATATTAGCTAAGAAATCTGTGAGATAGGCTTTTACTGTAGTTTATATACCTTTTGTTATTACTTTCCCTTCTTATGTACATAAATATATATATAAAAATAAAAATTCTTTCTGTATATTCATACATATATATACATGTATACATATAGACATATTTAAGGTGTATATACATATATATATGTATTTGGATACAGATGGATGGAGCTGATCTGAGTTAACAAGAAGTATTACAGTCTCAGCATTGTTCAGAATTAATCACCCATAATAAATGTAATAAATTTAATTATGCTTTTCTTGTTTCTATCTCCACGTAAGTATCCATGCAAAATGGCATATGTACATGTATGTATAAGAAAGAATTTGCTTACAGCATTCTGTGTTCAAGCTTGGTTACAATTGAATTGGATGGGTCCCAGAGCAAAAAGAGCAGTAACTAACCCAGGAACCACCTATGGCCCTTGAAATTGTTAATCAATAGGATTATCTTGAAAAACCTAAAGAGAAAAAAATGTTCTTTGGTTTCCCTGCAGAAAAGAGCTTGTCCTTTGTCTTTTGGTATTTTTTTTTTGTTTGTTTTTTCTTTTTAATAAATACTCCCAGTTTTTCATTGGTTTTTAAGTTACCTTTCCTATTCTGTCTCTACTGCCTGCATTTTGCTTAGGCTTTCATGGGCAAATTTTAGCCAATGCCGTGACAAAACATGCCACAATAATCATGCTCCTGTTTACCCAAAGGCACCACATTTCTCATGTCATACACTTAGGATACTTTCCTCTTTTATCCATACCTCTGTACCTTTTTCTTGTCTTGAGGTTATAATATTTGAATGTGCATGCAAGACTGCATAGGTGTTGTTTAAAAAAAAAATGGAAAAAACAAGTTATGTCCAAATTCCCAAAGTCGGTTAGAGATTTATATCTGAAAGCAATGCATAAAATTTAAATTATGCAGTAGCAGTAATAATTATTATTCCAAATTGCACCATTTTGCTTGAGGAAGATTTGGGTTTGCCACTCACTCTTTTTAGCAAAGCATGTTCTGACCTTGACTTTCAAACTACTGTTAAGCAATTCTTTCTAAGCTTTTGCAAAGATCTCTCCTTTAGAAGGTCTAACACAAATACTTAGAGTTTTTTGAGGGCTGAAAATATAAACAAGGGCATTTTCACATTTTAACAGATACAGTTGAGATAAGCAAGGCTTGGAAATAGCTTTTGCACAAATATAAGTGTTTTGCTTCTTCACATCCCTGTCCCATTTGAGAATAAGTAGCAACAAAAATTGTTTCTTAACACCCAATGGTGTACTTAGTGCTGGCAGAAGTATGTGTCTTCTATGGATTTATGGTGAGAAATGTCAATGTCAAAGTGTTTGTGACAGCTCTTATCTCTGCTCTGTTGGGCTTCACGTGTATTAAAGCTGAAAGCCAGCTTGCTTTTTCTTATTTTATGTCTGTTTTTTTTTTTGCGGCTCAGACTATTCAACCATCACAACAAGGTCGCACGAACACCTGGTGGATGTTAAAAGTGGAATGATAAGAGCTTGGCCATTTACCTGAAATGAACCACGTATGAGTGTTGACTATTTAAATATTCATATCAAGAATACAAAACATGAGAGTTGTAGAACAGGTTCAGATGAGGGATTTGCCTTGCCTCTATTGCTTCTCTAATTGTGACTATGAAAGATGCCTAAGGAGGTGCAAAAGAAGTACAGGCAGTAAGATATTTTATAATTAAACTGCATGGAAGTTGCCACTACCCTGAGAAATATTTGTGCATGTGGTTCATCATTTATGTAGGTTATACTCAGCCTGCATGCTAGGTTGTCATTCATTGACTGCTTCAGCGGCAACATTTTACAAAAAATGAAATCAATTAATCAAAATTTAAATGTCTTCAAAAATATTATTGGACAATGCCACCAATAGATCAGATATTTTGCAGGCCCTTAGAAATAAATAGGATTATTATAATGTAACTTCAGGAGTGCAAAGTCAAAACCTGCTATCCAACACGAGAGATGTGGCAATAATTCAGGAATCCCACACTGTCTTTGCCCATCTAAATGTGTCTGACTGCTTCTGTATGTATACACAGAAGTCCATAAGTGCCAGAAGCAGCAGCTTTGAGTGAATGTGAACTTGGAAGGGATGACATCTGTGTTGTCCTGTGCTGTCACCATGCACTGATTACAGCAGTAACAGTAATGTCCACCTCTACAGCCTTTTTGTTTAAGAACTTTAATTTGCTAACCTGTACAACAGCTCTGTGAGGATGGTTAGAAATAACAAGTCTGGATCAAGCTTTTTCACCTTTATTGTTCTCACTCTGTCTCTATCTCTTGTGCTTAGTTCAAAGCATGGTTCTCCACCACTTATGCTGATTAAGCAGTATTTTGTCACACATTTATTAATTTTAGAGGAACATCAACAATATCTGTGCATGGGCAGACACTAAACTTCTGTTTTGAAGGGCTAAACTGTCTTCCCTAATGGAGAAACCACCCCCAGGGTCTCTGTGCTCCTGAGCCCCACCAGCCAGCCACAGCTATAACATCTCCCTTCTGATGTTGTATTACTTAGGCTAAGGCTTTGTTTACTTTCATAATTTCTAGGTGTGCCTGGGAACACTGTGTAATACCAAAATATAGAAAATTAAAAAATGCGATGGAATTGATATAATTGCCAGTTCTTAAAAACACTTTTCAGTGCAATCCATAGTAAACTATTAAGCAAAAAACCAGAGCCATTTCTATAAAATTACTGTGATATTTCCAAACCTACTCTGTTGTTATGCAACAAATACAACAGGGAATGATTTATATCAGTGCAGTTACTGGGGCTTGTATCCCACTCATTAGCACAACTTCATTCCCCATAGCACATTCCATGCACTGACTTCCTAGCTCCCTCCTCTCCATCTTCCCTAATTCGAGACAAGGATGTGCTCATCCCTGACAGCAGCACAGTTTTATAGATAATTTTAAGTCTGAAAAAGATAATTCTATTATTTATTATCTATTATTGGACAGTTAACATGTCATTTAGGTTAGCCCATTCTGGGCTAGTACTTGCTAGAGAGTCTCACTCTCAGAACACATGTAAGAAAATGAAAACACAAAGTAAGATTCTGTAAAACCCCATTTGTAATCTGTACTGCTGGAATAAAATTCGATTAAATTACTTATAAAGGACAATAATACAGAGTGAATGGAGAACACATTGACTTATTTTCCCCCCAACTCTTCTTTTTTTCCCCATTGACAACGTAAAGGCAATATTTGGTATTTTCAGTAAGTTTATCACCATTAAAATAGTCTTTTTTTCAGATCACTTAGGGAGAGAAATATCTCTTGCCATGCCATGGAGACTTTTCCACAACAAACTGTTCTCTCACGGTTTTAATTTTTGTGAATACCAGCAGCCTGGAAATCTGCAGTCATGAAGTCCCTCCCATGGTTTAATAGCCTTCCCACAACTGCCAAACACAGGTCATCTCAGCTTATTGGGATGCAATTTTAAGGATGAGCTGTTTAAGCATAGAAACAAACATTTTCTTCATTCATTTCTAGGAACAGAAGTTTTCTTTTTCTTCTTTGGGGGCAAGGGGTCATCATCACTCTTATCTGCCTCTGTTCAAGCTTCTCTTTGGATCACAATTTCAACATCTTTTTGCTTCAGCACAGTGCTTTTACTCATGTCTACAGTTTGAAATCCCTTGAAATACCTTCGCTCTCTCAAGAATAAGGGAAATAAAGGTAGGTCAGATCCACCTACGCAGTTATTTGTAGCAAGTGCTGGTTTCTGCTGAGTGACTTTCTGTGGTTATTTAACAACACATTTATTCTTTGAGCACAGATGGCATTAGTACACCTAACTAAGAAAATGTAAAGGATGAATGTATTTGTAAGGTGTTATGATATGAAGATCAAAAGCTAAGAAATAAATACCAGAATATTATTGTGACTCATGGTATTCCTCACAACACTGAGTCATACTCTCTTTCCTATACAATTAAATGACAAAATGAGGCAGATGATGAAGTGCTAAAAGGAAATAAAAAAAAAAACTAACCAACCAAACAAAATCCAAAAGACAAAGACAACAAACAAACAAACAAAAACCCAAAAAAATTTCAAAACCAAAAAATTATTGCCGAACAAACACAATCATGAATTTTCCAATATTTTCTGTTTTGGTGGACAATCACAAAGTTACAGCAGTTATAAATAAATTAGAATGGTTAGAACATCTTTATGACTACAGAATCTAGACGGTTCTCCTTCCTTTTAATTTCCACTTCCCTTCCCTTTCATTTCCCTTCTGCTTCCCTTCCATTTGCCTTTCCTACCTGGAACTTCTCTTCCCTTCCCTTTCCTTTCCCAGTAGTATGTGTGTCAAAGAAAGTGTATTTCACATTTCTCACCCCTTGCATACACACATACACACAACTTACACACACACATAAATAAATAGAATTGCTTATATAAAAAGTGTTCAAGGAAAAGGTTGTGCTTGCCTGAAGCAGAGGCCAGATGCTTTGACTTCCAGCTTTCTTCCATCAAAGCTGTGCAGTTTCGAAATTAAAATCTGCAGCAATAATGAAACATATTAAAATGCATGCAAAGTCTTGAGGGCTTATAATATGCTAAAAACTGGCAATGCATGTTTACATCCATATATCAACTTGGATGTGCTGAAAAGATTTAAAGTGTAAAATATGCAAATATGTGTCATATTGTCACACTTGGTCTCCCTAATGGAACTCCCTTTCATCTCAACTCTCCTTAATTTCATGAATATTGCATGCCCCTCACACCTTTTACTCCTGCTGTTGCTAGGCTGAGAAGATTATGAAAATATGTTAATAGTAACTTTCATCAAATAAAAGTTGCAATATTGAAAATAATAAAAAAGTATCCTAAAATACAAATGGTTGAGTTTTTTAGCTAATTTTTCCCCACTGGAAGCTCAGAAAACTACCAGCCAATCAAATTAATAAGGAAATAGCGGGGAAATAATAAAAATCTAGGTATGTAAATTAATGAATTCAGCAAACATTTGTGTGCATGTGTGTGTGCATGTGCATGTAAACATGACAAACATCTTGAGAAGTCTTTCTAGACAAAGAACCTCTGAAGGATTTTGGCATAGTGACACTTTTGTTTAAGCACCAGACATTTTCGATATTTCTTTAGGACTGCTAAGCAAATTTAAGTAGTTTTGCTTTTGTGCTCACATTCATTATATGACATTTTTTTTTTCAAGTTTTCAGAAACCAGCACTTTAATAAACAGAGCTCTTTAGAAATCTGAGCTAAAACAATTTATTTTTTTTTAATAGCTCCCCTATATATTTTTAAATTGCATGGATCATGTCTGGTAAATTACTTGTTACTTGTTTCTTGGCATTGAAAGAGGAGAGAGGAGAGGAGAGGAGAGGAGAGGAGAGGAGAGGTCAAAACCCTCACAGTTGACATAGACATGGTAGAGGCAATGATTAAGCATCATTTTAACAAAGTCACAGGCTTAAAAGATTATTGGCTTTCTGGGCTGCGAGTGAGCAATGTCAGTTCATGTCAAGCTTCTTGTCAACCAACACCTCCAAGTCCCTTCTACTCAGAGCTGCTCTCAATACATTATTCAAAAAAGAAATTGCAGCTCCTCCTCAGTTCATGTGTCAAGACATTAGGCTGGTGAGAATTTTGACAGAAAAACAGGTAGAAGTTGGATTGTTTCAAACACCTTTCAGAAACCTCTCTGCACTTCATCACTGTGCTACCATGGTTGCTGTCGACAGATGGCATGGTGAAGCCTCTCTGTAATAATCATGTAACTTTCTAAAACTGTTCCTTTTATTATCTGTCCTAAGCTCATCTATTTTTAACTACTGAGATTTATTATAAATGGAATAGCACAGCTTATAAGGTCGGGTAACCCTTGATTACAGCTACTGTAAATCAACCTAGATTCATTTTAATGAGACAATTTTTTTAAAAATTTTTATTTTAAAGAGTTTTCAGAGAACAAATTTTCATTGATTGTGCATGGCCATTTTTCAGTCTTTTCCCCACAAATTCAACCCATGAATTTCACATTTTATTTCCAGAAACTTTGAAAGTTTTAATTTTCCCTCTTTTTTTTTTTTTTTTTTTTTTTTTTTTTTTTTTTTGGCTGAACTATTGGAAATCTAAATAGACTGGTTGGTGTTTGAAATGGAAGTATACCTAAAACCATATACTTGAGATCTGTAAATCTCCTAAAATTTAGGGATATGCAGGTTGGGTTACATAAATAAAGCCACGTGGATTAGACAATGATAATATTGTAAGCACTTCTGCTGCAATTTAAAGGGTTTTTACTCTGCATTAATTAATTATAATCCCACGGGTTGGGCATCTCAAACTAGTTGAACTGGAAGTTCTCAAAGCACAGGTTCCCAGAGAGGGTAAGCACTCTGGGAAAGCACTCTACCTATAACTCACTCTGGGGCTCTGACAGCAGATCAGAGGTTCAGACTGATACTATGTCTGTTCTTAAATTCCCTGGAAAAGTCCATCACTTATTTTCCAGCAGGCTGAAACAATGACTAGTGGAGTTTCAAAACTGGACACGGACTTAGCACCAGGGGTTCCCATTCAGACAGTTTTAATTAGTTATCAGTAGGACTAGGTCTGCTTCCTCAAACTGTCTTTGGTTCTGTGTATGATAGAGTTTTGGTTAAAAACAAGCCTGTGTCAGCTGAAGGGATGAAGAACAGCCTTTCTTCTTTACTGATGTACCATTTTGCTTCCATTCTTTTGAGAGTTCTCATTGCTGGATTGAATCTCCCTGGGTTGCTGCAGCCCATTTCTGACATTCTTGTTGAATGAAAACTACTGACAGAGTAAGGAAAAAGTGCCTGCCTCTTTCTCCCCATTAATGCTGTCTTCTGTTTATCTGTATGCAGGCAACTCGACATTTGAAAATATGTGTGATTAGATGGCATGTGTATTCCTTTAAGAGACTTTATTTCTTAGCAAGGCTTCTGAAGAGTCTATTTCTTTTAATTTTTCATAAAGTGTAGCTTATGAAAAATTTAAATGAAATCATTTAGTAGTGATTGCTCCATAAACACAACATGAACTCCTTTAAAATTCCAATTATATAGGAGCTCACCTTTTTAAGTAGTTTTGAATGAAAATAGCGAAGTGCAACTACACTCCTTTCAGATGGATGGGTGTAAAACCAAGTGCTTGACAAATTTCAACCATTACAAATTTGTGGTTTCCCCCATACACCTCATGCAAATAGAGCATGTATAGCCAGATGATCTGGCTAAATTCCAAATGGAATAATTACATTCTATCTACTTAAAATGCTCCCATCACTTTCACTTGCAGGCAACATCCTTCTTCCTTTCCTCCCCTCTGATGATGACATGTTTCACCATGGAATTAGTGGTATTTTGCTTGTTGTTAAAATGAGAATAGCCCTGCATTTACATACTTACAGGAGACAATAGGAGAGAAGCTGAATGGACATATATTAAGTTATGGTAAGACTGCAGACAGATATTAAGTTGTGTTGTCATGGTCAGTGTGAAATCAATAAAGTTCTGTTAATTTGCACCCTTTGGAAGGTTAAATCTAATAGATTAAAAGACATAGGCCTGATCCTGACCCTCGTGAAACAAAAAATGGGATAAAATCTTTCAATGTTGACCAGCTTAACAGAGGGCAAATGTGACCAAAAGCAAAATATTTTACTTCACTGCTTTCAGGAAGGAGAGTTTTGTATTTAACTTCAGGCGTGTACATGTACTCTGTTTTTTGTAAAAGGGTGACTTGCTGGAACAGAGAAGTTAATTTCAATTTTCATGTGAGAGCCAAACTCATTCTAATAGTATTGGACATCTCAAAAAAGAAGTTATGTGCTTTTAAACACAAACTTGCAGCAAAGTTTCAGCATAAATATTTCTTAATTTGAGCACAAATTCATGCTTTCTATCGGTCTGACAGTGTACTCAGTAGCAGACCCTTTATCATGCTTTTTGAGTACATTCGCTGTTCCTGAGAATAATTGCCCTTTTACTAACGTATATATAAAGAGAAAATGCTTGTCAGAGTTTTTGTACTAAACCAAACAAAAAGTGGATAGATAACGTTTTCTCAGATTTAGAAAACATACTGGCAAACACATTTTTCCATTATTCAACAAGCCTGATTTTAAACATATATTTCTCTCTGTAGCATAAGCGTGTTACCCCTTGCTCCTCATCGACTAGGGAGGATAATTCATTCTTTCTCCTTTTACAATGTCCCTTTACGTATTTGTGGGCAGATATTTTATGTCTCTCCTCAATCTCCTTTTTGCCAGATTGAACATGGCCAGCTCTGCTAACCTTTCCTCAAACTGGAGGCATTATTTTCCAGTCCTTTTTATTATTCTCTTTCTCTTCTCATAATCCATTCCAATCAGTCTTTTCTTTTTGAAATATAGTGCATAATGCTCCGTTGTGGCGTTGGTTTCCTAGAAAATAAAGAGGGAGAAAGAAAGGGAGAAAGAAAGAGGGAAAGAGAGAAAGGGAGAAAGAAAGGGAGAAAGAGAGAAACTGCATGGGCTCATGCCTGAAAAGTTTCAGGACTTAACTTTTATGAAAATAGTATACATGTGATTGAAATCAGTGTGGTGATAATTCAGTGATTAAAAATATGCAGATAATTTCATCTATGTAATGTTTTTTGGGTTTTTTTTCACTACCCAGTTTCTATAATGTTTCAAGTAATGCCTGCAAGGTTTTGATCTTGCAAAGCCTGATATAAATGACCAATTTACCATGCTCAACTTCCTGGGCCTTTCATCCACCATGTGAGAAAGGCTATGAATGTTCCTGTGCCAATATAACATGCACACCAATCCTGTAATGGAAATATTGTTTTCCTAGGATCCTCTTGATGATTTTTTGCCATAGTGCTCCATATGTAGCATTCGCTGAACTTGTCATTACAAAGTGTAATTAATGCTTTTACCTCATATTTATCTTTGAAAATTTATTTTTTGCTGTTTTAATGCTGTTCCTTCACATATCCAAGACTGTAATGCATTTTCTTTCCAGATGAGATTCTTGGAAGATATTAATTACCTCTAGAGGAAGTTAATGCATTCTGTTCCCCAAGCTGCTAGCCAAAGCCCAGGACCTCAGGGAAGTTGCCTGTGAACTTCACACTGTTTGACAGCAAGTGTCAGACACAGTCAAGTTGGGTCCACAATTCCAGGCACAGATTAGATAATTGTCTGGGCAAATGTCAAATGATAACTGTGTGTGTACATAATTATCCAATCTGCACATGTAACCCTCTTAATGCTTGCAAATTAGGCATGCAACTTCATCTACAAGTTACTTGAATGTGTTTTCACACTCATCTAGCTAAAAAGTCAGGCATACAAACTGTAATAATTATGCTATTGCTATGATTCTACTCTTGTTTGTGAGAGTCTAGATTACACATTTTCATTCAATGACAATTCTCACAAACTGTATAAAAGTCTTTTAAGTTTGAGTAGAATCAGGTGCTCAGTTTTTAGTTTCAGTCTCTGAATTTTAGTGGCACTATGGAAATAGAAAGTGGAATCCTGTTTAAAATGTGATTGAAACCATCACCTGTTAAGCTATTTGTTTCTTTCTGCATTGTCTGGCTTAAGCCAAAAGAAAATTAAAATATATATTTATGCTATGTGCTGAGCTTTAAGTTATTAAGCCCCCCAAATCAATGTATTCATACTTTTTTCTTTACTTTCTGTAATCCTCTCTGCTGGACCTAGGAAAATAGACTAAAACATTTCAGCTTCTGTTTACACTTGTAATCCTCTTCTCATTCTCATTCAGAGCACTCATAGACATGCTGATGGAAAGCCCATTGAAATCCACAGAAAAGATTTCCTTTGACACCAGTGATCACTGGATCAGGACATAAGCTGCCCAGACTGCCAGGGATTCATTCTGCTCCTTGTTCTGAAAGACAGAAAAAAATACTTTTGTAGGTGGTTTTTTTTTTTTGGTTTTTTTTTTTTTTTTTTTTTTTTTGTGGGGCAGAGAAGAGAATTCCAATGCATTTGAAGTGTAATGCCAATTAACACAGTACTAAAGAAGAAAACTTTGCTGGCCTGGAGTCCCACTGATATGCTTCCTCCAAATCCCAGAATATAACTGTCCTTTCTGAGTTCATTTGGACTTTCTCATGGGTTCTGAAATATGAATGCAAAATGCTCCCTTATGCTTCTCCTGGCAGACTCTTTAAGAGTGTAGATTAAATTTCATCAGCCATTGCTGATTTGACAATGTTCAGGTTATCCCATATTCTTTAACCCGGGCTATCCTAATTCTACCTCGTGGCCTCTTTCTCCCTTTGTTAGCTATCATTGCCTTTTCACTGTCAGCTCAAGCACCAAACCCATCAAGCATTTCAGAATTCTCCTTACCATATATTATTTGCTTCTTCCCCTTCTGCTAAGTAGCAGACTTAACATTTTCTTTTGTCCACACTTCACTTCTTAGGCTCTTGGAGAACTTTTTCTTGATCCATTCTACTTCCTTTGCTAATAGCACCTCATTTTGTGCCTTTGACTTTCTGACTTCTGCTCTTACATGTCCTTACTTTTCTCCTGTAAGGGACCCTGTGTCGGAGACTGTGAACCAATTTCCAATGTGCTGTTTCACATTTGAATGGAATGTTAAATATTTAAACAGCAAAGTTCTTCTTGTGGTTGTTAAATCAGTATTAAGTGATAGTCAGACTCAGTATTCAGGGAATAGAATGGTCCTCTGACTCACAGTCTCAAGTAAATTGCATTGGGCCAAAAAGCTTTTAAAAAGGGAGATATTGTACTTAATTGAAGATATTCATACTTTTTTCCTCTACAGGCAGCTTTAGTGTCAGGTTTTTTCTGTTCTTTGAACAGTAAATAAATAGTTTTAGTTTATTTTTTTATTAAAATAATATAAAATAACACATGAATAAATAAATTTATACTTTTTCTTTCTCAAAAAATTTCAGTTAGATTTTTTTACTGCTTCTGTTGCAATTCTGAAGCATTCAAAAATTGATAAAAATTATAATTTGGAAATATTTTGACTGGAAAAAAAAATTGGTTTCCATTTCAGGGGAAGAGAAAAATTGTTATGGGCTTTTTTAGTAGCTAGACTGTTATTTTTAAAATCACAGGGGTTTGTTTGTTTGTTTGCTTGTTTGTTTTTTCTCCCTGCATAACAGTATTTAAATAAGAATATGTTTTCCTTACTGAAACATTAGAAAAAAATCAGAAAGACAAAACTACAAGGCCCCTCAAAAACATAAAAAATCCGCCCAGATTCCCAGAATTATACAAGGAAATAATTTTCAGTACAAAGACTTTGGCTATATACACTGCTGACCATAACACCTCTCCTCTCACACACTAGCCAGCAGAGATGGACACTGTAGAGAAAATCTTTGAGTATGAGGCCCTGTGGCTGCATTTCCTGGAATGTAAAATTCTCTTTGGGCTGCGTGGGCACTTACATAACAGAAACCAAAATGTTTCCTTTCACCACTCTGGATCTGAAGTTATTAAAGACGTTTCTGATGCAAGACCAGCAGATGAAACCTTTGTTTTTTCACTGCCTCAAGTAAGGCATCCTCTGTCACATATGGATTGGTGTGCACATTCCAGCAGATTTGTGATGAAGTTTAAATGCCTAAGGCTATAAATACATGACTAACTGTCTAAAAGTGTCTGAGCAGGTTAAGTATGCAATTTCTCTTAAAAGAAGTTTGTCTAAAAATCTCACAAAGCTTCTAATGGATTTTTTATCAATATGATACCAATTATATTTACATTATGATACAGAGTAAAAGGGGGTAATTTGTCTCTTGGGAAGGCTGAGGAGAGAATGTAGCATCCCAAAAGGTATTTACAAGAGAATAAAGTGGATAACAGCCTTTATTCACACATTTAAAAGTCAGAATTCACTGCTTGTTCTCAAATAACTTCCAATTTTGAAGTTAACAATTACTCACGTAACAATCCTGTATCTTCAGTATCAAATGGTCTTTGTCATGTTCATCTCTGGATAGAAATCTATTGGTCTTAGCTTCCTAAGCTAAGCTGGTTTTCCTTCTACATCCAAAGCAGGGTGGAGTTTCATATTGAAGAGAAGAAAGAAACAGCTTTCAAGAAAAGAATGGCAGCATTCCAGATGTTGCAGCTGTTTTTACATTATGTTCTCTTTTCCTTTTCCTTTAGTATTCCTCCCCCTAGATCTATTTTTACTTTGTTTTCCTTTCTCTCCCAGACAGTAAAGGAATTGACGAGACTGAGAATTTACCCTCAGCAATGGCTATAGTTCTGCTGTGCTTGTCAAAATCTATATGGACACTGATTATTGCCAGAGGGGTTTTAGGTTGTTTTTTATTGGTTTTTTTTTGGTTTTTTTTTTTTTTTTTTTGGTTGGTATAATTTACTGGTGATCAAACTCTGTCAAGGTAAAGGTCACATTCTACTTGCAGAGTTAAAGAAACAGATTTTGAACAAAATATTTACAATATTTGCTTTTATACATTACAGATGAGCAAGAGGTGGAGGAAAAAATAAAGAGATTACCTGAATGTCATTAAAGAATAAAGGAAACTCAGAGAAACAAGGGAAGTTCTGGGAAGTTGCAGGAAGAGAAAGGAAATATTTGCTGCTGCCAGGAAAAAGAATTACTGTATTTAACTTTCTGGGTTTTTTTTTTTTTTTCTTTTGATGCTGTTCCTGATTTCTTCAGACAGAAGTAAAATGAAACAGTTCCATTGTGTAAACATTCTATTTAATACAAAAATCTGTATGGAGTTAATTAATTAAACTAGCAATAATATATCAACAAAATTGAACCTAGCACTGCTCATCATTGAAAAAAAAGCACAGAGGTGGAACTAAGAAGATTTGAGTACTGTTATGAGAATTATCTGTACAATTTATTTAATGTTTACCCCTTCTCTACCCTATAAAATACAAGAATCAAAGTTTCATCTTCTGTAAAATTATTTGAAATAACGGTAGTTTAGAAGACCAAGAAAAGTAGGAAATGTGTAACAAATATAAATGTACGATGACCTAGATGTTCAGTAAAAGAAAACCTTGCTTTAATATTAATGCGTATTTATGCCTAAAAATATTTTAGAAATTTTGACTGCCAGAATAAGTGGCTCTTTCTCAAAATACATGTATTTAATTTACCTATTTTAATATAGACTACATTTATTCTCCAGACTGTGTCTGCTATTAGACTTCTCCCCTGACTGACCTGATAGATTGAAGAACCCTCAGTGATCTATATGAGGTCTCTGCCTAATATCACTTCTCAGTCTGTTACAAACACTGGATCAGACATCCTTTGGGACCTCAGATTTCTGTAATAAATGGACAGAAATTGCTCCAGGTAAAAATCTCTTTAAATTAACACCGACAAAGGTCTTGGCTACACCTCCTACACATGAGCACAGCTTTGGCAAAGGATGGAGACAAAGACTGACTGTTGAAGTCAAGGCATCTCCCTGTTGCTGTTTTCTTTGCTTGATCAGTGTCTGGGTGAGTCTGGGTATATTTATCCATTTCATTCTTGTATGCAAAGTGGAGACACAGCCTCCTCCAGCCTTTCCAGGGAAGAAGGTTGATGCTGTTGTATTTAGATGGAAGAATGGATACTACTCTTTTCAAATTGATTACAAAATCCTTTACAAGCTCTGCATCTTATTTTTATTGTACTCATTTTTGCAAGTGCAAACATATAAAACCTTTCCCTCAAAATAAACAATAGAGATATAGCACAACAGATTATTTCTTAAAATTTGTGTGATTTATTTAACAAAAGATATATATATGTAAGTGTATATATATATTAAAGTATATATGTAAGTTTACATATATATAAGTATATACATGTATATATATGTGTGCATATATATATATATATATATATATACACATGCACATAAGAAAACCCAGAGGAATTTGCTTGCAGAAACATGCACATCTATTTTTTTGTGGTTAAAGAGCTTTTTTTTCCCCTCAAATTTGGTTTTGAGTGAATGTGAACAAGAAATAGATCAAAACTGTTATCTGGCATATACCTTGTATATTGAAGCATTCAGCCAGCCCAGGTTTGGAAACTGCAGGGAACCTTGGTGCTTTTTGCACAGTGAACTCAGACAAGCTTTTATATAAATTTTTTAAATTTTTTTTTCTGGTTTTATTTCTTGTAGTTTCTACTGTGGTTTACCAACTGCTCTGAATGCTTTCAGCTCTGAGTCCCTCTCTCCACTAGAGCTTTCCTTCACCTATTATATTAGTACTCTAGTGGCCACTGGAGTTATTCTCCCTTTTCATATTTCCTTTGTCCTGTATATTTTTAATATAAACTCCCCAGCCCCTCTCCACAGTAAACCACACAAACCTCATGCCCACATCTGTGGTTTTGTTAATTTTGAGTGTTTAGAATTATACTGTTGGGCTTCTTTTTTTTGATCAACTGTTTTTCTTTTCTCAGTTATGTTCCATCAGCAAATTTCATGTCCTTTGTGCGTATTTTTATGCCTACCTTTGAGTTGCTGGTACATAAACTGAACACAATTGGTTCTTGTACTGATCCCGTTATCACAAGGGACACTTGAAAACCTCAGTTACCCCAAAATTGTGGACACTGCAGTTTTAGCATCTTTCTAAAGAGTAAAAAAAGCTTATTTTTGCAGGTTACCAAGTTTTCATTAAAAAATATATATTGCCTTTTTTTCCCCTTCTTCTTTCACTTGAATTGCTAGGGTGGCCTTAGACTAAGTAAGATAATATGCTGTTTTCTTTTCAAAGGTGAGCTGAAAAAACTAAAGTGGAAATTGAGTTAAGCTTGATTTATGTGTTGTGTGTGCCCCACCAGCCAGTCTGTGGGGGAATTCATCATGTGGAAAAGATGTAGATAGCCTTTTCTGAACTGAAGGTTACTCTTTGTTGAACTCCTGCAGCTCCTGGCATGCTGACACAAACTGAGAATACATCACAGTTGCATTGCAGATAGTCCAATATCAAGCACATAAACAAGCCCACAAGGTTTTATTGGGTAATTTTTACTTTACTGTTAGCATTGTCACATGTACCTACAGAAGTTGGATATCAATATTTAAGCTCAGGGTCACACAGAACTTGCAAACCTTTGCACACAGATGGTAAAGGTGTAGATTGTTGGCTGGAATTTCTTGGGAAAGATAACCTGGTGTTTGTGTGTATGACAAAATGTGTATGGGAAAATAATATATCCAATTTTCTTGATGCCTATCCCTATAATCTTTCCAAGTAAGCAATTGAGGGAATCTCCAACACAAAGTAGCTAAATTAAAGTCACAGAGAATATAGCAAATGCCAGCATTTCATAACTTTGCAGTATTTAACTGTGTAAGATTGATGATTGTCTAATTTGCTATTGTATTAAATTTACTAAAAACAAACAAAAAAAACCAAGAAGGGAAACAAACAAACAGAAAGCCCATAACCAAAATAAAAACCCAAAACAAAATAAAACTCTAAAACAAATAAAAAAACAACCTTTCTCTCAGAATTAAACTACATTGCACAATGACACCTTGTGTTATTCTGTCAAGTTTTCTCATAAAAAATTCAGGCACCTTTCATCTGGGCTAAGAAAGTAACCAGTCATGAAGTAGAGGATTATTTTTCATCCTTGTTAAAAATCATACTTATGTTTTTTTACATTTCTTCCTCACAAAGGATGAATGGACAACTATTGGTCAATTCTGGAAGGAAATCACCCCTGCTTAAAACCATTTTCCTGTTGTCACAATCCCTATGGTTACAACCTGTCTGCATTTACTTTTGTCCTCCAGTCTTGTTTTCATCTTCCCCACTGCTGTTTGTGGCTGCGTTATTGAGAAAATCATCATTGTCTTAAGAATTTATCTATTATTCTCCTATCTTCTGATAATTCTTCCCCTTTGCCTTATGTGCTCATTTTCTTCTCTTTAATCTCATCACCACCTTCCGAGCTGGAATTCTTACTCTTACTCTTCTGTCCAAAAGTGGGTAGGAAGGTGACAAATAGAATCACTATGAGGTCCCTATGTGTAAGATTCCTGTTTATACCTTTGGGAACAAACGATGTGAGCTTGTTTGTATTCTCTCTGCTCACCAACACCCTAATAATTTTCTGTATCTCTCCAATTTCTCATCTCTCTGTTCCACTATACCTCTTTGCCTTTGAGTTAGTCTGAGCCCAAAAGAAGTACTGATTCTAGTCCCTTGCCAACTGATCCGACCCCACAGAAAGCATTTTCAGGCAATCAGAAGGAAGGGCAGGAGCAGGTGACAGCTCAAACATTGTCCACCATTTTATAAAGCTAATCCATGCACCTCTGTTTACATGGAGATCCCATGCAGGGAAAGAAGAATGCCCAGTTCACAGAGATTTATCAGACAATGTAGGTAATAATCTGACAAGTTCTTCTTGTGTTTATTTATCTGCTGGCTTCCTTTTAACACAAGGAAAATACAGCATAAGTTCTGGGGGAAAAAAAAAAAAACAAACAAGAAAAAAAAAACAAACACAAAAGCCTGAAGCAGATGAATAAGATGAATTAAATTGAAAAAGGAGGTTGAAAAACTGAAGAAAAATGAAAACCTTGATTATATGCATTGCTAGCAGTTTCGTCCACCATACATATAGTAAATATCATTCAGTGCAACCTATCTGCATTAGAGACTTTGGACACATTTTTTAGCAAGATAGAACATCTTAAGCATTTGTATGAGCTGGCATTTTTAATGTATTTGTACTTTTATGCATAAACAATGGATAAAAAATTAATTTAAGCCTTCAATACCTCATTTCTATCCTCTCCCCTCCCACGCTTTAAATACTTCATACTTAAATAAAATAAAATGCATTCAGTTGTAATGATAATGTGATGTAGATTGTTTTTGCCAAATTCAAGCTCGGTGAGAAATTATTTTCTTCTTGCTGGAAAAATTGAACACTAATTAACCCTCTGGAAGTACCTGTTTAAACTGAAGACAGAACTAGAAATTTAAAGGAACGTTTTTAAATAGCTCATCTTAGTTATTTTTTTTTAATGTGCAAAAATGTTTGAGGATTAGTTTATTTTTCTTTCTCTCCTCATCCATCTTCCCTCCTTCTGTCCAATGTAGGCCAAATCCTGCCAGGCAGATTAACAGAAACTCAATAGGCCAAATTCCAATGTGGTTTAAATAGGAGGTAAATTGGCAATATAAACAAGTGTAATTTACATACTGAATGTTAAGAGCTGTTGAAAGAATTGTGCGGAGGAAGTCACTCACAGTGCATATCAGGTTTTTTTAGTCCAGCAGAACCTGGAAACTATGCCACATAACACTGAATACCATCAAATGGTAGTGTATATATTAATATGGTCAGAGCTTATAAACAAATACAATAAGGATAGAAAGGGAAAGGTAACATCCAAAGTTAGTTTTTAATAATTTTCTCATCTTTGGGTTGTAGAAAAATGTGTCTATCTTCCTATTTATGTGGGTTTAGTCCTATTCATTATTTTTCTTCTTGATCTGGATGACTATGTTTTAATTAAGTGGAACCAGAACATGAGGGACAGCAAATATTTTATGGCACATGGTTACAGTTCAAAATGAATTTGAGAAAGCTCAAAAAAGGAACTTTCCACAGTAGAAGGAAAAATAATTTTTTAAAAACCAGTGATTGTGAAAATACAGGATAGAAATCTATTGTTTTGTCAGCAGATCAACAGAAAAAAAAAAAAAAATCATGATTTTTCAATGAATCATTAGATGAATATAACCAGTCATACGACATTTTCTTAATAGAGGAAAACAGCATGCTGAAATGTATAATTGAAATTTTTCCCTAAAAAAAACTACTCAGCTTTTGGTTCAACAAGAACATTATCCACTTTAAATGTTACCTTTCTGGTTAATTAGGGAGGTATTAACAAAAATGAAGGCAGAAATCAGAATCCCAGGAACATCACCTAGGGCAGAGCATGGAATGTGAGCTTCTTGGCCTAGGAGCGCTGTGTGGGAGGACAATCAGTCTTCAGAGAAAGGAATAACCTTTGTTTTTCATCACCCTGATACACTGGAAAAGACGAAGAGGTTCTGAAACCCAACAGGGAAAATTCACTTCCCATATTAGGAGGAACTGCTGGCAGTGAGGCAGGGGAAGCATGGGGAAAGGTTGTCTGCGGAAGCTGCGCCGCGTCCACCCTTGGCAGCCCTGGAGACGAGATTACAGAAACATCTGTAAGGCAGCAGCAGTGACAGCCAGCCAGGAGTGGGAACAGAAGGTGCAATTCCATCCTCGGGAGCCTTGAGGGGTCTCCTTCTACCAGGGGAAAATGTCTTGGCTTCCAGGAGATTCTGTGATGCCGTGGGCAATGACAGGAAGTCATTTGTCCTATTGCCCCTTTGAAAAGCTAAATGGAAGTGCAGCGTTGCCTGTGACAAGTTATTTGCTTAGCATTACTTTTTATGGTCCAGCAGGGGTTGGAGATTCTGCTCTTAAGTAGCCAGGATGAATACTTTTATTATTTCTAATCCATATTTTGTAGTGATGTATCTAATTCTATGTTGCTGCACGCAGGAAAGAGGAGAGAGATAACGGTATTATAGCCCATATTCAATAAGGTTTTTATTAATGCGCTTGGAGAAGGACTTCATACTATAATCACAGGAAAATTATAGTCACCATCAGAAGTTAACTCAGATTTTTGGATTTCTGAGTCATTGGACAGAGGTTCTTATCTCTTTTTACTAAATAGAGAGAGAACCTGAGATGGAGAGGCTTCTTCTTATTCAAGCTCCTGAGTAGTTGTCTAAATTTAGGAAGGATGGATCTGCTGTACTCCAGCTCACCTAAAAAGTCAGTTGTTACTTGTGCTGAACACCATCACAGTCCTGATTTAATAAAAATGAGTGTTTTGTTTAACAGAACTTCTAGATTGTTGTAATACAGACAGACTTTAGCTATGCCTGTCGGTTTTCTTATTGTTCCAAAAAGATTTTAAATAGATCTGTGAACAGGTTTCTTTATCTGTATTTCTTGCTACTTCTGTCAGCACTAAGGCATGGAGACCATCTGGCTTTGGAAAATCTTTCTTTTTTTCTCATAATGCTGATTATTGTGAAGACAATTGTCCTAAAGGGGAGCAAGAGAAGGTTGTATTTTTCTTTGATTTTTCATTGGCTAGAATGTCTGTCTCCTATTGAAAATTGACTTAAATTCTTTCTATCTGCTGCTGGGAACCTAATTGAAATGTAAATTAAAATAAATACATTTCTTAGGAAAAAAGAGGGAGAGGAAAAACTTTAATCATTCTGAACCTTAGTATATTTCATAGTGTCCTAATTATTTTTGCGCCATTTTTCTCTTGCTTCCAAAAATATTTTTAATGATATCACTCAGGTTTCTTAGAAACTTAAAGAAGGGCTCCTGGGTTGCAATTATTTTATGAATAATCAGAATGGAATACTATAGAAGCTCAAATTCTTTCCAGACTTGTAGACAAATGGAGAAGCTGTTCACCAACTTTAGGCTGTGACAGCAGATGGAAAGAAGCCAAGCAGAAGACTTTGCCTGTTTTTTACAGGAATGAGAAAGAATAAGTACAAGCACATAGTATAATTTAATTACCTTTTTTTTTTTTTTTTTCCTTTCTGGTGACTTTTTAAAATATAAGCATGAATACAAATTCTCAATCTCAGAAGAAATCATGCCTAAGCAAAATATTTACTCTGTACCTGCAGTTGCTAGAAGGCTCCATGTGTTATTGACTTCAGCATTTTGTTTATAAATTATCTTTTGTATTAGAAAAATATTATTTCTCTTCCTTTCTCCCTCTCCCCTTCCTGAAATATGCGTGATGGGGTAAGGTGGCCTGAGATTCTGGACCTTATTTTGAATTTTGCAGCTCTAGGGTTTCCTGTCAAATTTTATTTTATGAAATATGCATTCCTTAAACTTTATTCAAAACTATCTTTCAGCAAGGAGGGAAAAGCTAATTCAAAGAACTGGTTATAACTTACACAGTCTCTCAGTGCCAGAACATCAGTTCATATGGAATTAAACAACAAGGAGGCAAAAGTAGCTAAATCCTGGTGTTTGACACCTTTTGGGAAAGAAACTCCAGTGTCAAGTTCCTGGTGGAGAGCTGCTCTCATCACACTGACACAGGTTTGACACAGGCTGGCAACCCCCAATTCTGATTTTCACAGGGACCTCAAGGAGAGAAGCTGACACTTGAGGGAGTTTTTCTTTTCTGAGCATGGCTAATATTTTTATATCACATTGAAGGTCTCACAGCGAGAGCTCATTCCACCACATCTCCCTATGATCTGCTGGATAAATGAAAAGGTTGTTGGAATTTAAAGACAAAAGAAAACAGCTGGTATCTCAACCCCAGCATCACACAGGTCAAATCATTGTGCCCCACATGAGGTATTTTACCTGTGGATAGTCATCACAGTAACACACAATTCTTGTAACTTGTCTTTCAGAGTGTTACCTCTTGATGCAAGGAGAACCACAGATAGAAACTTTGTGGCTTCACTGTCATAAACATGATCTATTCGGTTTTATTTCTTTTTCTTTCTGATCCTAATATTTGAGTAATATGCTGTTTTATACATCCTTTTAAAATTATATTTGGTCACCACTAAATTAAAATCTTTATTTCCAGCATCTTTGAGGAATCTAAGTTAATCCACCAAATAAATCTATTTTTTTTGCCTTCATCTTAATTCTACAAAGGAATGAAAAACAAAATGCTAAAAAACTTATTCTTTCAGCTTGACTAATAAAGGGCATTCAGGAAGGGCATTCTCCATTTTCAGTTTTTAAATGACTGTTTGAACCACCTTCACTTCTGATAGTGAACTCTAAAAGAGCACTCACACACCTTGGTGCTTACCTCAGCTGGAAGTGAGCATGTCATTAAATTTACAAAGTAAATTTTAAATAAAAGCAGCATAAACAATAAATGTTTGAAGATGGCCTAATAGCACATGAAAACAGCCACAGCCAAAAAAGCGGCCAAAAAAAACCAAAAAAAAACAAAAACAAAAAAAACCACAAACAAACAAACAAAAAAAAAAGCTCAAAAATCAAAATCTATAGAAAACTAGAGCTCAGCTAAATTATTCATGTATATGTTCATAGTTTAGTGTGAGATGCCTCAAAGGACTAGCAGTGCATCCACACAGGTTTGTCACAAGTGGCCACAGGCCTGTGGGTGCTGTGCCTCCCTGGGTTCCAGGCAGGGCACTCAAGGACATCCCTGGTGCCTCCAGACAAGCCTGTGCAGGGACCAACCCCAAGCAGCAATTCTCAACGAAAACCCTCATTTTACCACCCTGTCTGAAGTGTGTTTTTGTTTCTGGCTGCTGCATTTCTTCCTCTGCCTCTGCTCTGATTCAGCAGCCCTGTAAATACAGTAATGCCAACGCTAATAAGAAGCCATGGGGCTTATAGTAACTACATGCTGATAACAGGTTAAGGCTTGTATTAACAGAACAGCATAAATCCTCAGGACCTGTCAGGCTCTGCCTGGACTTGTCTTGGCTGGCCTTAAGCTTATTTTAGCTTGCTCATTAATTGTAGCAGTAATTTGCCACTATGGCTGTTCTAACCAGTTATTAGCTTTAGCATAACCTCATCAATTGTGTAGTTTAGCACCTAAAGAATTCATACCACATAAGGCAACAGTTGAACAAATAAAACGACAGCTTTGTGAGCAAAGCAGTGGGAAAGTAGGAAGATGAGGAATGATAAAACATGTCTCATAACGCATAAAACTAATCCCTAAATGCCCAAGAATAAGGAGGAAGAAGCACCAAGTTTTTACCATACTAAATTTCATGAGGTGAACTGGCTACAGGTAAGCCATTCTTTTTATACCCCACTCTCCAGAAAACTCTCCTAAATTAGCACATCCCAGGGAAACTGCAGTTTTAACCTTTTTTGTTTTGTTTTGTTTTGTTTTTTTTAGTTTAACTTGCTTCCAACACAGCTAGACAATGCAAGCAAGCAGTCTGCCACTCTGCTTCTGCCTTTCAGCAGAGCAGAGGAAAGTATGGCGCTCAATGGGGCATTGGCAAAAAAACAGCAGCCAAGTCATTCTTCAAAAGCATATTACTAGGTAATTATTATCTTCATTAATTATTATCTCTAATAATTATTCTGAAGTCAGTCTGAAATATCAATATAATATTACTGGTCATAACATACAGGAGAAAAAATAAAAGCACAATAAACTAGGGTAAGGTTGGCATCTTGTTAAACTTGGTGTAGATTTTCAGTGAGTAAAAGGCCTCCATTCAACAAAGCCCAGTAGAAAATAAAAAAATCTATAAAGAAGTAGCATAGTCTGTACCCATTCATTGAGAATCCATATTTAGGAAGACCAAGTCCAAAAAAATTATGGTGGTGGTGGTGGTGGATGTTTAACTGGACACGGTTTCCTAAATGCTATGTGAAAAAAGAAAAAAAAAAAAAAAAAAAAAAAAAAAAAAAAGCACATCTCTTAAGCAACAAACAAACTAGAAAACGCCACAGACATTGAAGTGAAACAGTTCAGGATCAGGTTACCCATTCTACAAGATAAAATTATTCAGAAAATGCAGAAAATTGCAGTGAGATGTTTTAACTTTGATAGATTACTTAATTAGCAGCAAAGATCTCCATTCAAAGAAAAAAATTCTGTGCTAAGAGACCTATAGCAAGGAGGTATGTGAAGCATGGGTCATACCCAGCATTTACTCTTTAGTTCGAGAGGCAAAATGAGCATACAGCCTGTGAGAAGCAGGAAATAAAATTAGGCCAAGAATTAATGTAAACTGGTTTTATCTAACTTTTTGCTAGACGTAGCTGGCTTACATTATCTCTCTAGGTTCCTGCAATAGCCATGAAAGGGTCATGTAAATTGACAAACAAGGCTGGACTTGGGCCCTGCACATCCTTCTTGCAACTAAAAAGGGCTGAGACCAAGGATTTAATTTAGTTTAGATACTTAGTTTAGATAGCTAACAAGCATATGAAAGATATCTGAAAAGATATCTATCTATTAGATAGATAGATAATAGATATCTATCTATTCTGCAAAGATACGCTTTCTTTTTTATATTTATATCAGGGAATGTGAAAGCAGCTGATGCACTGCCTTTAAAACTTTTAGAGGATCTTTTTTAAGTGCATTCTTCTTCTCTTCAGACTTTGGCTACATCAAGCAATACTGCTCTGGAAGCCCTCATTCTCCTAGGTTTGGGCAGCTCATGGAAGAGAGAAACTTCAATACAGAAAGCAGAAATATACTTGGTTCCAAAAATTGCAGCGATTTTGTAGTCTTCAGGAAATTTTTATGCTTATTCAGACTATAATGAACAGATAAACAGAAGCAGAAGAATAGATCTATATTTTTAATCCTTGCTGTCCGTTACAATTACTGTTAAGGTATATGGATAAAATGCATGTAACTGTTTAATTTTGTGATTAAAAAAAAAAAAACAACAAAAAACAAACCGGGAGTTGTTTTTTAGTCAGAATCCTTTGCTTGGTTTTCAGGTAGATAGGGGAGATTGGCATCCAGGATGAGCTACAGTAAATGCAAAAAAACCCAAAGACATTTAAATTCAAGAATCTAGTATTATGAATAGTGGTATTCCTAAGTAAATTAAACACTTGAAAAGAGAAGGATAGCTGGACAAGGACAAAAAACATTATGACATAATATTTTTATTTTTTAAAGTAAAGGTAAAGCACCCAGGGTTATATTTAGATGGCTTTTAGTCCACTGATTTGTAAACTACACTGTATAGAAGAAAAATTTATTTCAATCCACTGACAGTGGAATACAAAATTGATAAACTGAATGAAGGAACCTCTGTTACTTTGTGTATTTTAATACTTCAAACATTTTTCTAGAAAATAAGAAGCATGACCAGGGAGTTCAGATTGGCCTTTCATTTCTCTGAAAGAGAATTTTCTTTACAATAAAATTGAAGGGGGAAAAAAAAGAAAATGGGCATTCAATATAAGCAGGATATGATCAAACACATGTTTCCAGTTCTATATGTGAATGTAAAACTGAGCACTGCCCAGTCTGAGGTAGATTGGTATTTTATCCTAAAAGGGACTAAGTGCTGTGAGGAACAGGTGGATCAGAGAGCAAGTGTTCCTAATTGCCTTCTTAGAAAAGAATCCCAAATTTCAGCCAAGTTCCATTTGAGTCAGAACATAATCAGTGTGACTCTTGTTTTCAGTCTAGAAACTGAAATGTTCCAGGAAATGCTATCTACAGTTCTCTGTAGGGGTTTTTGTGTGGGCAGAGGAGGGGAGGTGGGATTATGATATTTTGGATCTGATAGTTTTCTTTCTAGTTTCTTCCTCTGTCCTCTTTTTGTTGGGTTTTTTCGGAAGGGTTGATTTTGGTTTGTTTTTTTTTGGTTTTTTTTTTTTTTTGTTTTGTTTTGTTTTGTTTTGTTTTGTTTTGGTTTTTGTTGTTGTTGTTGTTGTTGTTGTTGTTGTTTTAGTTAATTCTCTAGGGATCACAGTCTGGTACATTTCCCAGAACTCACTTGGCCTTGCAGAAAGTAATTTAAATAAATGAATGATAAGTAAACTCTTTTGCAGAGCATCACTTCTACACTGAAACAGGGGTAACTGTTTTGGATGAGCGGTCAAACATTGAAGTATTTAGCAGCTCTAGGCAAGTTTTCTTTTCTGAGTATATTTCAGCTGTATTAGGGTTCCAAGGCTTGGATGAGGGAATATTCTACGAGTAATAAAATTTTTTCTTCCAGTATATAAAACGTATTTCTAAACCCTATGTTAAATTTACAGATAGATATTACTTCATAAAGCTTTCACGTCCTTTTTTTTTTCTATTTTTGTAGCCTGTCCATATTATTTTTACATTGGTCACTTCCCTTAAGAAATACTTGTGCTGAATTTCCAATGGTGAAAGTCTTTTGAAGCTTCATATTCACACAAAGGATTATATTCAAGATATCCATATTCACAGGTAAAAACCAAATATGATAGAAGTAGTTAAAATTGGATTAATGAATCCTGTGGGAGTTAAGTTGTCCATAGCAATATCTGGACTTTCAAAATTGTTCTGTAAAATATTTCCAGAGATGGAAAAATAAACTGGGAGGCATTTCTTTATGGGTTTGAGGGTACCATCTCTGGTCTTCGGCTTTAAAAGGTAGGATGGGGGAGGGATTTTTTTTCCTTTTTGTTGTGTTGATATAGTATTCTTAAGGTCAGAAATCTTGGTGAGAGGAAAATTTGCCCTCCAAACTCACGATTATGGTCTTTATTTGTGCAAAGTGAGGATAATTTCAGATATGAACTCAGAGAAAAGGACCCAGTTCACATGATGGACAATTTGGAAGTTACTCTGGGTGATGGGAAACTGTTCTGTCTTCAGCCAAGATTTCTCATTGTGTCAAACAGCAATTTCAGGAAAGGCATAAGAGAATCCAGATTGAAAATCATTAAAATATTTGTTCTTTGTTTTTAATTTCCATTGAAACCCAAAATGTTCCATGAAAATGTTCAGGGTACTAATTTTCTGCTCCTTCTGAGATCATATGAGAAGACCTAACCTGAACTGTCACCACCTAGTAGAAATTATGAGATTTGGATCCTCATATCCTCATTCAGCAACACTGTCCACAAGAAATAAGAACTCCAGTACCATCATGTTATTTTACATTAACCTCATTTGACAGTAAAAGAAGGACTTTTCTTCCTCCTTCTCACATGCTTTTGCAATTTGGCTTATCAGTTTCTTTGAAAAGCTGGGGAAATAATTGCATATTAGCAGATAACACAGATATATATTCTTTCCCCCCCAGGAGTGAGGCCACTGAACAACATCCTAACTTGTGATATGGCCGTCAGTGTTGCCTGGTTATATCCCATCTCCTCACAGAAATGTGACGGGACTAAAGTCTTCTGCCACAATTTTCCCTGCTGGGTCTTCTGGGAATCAAGCACAGATGTCCAAGCCACTGGTACCTGAGGCATGTCCATGGAGGGCCTGGGATAGGTGAGATGAATTTCTGTCTTTCTCCACACAGAACTGTCCTAATTATGGAAAGAAATTTTGAGCACATATACCTTGCAAGGATCCTTTGTTGTTGTTGTGTTGAGCTTAAAACCTGCCCGTATGAAATGTTGCCGTTTCCAAAGGAGTAGGGTTAAAACTGGAGTTGAGGCTGTCTGGAATGCAATTAAGACCTCAGAGCTGCATTGGTAACCTGATCTGACAACATCAGGAAAAGTCAGCGCTGGCTTTGGAACAAGTAACTACCCACAGTCTGCCTCCTGTTTCTCCCTGAAAGCCAGCAGCATCTGGGAGAATGCCACATGAGAGCGATTCCATAGAATAACAAAGGTGTGCAAAGTCATGGAAATATGGGGACAAATTTTAGTCATGACCATCCCTCCAAAGCAAAAGGAAGGATCAAACATTTTTATTCTCTCTGTAGGAAATAGTAATAATAATAATAATAATGATAATAGTAACTCACAAATAAAAAGGTTCTGATTTTCCACGTTTCCATGTTTGTGACCTTTTTTATATTCTTCTTAATAAGAAAACTACACTCCCCTGATGACAGACCTGCTGAATATTTCTTTCTTTTAGCAAGATCCTGATGTTCTGACATTTCACGTTCTGGTAAACAAATTCCCTATAGGATAAGTATATGATTTGTATCATTATTACTGTTACACTTGGACATGGAATTGCTGCTTCAAAAGATTTCACCTAATTTTGGCGAGCGTTTATCTTCAAATCAACTGCAAATCTCCTAAGTTTTTTTTTTTTTTACAATTGTTTGTAAGACAAAGCAGTTAGAAAAATTAAAATAAAATCTATTTACTGCTTGTTACTGTGAGGGGAAATAGCATAACATCCAACCTTACGCCTGCAACCATTGATTCTGAATTAGTGACTGACAGCACCCAACTGACTAAGTAGGTTATAACAAGCTAGCTCCAGGCTGGAATAGCCAGTAGAGTGCAGAGGAGAAAAAAAACTGGCCTCTAAACTTCCCTTCAGCCAAAAGAAAGACAGGGAAAAAGGAAAGAAAAAAAGAAAGGTGGAAGAAAGAATGCTCTGAAAACAGTTGCTGTCCTTGTTCTCTTGTGCAGCAGCAGCAGCTCGTAATTGACAGTTTTCTTTAATTCATAGTTATATCTTGAGGGGACAAGAAAGAAAAATTCTTTGTATCAGATAGCAATAAAAGTATTATTCATCTAATCATTCACAAGCACACGTGTTTGTATTTGAAATCTCTGCCTTCATGCATCCACAGCATATCACATACCCAGACAGGCAGAAGCAGCTACAGCAGTGTACAGGGACATAATCCAAATGAACACCACTCTACTGCACAATAGCACAATGTGCAGCTGAATGTGCTCTGCCCAGCTGGACACGGGACTGGAGCACATTCAAATGCAAATAACATATTTTCTACAAGAACTTTACCCTTCTTCCATTTGGGTCACTCCTTTCCCCAGCTCTCTGCAATAGCCATGAAATGATTATGCTCCCTCCCAAACCCCATTTTTATGTCATACAGACAAATTATATTGGTCCTTCATGTCGAAGCACTCAGTGTAAATGCAAATATATAATATCACAACATGAGGCAAAAACACACTTCAGGACACTTAAAATGTCATTTCAAAACCAAATTCCTGATGGCTCTGAGGCAATGATTTCTATTATTGAACTGCTGCATT
Source organism: Nesospiza acunhae (assembly GCA_013398715.1). Classification (NCBI taxonomy): domain Eukaryota; kingdom Metazoa; phylum Chordata; class Aves; order Passeriformes; family Thraupidae; genus Nesospiza; species Nesospiza acunhae. The sequence continues at coordinate 187,899 of VZSU01000966.1, forward strand.
GTGGTGATTGTAATTTCACTATAGGTCAGTCTGCAGGAGAACCACACAAGGAAAAAATCAGTGCATAAAGCACCATTCTCCAAAATGCTGGCAAGTCTAAGGGAACTGAGGATGTTATACAGTTTTCCCTGTGCAGAATAGGATATTGTCTGAAATCTAGAAAATGTTCAGGAGTGGCAAATTATGTTTCCCATTTTCTTTACTTAAAAATGAATATATTTGATAGACCAGTTTTTTCTACCTCAATGGACAGCTTCCAAGATGGACATCTATCATATTCAATGAAGTAGTGTCTAAGGCCACTAATAGTTTTGTTTACTATTCATATGATTCACAGATTTTAAAGGCAGTGGGAACGATGAGTTCATTAAAATTGACTTTTTGTATACCACAGGTCCTTATCTCCAGAGCAACATCTCCATGTCATGCCCACTGAAAGATCTTACAATCCTTATGCAAACATTCCCCTTCTCTTTCAAGACTCACTCAAAACTTAGCTTCTTCAAGAGATGCTTAATCTTCCAGAGAGGCATCCAAGCTTGATTTAAAGGCAAAGGCTTGGTTCAAGACAAAAAAGAATCCACTTTTCCCTCAGCACTTTGTTCCAGTGGTTAATCACCCACGCTGTTAAAAAATATTGTGCTTTATTTCTAATTTGTCTGGCTTCAGCTTCAGACATCGTCTCTTGTTATGCCTTGCTCTGCTAGATTAAAGAGCTTTTTAGTAGTTAGTGTTTTCTGCCTGTGAAGGTACTTAGACACTCTAATCAAATCACCTCTCAATCTTCTTCTTGATAAGGTAAATAGGTAAAGCTCTTTCAGTATCTCACTATAAGGCATTTTCCATGGCTCCTAAATAATTTTTGTGGTTCTTTTCTGCATCTTGCCTGATTTTTTTTATCATTGCTTTTGAAAGATGAGCATTAACAGTATTAAAAAATAGAAGAAATTCTAAATCTGTTTTATCTTTCTCATATATAAATGTTAAACCAGTCCCTATTCCTACTGATCTCTTTAGACAGCCAGGGATTGCATTAGTTCTTGTCACATTATAGCCACAGCTGGGAGGATTTGCATCAGCTTTTTTGCCCACTGTAGCCCCTAAAAGTAGAGCTGCTCGTTCCCACAGTATAATATTGTTCTCTGTTTCTTAGTTCTGCCTTTTCTTTTGTTTATTTTTTTTAACTTGCATTTTCTTTTTAGCATTGCTCCAGAAAGAAAGCAAATATTTTCATGCACACTTTGCAATCCTGTTGGGGGAATGTTGTTAGAGTGTCACTCTCCTCAGTAAATATTCACTCTTCAGTTACAAATCAAAGCTTCAACAAAACAGAAAAAAGACAAAAAAAAAAAAAAAAAGTTGTGTAAACCCACTGCATTAAATGAATGAGAATGTGTGAAATATCATAATAATAATAATGAAAACATGACAATGGTGACCAAATTCAGGTGGTTTGTTTATATTTAATTTATTTCTTACTGCTTAGAGACATGTAGAGTAACACTTACTTGCCCACATTTAGTCAATTTAAGTAAAATTCTTTCTACAGTTGTCATCATACCACCCTCTAAATTACGGGTGAAGTACAAACTTCTACCTGGAAAAGTCATTCTGCCATCTTAAACACTACTTTAGGATGAGATGAATGACCTTCTAAAGATGCTTTTATATTTGCAACATAACGGGTTTACATGATTACCTTACATAAATCACCTAAATTTTAGATGGCTAAAGTTAGGTGAGGTGAATCCCATCTTTATTTTTTGTGGTGTAATGATTCTGTGAACGGTTAAAACTACTATTTATCAGTACAGAGATGGTTGCTATGTGGTAATGGGTGACATGAAGCATGAAATGTGTTTAAAGTGTTCTGACAATTGAAAGGAGCAATTTTACTGTGTGAATTCAGAAGTAGCTTGTGGTTTTAAGGCCACAAAAAAGCCAGCTGCAATTAATCCCAGAACTGTACATGCTTTCATTACATTACCCAAGATTCATTTACCTGAAACACTGTAAAATCAGTGTAAAATACACTGTAAAGAAGTGTAGGGTATTTGCTATAGGTCCTTCTGGCAAATTAATGAATTTTAATGGATGGAGTGGTTAACATATAGATGATAAAATGAGTAACCTATCTCTTATCCAGAAGTTATGTTTATACTTTAGAGAAATAAAACATGTCCAAAAGAAACATGACAACTCAAAGTTGCTAATCAAGCTATTATGTAAACTGAAGCACAAATTGAGTCATAAGGAACATTTTAGGGGAAAACAGAGATTGTTTCCATCACCACATCGACTGGTCAGTCATGACTTTACTGAGAGGAAATTTGGGCAAATCGTTCCTATTTATAATGGTGTGAATATTTTCAGTCCTAAGTGAGATGAGGAGAAATAGCTGAAACATTATTAACAGCTTGCAGAGCAGTTTTTCAAAAGCTCAAAGGAAGTCAATATTTCTCTTTCAAAAATTGTGATTGGCTCTCAGATTAATTTAGGTCTTTTGTATTTTTATTAGCTCCAAATCCATACTTTTGATTATTTGTCAATCACAACTTGCCATGCTTTCCTGACCTCTAAACTCTTTCTCTGGTGTATCACAACTAGACATGTAAATTTTCTGGAAGTTCTGATGATTTGAAGAAAGAAAGAAGTGAACAAAAGTTTCTCTTTTATTTCTTTTTTTTTTTTTTTTTTTGAAAATATTGAAATGACAAACTAAGACTATAAGTAACAGTGAGTTATTCATCAAAACCAGGGTGTAATTATTCCACCAAGAAAGGAAAGTGCATGCTCATAATTTGGTAACTTCATGGAAAGGATAAGCAGTATACTTACTGTATGAAGAAATAGAAAATTATTCACTTCTGAATAATAGCAAATTTATCTATTAGAGACGGAGTTGTTCCGCACACAGGAGCAGGATTCATTACACCTTGGAAAAGGTTTAGGTGTCTGCTCTGATATAATTTTCTAGACTATGAGCAACTAACTAACAAGGGTAATTCTTCCCATCTCTTCATTACTTCACACAGTAATATGATCCAGATTTAGTCTATTGTTTCTTGACACCCCTCCCAAAGTCACAAAAACTAATATGATATTTATTTGTGTGGCATACACATCACTATATATTTATACAGAATCTTATGAAGAGACCATCATTGCTTTAATATATAGGGGTGGTAATGGAAAATAATAACAGTTGTGAAAAAGAGTTGAAGTTCAATTTCTGTATTACCATTACAGATGTTGTCCTAGAAAAAGTGTTTCCTAGTCCAAGTAAAATATTTTACATAACCATTTTCATTGTTACTCTTTTCATTTTAGATTATCAAACATATTGAAAAAATAACTGAGGCTTTCATATATTTTCATACTGCTCTTGTTTTGGTTTGGCTTTGTGGGTTCTGTTTTCTCGTTTTAATTTTGTTTCCCCTATCCCTCAACAAAACCTTAGTTGTACAGGATTATCTTATTCTTTTACAGCTTTTAGAGATACATACAGTCTTTACAGCAAGGAGAAAATACAAATAAGAAAACAAAGAAGAGATAGCTTAAGCTACATTATGTTGACTAAAATCTAAATTCTTTCAGTAGCAAGCAAGACTACCAATCTCTGTAGTGTCTGTTTCAGAGCACTCTTCATCTAACCAGTGGATTGCTTTACCACACATTTTGATTTTTTGTTGAGCTTCAACTTCTCATATCTTGTAGGATCTAGTCTCATTCCATTTTTGGTGCATGCATCTTTCATTTATTTGTGGATGGTTATTATAAATAAGCAGCAGGGCTTTAGGAGAACGAATCTTGTCAGATGAACTTGATTGCTTGTTTATGACAGAATTACAAAATTAGTGGCTGAAGGGAATGCATTTGGCATAATATATTTGGATTTTAGTAAATCATTTGATACAGTGTCTCAAAAAATTAGTTCAAATTGGCTCAGATATGAACTCAGCTTCATGAACTGAACACTAACTGAACACCCATAAAGCAGGGTAATAGTGAGTGGCGCAGAATGGAGATGTCTGGCATTCAGAAGCCCTAGCCAATATTGAAATTCTTCATTAAATGTGCATGATGCTGTGATGGAAAGCTGTACAAAGACAAAGAACAAACACATGGTCTGAGTAAAAATGTTTGGGAGAAATAACTACTAATTCATGAGGAATTGACACTTCTTATTATATTCCTTAAAATATTTGGAATATGGTGAAAGAGCCAGAATTTAACCACAGTTACAAACTGCTCTTTCCCCCCTCTTTTGCTAAACATACAAGCATTATACATTTTATATTTTACATTATACACTGTCTATTGAGCATTACTGAGACTGGACCTCATATCACATAAGAATTTTCTGTGGATCTTCCTAAATCTCTAAGCAGATTTTCTGTCCTCAAAGAAAATCAAAAGATTTTTAACTCTGAAAAAGACAATTAAAATAGACTGGCTCTATGTTCTTTTCCTGAGATCAAAGTAAGGCCAACTAACCTGTAAATATCTAGGTCATATTTTTGGCCTTTTTTAAAGATAGATTCAATATTTATCCTTCTCCAGTCATTGAGAAATTCACTTGAACACTACAGTCCTTCCCAGATGATAGAGAGGTTCTTGCAAAGTTATCAACTACCTCAACTGCACATCTGGTCTTATCTTTTTTTGTGGATCAAGTTCCTGTGGTCAAATTACTGCGGCACTTAAATTCATCTGTGTCATATCCTGAAATGTTTGCCAGTGTGGATGGGGAAGGAGGGTAATCTGACTCATTATGACAGCATATATCCCTGTCTGGGCCAAACTAGTACTTTAGAATTTACAGAATTTTACAGCCCTAACACCATCTTTATTAGATATAGTTGTATCCATTAGTGTGCAATGATATCCATGTACATGTGTAATGATCTTAAGGCAGTCCAGGGTTTTGCAGTGTGCGAAAAGTGATTTGCAAATGCTTTGGCTTAGAAATATTTCTCTTCCCTTACCACTCTTTACACCCAACGTTGCTGTTCTTTCTCTCTTTCCTTCATATTAGATTGTAAGCTCTTTGCAACAGGGGCTGTTCATTTGCATTTGCTCTATAATGGGCATGTCATGCTTGAGAGATACTGACTGTTCTGGTATACATGAGTGCTAGCAACAAGCACTGCTTCTGTTAGGTGTACCTGAATTGAACTGTCAAATGGTAAATAGTGTCTGTTGCAAGTGAGCTAACTGTGAGTGGCAAAGAAGCCCTGGAGATTGATGAATAATAAATAACAGTTCCCCCTTCTTTTTTTCTTTTTTTTTTTTTTTTTTTTGGTTTGTTTGTTAGCCGTATGTCCTCCCTCACCTGTGCTCACACTGGGTGGATGGTAGGTGCTGAGAGTGAACTCCACATTGCCAGGATGTGAGTAGAGGAGAATTCACATGAGGAGAATTAGTGCTAGAATTCGTGCTAGAATTTGTTTTTATATCAGTGCAGGGTACATCTTCAAAATACTGAGGCTTCCCTTTGCCACATTTTGCAGTGGCAGAGAAAAACAAAATGAGGACAGATCAGAGCATGAGATCATTTCACTGCAGATTCTACAGTGCTAAACCCAGATATCACTGAAACTTGGTAAAAAAATTAAAGAGTGGGAGGTGTTACTAAGACTGATAAAACATAAACTATTCTCCCTTTCACTCCTTTCCAGATATTCCATTGCCTTTTTCATTGAGTTGCTGCTGAGATTCTAAAAAGGTATATTTTCAGCGAATTATCTATGTATGGGTTTCTGGGTAGCAATAATCATCAGGGAAGAACCACACCCAAAAAGCCCATTACCAATTGAGCAGCTCAGGTGGGTTTTAGTCTAATCAAGTTTGATTAAATTGTCAGTATTAACCTAAAGAGTAGCTTGTTGAACAAAATAAGGATTAATGTTGCTCTTGATGAAATTCTGATGTCCAGATGATGGTCATTGGATTTACACAAGTGTCGTGCATGACCATATAAAATTTACTTAATCACCAAAGTTTTCCACCCATTCAAGCTTGTGTGGTGATTATTTGATCTTTTAACTTGTACCACCAGCATCTGATTTTCTGAGTCTGTGGGTCACTCTCATCTATTTTATTTATCTGCACTTTCATTGGCAATGAACCATGTTGCTGTAATGAAATTAGTGAAAAAGAAATTGAATGTTGTGATTGAAAAATAGTCTCCAGCTTTGAAAATAAACATGTCTGCTTTGCTTGAATACTTGTATTTGCTATCTGTTGGAGATCATTATTCAGTCACAACATTCAATACCAATTACATTATGGGGTAAAATCTCATTTTCTTTTCCAGCAACTTATAAAGATTTGTGCTTAAGTTGCTTAAAATAAGGATGGGCATGCGAAAATCAAAGGCCAATGAAATTAAGGGAGTCAGAATTTTGGCCACAACCCTAGGATAGGTTTTACTACAGGTAGACAATTCCTTATAGGATTTTAAACTGGAACACTCAATATTGATCTTGGTAGAATCCTTTACCAACTATAACTCAAAATATCACCTTCTATCATTTATCAGATCTAAAAGTCCTGAATTTTATGACATATTTGCTTGTAAGAAACATTTCTGGGTTTTCAACCCTTTTCCTCATGTTACACTTACCTTCTTCCCAAGCATCCCCAGGTGAGAGATTTCATCTGCTGAGTGTGGTGGTGATGGCAGCAGAGGTTATGGTGAGTCTTCAGCATCCTGAGTCCTTAGCTGGGAAAAGTATCATCTTGATCTTTACATTTTCTTCTTCCTCCCTCTAGGATCTATGTAGGGTTATTTTTTACATATTTCTAAACATATTTTACACCTCGCTTTTCTTTGTTTGTACTGCTGTGCTACAAAAAAATGTACTATATATTTCCCTTTTCCAGTGAAAACTGTATGCATTTCCTCTCTTCTCTTTGTTAGTCCTCAAGCTAGATTTTTGCAGCTTCAGGCCAGTTTGTCATTAACTGACATGCACAAGTTGTTAATATCCATGTGAACGAAAGAGGCAGCCTGTGCCCTATCTTTTATCAATCCATGTCTGTACTTCTCTGCTGTACAACCCATGTCCCCACTTCTCAAGCCCTCTGCTGTGATATCAGGTCTTTATCTCTCTACACTATGACATTGTATTAGTCATAAATCCCTCATTCTACACAACAAAATTACTTATTGCTGCTATCTGCATATAACTGTGGTTGTGCCACATGAGAGTAAACAAAAACAAAGCAAATCTTCCACAGACACCTGGTCAATTACAGAAAAAGATCTTTATAGCTAAACCAAGTAAAACAGATCTGCAGGCAGGCCAAGAAAACACAAGAGGTCTTGCCAGCCCCAGGCTCAAGTCTTTGCAAACTCATGGCAAACTGTGTGGCCTGCTGTCAGCCGTGCCAGTACAACATGACAAGGTTACTGCTGTTGGACCACCAAAAATGGGCTTAATGCCGCATGAAAGCCAGGCTTGTAATTTCAAGGAGCTGTGTAGACCTACTCAGGCATTAATGGAGGGGGGTAGGGACGTCCAGGATGAAGTTCATCCAGTTCTAAGGCAATGTCTCAGTGAGAAGATGAGTTGGATCAGCATGTGGAGCCTTCTGCTTGTTTGCATTGACCACGGTAGGAAATTATTTCCTATCTTGCTTAATTAGGCACTGGATGCAACTCATCTGGATGTCAATTAGATGAAGAAGCTCAAACCCAAATTTTAAGCAAGCAAGTTGATGGGATAGGATTTTGAGAAACATTACCATCCTACTTTATTGCCTCCTTTTGTTTCTATATTTGATAGACTAATTCTGTACTGAATAAATCTTCCCTTCTTGAGACATGTCTTCTGATGGTGTTTGTCACAAGTACTATATCTGACAAATAAATAATAGAAGTAATGTCAGTATCTAATGGAAGCAGAAAGCTTTTAATAAGTTGATTTGTTTCCATTACATTTTCTACCCATTGTTTGCTTTTTAATATTTTGTTTTGTTTGCTTGCATAAATAATAAGTTCTTCTGAGGAAAAAGTCCTTTATTTTTCCCCCATGGTATTATATTCTAGTTTAGGGCCCTAAATGCTACCCTAATCAAGACAACTATTATTATATAATGATGCTTTATAAAATTGCTCTCTTTTTAAAATTTGTTAGTAAAATATTAGCTGAAGCAACTCCACATCATCCATTGCTATTTTACCATGGTGTTTCAGGTACTTTTACTGTGATTTTGAGAACACAGAATGAAACCACAATTAATATTCTGAGGGTTCTACAAGATAAATACTGTGACTATTGATCACAGGACCAACAAAAATAATTTACAAAAAAAAAAAAAAAAAAAAAATAAAAAAAAAAAAAAAAATCAGAGGATCATTTTTAGTGAGTGATCTAGGATTGCTAAAGATAAGAATGGACTAAGACCTATTTTTATCTGTTTGAGTTGATTATATATTTTGATACCATAATTCTTTTTAATCCCAGACATTACCTTTCCCAGAAAAAATATATATATATGAAACTCTCACCTTAAAAATATGAGTGGGGTTACCACATAGTTAACAAAAAAAAAAAAAAAAAAAAAAAAAAAAAAAAACAAGAAACCAAAACAAACAAACAAACAAAAACAGAAACAACCCCCAAAAAAAGTACCTAATTCTCCTTGAAGTGGACCAAGAGGACCAAGATCTTAACACTTGGGAAGATGATCAAAAGAAGAAATTGTAATTCTCAAAGTGCAATTTTGTATTTCTTTGGACCATCTTGGGCATGTGACTAAATTTCACTCTTAAAACATTCACAAGACATAATAAATAACAGCTAACAAATGCATCCCATTTACACTAACAAATGAACAGATCATTCATCTTTGCAAGCTTGTGAATATGGAATATTTAAATTGTCTTCACTTGATATTATAAGAAATATCATCTTAATTCATTTGGCATTTCATTGTTTTAGTTCTCCTAAATAAATGAAATCTGAAAGGTTACAGTAGAGATTCCTATCAAACATTTTATCTGGCAATGAGAAGAGAATGAAAAAAAAAAAAAAAAAAGCTGCCTATGTACATTTTAAACTCTAATCTAAATATCTCATTTAGATTATGAACAAGTTGTTCATGCTGTCCTTGAAAGTGACCTTGTGCTGAAGACGAGTAGAAGGTTGCAGTCTTTATCTGAGCTGGCCTCCATGCTTACTCATTCTCTGCCTTCTTGTGGAGAAATCTGTCATATAGATATTCATATTCAAATCAATCCCGGATAATACAATGCTTTCAAACAACTTTGGTTGAAGAGCTTGAAAACACAGAAAATGGGTTTTTTTTGGAATAATTTATAAAAATGGTCACAGAGAAGGATCTGGTGATATTTCACATGAAGAGAGAAGGAATAATTTATCTCAGGGAGTCTAAGTGTAACTGGAACCCCATTTTCTCTCTGACCAGAATTCATAGAGTGTGCAGTTGCCTTTTCTCTATTGTACTGGCAACTAAAAGTCAGGCTTTAGCCCTTCAGTTTCCCTTCCGTGAAACAGGATACAGATCTTTTGCAAAGCCATCATAACTTAACTGGATAAACTATTAAATTATCCCATTATTTCTAGACATGGTGAGACCTCTTTTCACTATGAACTTGTGAAAAACAATCAGTAAAAAAATAGCAGATCACATCACACCTAGGAAAATAGTTGAATTAGCAGGGGAAAACACATTTCTGGAAGAAAGCTTATTTATTCTCTTTTTCTCATTCTAATTTTCTCTTTCTTTCTTTCTTTCTTTCTTTCTTCCTCTTTTCTGTCTTTCTTTCTTTTTCTTTCTTTCTTTCTTTCTGTTGTGGAACATTCTTTCCCTGACATCCTGACAGCCAGGGCCAAAGCTTTCGGAAATCAAATGTGAACTCATTTTGAAATACCAGCAGCGTTTGAATTTTAAATTAACCTATTTACAATGAAACTATGCCTGCTGATTGCCATCATCTTCAGGAAAATTAACAGTAACGATCATTGGTGTCATAATGCAATTTCCCTGCAAAAATCACATAGGCTTCATTACTGTTTACATAAATTGTCATAAATACCAATTATAGCTGAACATAAAATGTAATGCTCTTTTTTTTAATCATAATCACACGATTGTTCTTCTAATTCATATGCTGGGGGAATAGGGCTTTGATTCAACCTTTGTTGTGAAGGAAAGGTTTTGCTGGTAGTTAGTTTTGCTGTAAGTGCTTGTTGGCTTATTTTCAAATCCTCTCTCTCCTTTCTCTCCCTTTCCCTCCATCCATTTGGATCGCTTAGTCCTTGTCCCCCGTTTGCTTTGCCCTCTAATACACCAAAAAGGAACGTGTGGGCATGCTAATAGCAGGCAAGGGAGACTCACTGCTCACGTCCTTTAGACATCGGACATCAGGCTACAGAAGAATCAGTATTTCCGGTGGGAATTTATAACATCATTTTGTGCAATTACGTAGGAGACCCCATAAAGGAATAATGTAATAATAAACCTGTTAAAACCGCAAATTTGTTGCACCAATTTCTGTTTCGCTCATAAGTCAGCAGAACAAAGAGCTGATAAAGGGAATGGCATGGTAAATTACTAAATTAGAAAAAAAAAAAAAAAGAAGAAAAGAATACAAACCAAAAGACCCCCCAAAGGCCAGAAGAAAGGGTCTGGTTTTATTTTAAGCGCATTGTTTGCTACATATATTTTTTGAGTAGCTACATTTTATCTGTCAGCTTCGTGCTATATAAGCAGTGCAAGCTAAGCACTGTGTAATCGCAAGATAATTATCTTGTTATTTCTGTCTTCCAGCTTGAGCAGCAAGTGTAAGCTCCAGTTCTGTCCAGAGCTGGAGGTTTGTTGATGACCACCAAAACCTCAGACTCCGTGTCTGAACACATTCATGCATATCCATGCATGAATGTGCGGATATGTATATTTATGTGTGTGCATGTGGGCAGTAAATGACAAAATGGTAATTACATGGTAAACTGAAGTTACTCACTTAAGAAATACAATTTCTGGAAAGAACAGATCTTTCTCATGCATCTAATGGTGTGCTCTCATCACTTCTGAACCTGTGGCTCAAATTATAATCCGTCCTTGTGTAGATTAGTTGGGATTAAAATCAATTTGCAAAGAAAAGGAAGAAAAAAAATCACTGAATATTGTGCAAGATCTAGCAATTGGGTAACCTTAGCCAGAGAAAAAGGGAGTCAGGTGCTAAAAAATATACTGTTTTTTTCTGATGTTAGACAAGACCGTAGAGCAGTCAGATATGTTCAGAAAAAACAGAAAATCTGCCTTGGAGGTTTAGCTGGTCTGGGTAGTAGGCCAGAATTTTCTCCCTGAGCTTGACATATTTAATATATTTGCTCCCTTTTGTGCTTTTGAACTTACTAGATCCATGCCAAACATATCTGTAATATCTACTCAGAACACTCAGGTCTTTTTGTCTGTTTTGTTTTGTTTTTTCCTAACCTGCCTGGAGAAGCTACATTGTAAATCTTACTCAGTTTTTCTGCTATGGTATAAATTCTTGGGACAATCTTGATTCGTGTTCCTCACAGGAGCTCGATGAAGAGCACTCAAGCATGTATCCCCAAATTATGGCCCATCCATTGTCAGAGGGAGCAGATTCATCTGCAGGTCTACTTGCCAATATAAAGTAGAAACATTATTTTTCTTTTGACATAATTAACCATGCCTCTATAATATGGATAAAAAGTTCCTTGCAGAGATCCCAGTAGCTTTTTTGTTCCCTCTCCTTTGTTTCTGACTGTTTCAGTTTGTATCACTGAAGTGAATTTTTAGATTTCAAATAAAGTAGGTTTAAAATTGCAAATTTACCAGCTGTAGATGTTCAAACAAACAAAAAAAAATTAGGGTGGTGAAAAATCTTTTATATTTGTGAAGAATATAAAGTATTTACTATGTCTTCTGCAGTAATATAAACCTGATCCTGATGCATCTAAATCAAGGAGGATCTCAAGTATTTTTATGGAGCACTGCATGACTGCTACTGGTTATGTATGCGAATAGTCCTGGATCTTGACATTTTCACTCCAGACCTCTTTTTGTCAAATCTGCTCCAAAGTCAGCAGATGTTCAGAGGACATAATTCTACCTCTGGTATCTCATTGAATTGTTAGTCACAATCAAAGTATTTATAAAGATGTTGAAAAGATATGAAGCATTCAGCAGCATGTGTATTTCAGCCAGTGAACTTCCCATAGTAAAATTTCAGTGGAATAATCACAGCATCCAAAACTATAGGTTTAAGATCCACCTTCTGACTCTCTAAAAACTGACATTTTGTGTGCATTGGCATTAAAGGAGATATGTGCTCCACCACCACTGCTGACAGCATAGGTATCCACTACAACAGGGAGTGTAGTACAATAATTCTAATTTAGGAATTAAAGTTCTCAGACAATGTTTAACACTCTCATTTTTCTTTCACAAAACAATGAAATGAAGAAAACCTAATTTTCCCTCTCAGTAGGAGACAATCACTTTGTCCTATCAACAAAATGGTATTTTTTCCTGGACAAAATAAAAGCATGGAAAACATTATATTGGCTTGAAAGCCTATTTTTTTTCTTTTACAAAATATATTAAAATATTATGTGTAGAAATTCTACATAAATACAGCTTAAACATAGAAATACAACAAAATAAAAAGCACTTTTACATAAATTTGTGAAATCATTCAAGTATTCTGCATTTTCTTATTTCATTTTAAACAAACTCAGACACACACAAAATAACCATTGTTTATTTTTCATACGTTAATTCTATAATAAAAGTTTTTGTGTGTCTAAGTCATAAATATTAATCAATTTCATGATTACTGGAGTTTTTGTCTATAGAATTAACAGTCATGCAAATTTCTCTGCACATCACTGGCTTATGATATTGGCTATGACAGCTGTTGCCCTCTTCCATCTCTCGTCACTCTTCTCTCAAAGAGGAATGTTTGTTTTTAGGAATAGAGATTGTCTATCCCTTTGTGCTCCTACCACAAGATACCTTTACACCAGGTAAGATTTTACTAAGGGTTTACAGCAGCTCTGTAACCTGTATTTTCTGATTGTGCAAAATGACAATATTTCAGTTCTGAGGGTGCAAAATGGATCTCTTGGACTTCTTGTAAGAAGAAGTTATTCCTACTTCTATAATATTCAGATGCACATACTTTTATCAATGTAATTGAATAAAAGAGAAAATTTATTTTTTCATTCATTGCTTTTTATGAGGCAATGAATGTGCCTGAAGTCAGGTTTGAATTCTTTGTTCATCAAAATTCACTGGTGGTAGTGCCAGCAACTGTTTTCAGTAAATTTTGACAAAATTACTACTACTATTATTAAACTCTAAAACAATCTAAAATGCCATTAGAACACATTAGGGGAAAAAAATCACCTTTCTTAGAAAAAGTTCTCTTGTTTGTTAAAAATAAACTTATATTCAGGAAGGATCCAAAGACTGAAAATTGCAATCACACAACATTCTGTGTTGATTAGTCATGATGCCTGCAAGAGATTTGACAAGTCATATAGTATGGCTATAGTTTCTTATTTGAATTCAATCATACACAAAGAACAACAAATATTGAACACACACACACACACACACACACACACAAAAAAAAAAAAAAAAAAAAGAATTACAAATAATACATTTTCTTCACACATGGGGATTTCAAGGTTTATCCAATACAATCTGAAATAATGAAAAGATTCACTTTTTATTTCAATAGAATTTGCATCAGACCCATGAGTTATTGTATAAACAACATTAAACATTAATTTCTTTAAATATCTATGTAATAAAAACTCTTATAAGTCAAAGCAAATAAAATGGGGAAAAAAAGTCTGAAACTGCATACTGAAGAGTAACAAAGAGTTTGAGAGTTTGAGGAAATATTTTCTGGGGATTTTTTCCCAGTTGCTTTTTGGTGAGTTTTTTTTTTTGTTTTAATTTTTTCTGGCATAAAACTATCAGTGTTATTTTAACTGATAAAGCCAGCTTCAATAAACATATCTGTGATACAGATGAGGATGATTGTTCCAAATCTGGATTCTTGTTCATTGGTCTAGAAGAGTTCAAGAGGTTTTTCCTTTCCAAGTTGGGATTTTTCAAAAGCTTTTTCAAAGAGTGGTTAAATTGAGGATGTGTAATTATTCTTCACCATTGTGGTGAAGGAGAATGGAAATATAAAGAGTGATGACTTCTAGTAGTTAAATCCTTCTTGGGATAGCACGCTGGTTACATGTTTTTCCAGCAAGTATATATTTCGCCCTGTTGCAATTAATTCAGTTTCATCTAAATTCTGTTGTCTTTGGACCATTCTACCTAAAATTCTGCTTCTCTAAATGTTTCAGAAAAAAACCTTATGATTTCCTATGCAAAGCCATTTTATGCCACCATTATGAGATAATCAATATTAGTCAGGAGTCACTTCCTCATTCAGTATTTTATGGAAAAAAAATACTTTATTTTCTTATTTACTCTTGTAAAACAGGGCCTCTGTTCACCTGAAATAGGCATGGTAGTCTAAGTTTTTGTTTCCTGGCACATCTTAACTCCTTCTTAAACCAGATCTTTTCATTGATATTATACATTGTTGTGACATAGTTCCATTGTTTCCCAGTTTCAACTGATCAGGTTTTCAAGAGCACACAATTATTTACAGTGTTACAGCTTCCATTTGCATGTGCAGTTCCTTCCCATGCTATGCCTCTGGTGAATATAAACAGCAAGTCACTATTTTTTACAAAGATCTTTAACAAAATCATTAAGATGAGGGTTGAGGAAAACATTTGAGGGATGCCTTGAGCCATCAGATGAACTAAGTTGTGTGCACTCCCCACACATTTCCTGTGATCCAAGACAGAGAAGTCTCTGGATTATACTAACATCAGGTTTGTGCATTGCTAGAAAGTTAACTTTTTTAATTGGTTTGTGGTACCTAGGCATTTACACCCTGCTGGGGCCTGATTTCAATGCGTCAAATAACTGGATTGAGAATTCTCTGGGTCTTTAGCTAACAGAAGTAAAAGATGTTTCTTATGAGCAGAGAATCTCTCTGCTACTGTTTCTGTAACAACAGAAAAGGAAAGGGAGGGTGTAAAGAGATACCAGCCTGTCCTGTTTGGAAAGGCAGAGTTGTTTAGCCCAGAGTGTATCAGCCACCTCCTTTTCTTATCAGCCACTTCCTCCTTCAGCACAGGCTGTGTGCAGAAGAAATAGCTTAAAAAACAAATTGCCAGAGCCCACAATAAGAATCTTCAACAAGAAAACAGTAAAAGAGATGACAAAAGAAATTTCACCATTGAGTTACACCTATTATAAACCTCATTTTTTAAATGCTGCATGTCATCAGTTCCATCATCATCAAACTCCTTGCATAAGAATAAAGTGCCTTGATGAGAGAACTGATCATATGTGAAAGTTATGCATTTTAAGAGACTCTACCACATTTGTGTTTTTGTTATCAATGAGTTCCTAATGATGTTCCATAATACAAAATTAAATATTTCTGTCTCAGTTCTGTGTTCTTATTCATGAGTTGGGCATTAATTGTTAAACAATGCAACTGCTTGTTTATTTGTACTAGATGTGATTATTTATATCCTGAGTAGTCTGCAAGGTCTTTAACTGCATTGCCTAGCCATTTTTATGAGTTTGTGTGGGGAGAAGGGAAAGGTTAAGTTATTGAATTCATTTCCCTGCTCTTGTAATAGAAACCATTTTCTTTATTATTTTATTAAAAATAAATTGATTTTTTAAAAAGACAAGAAATAGGAGAGCTATAAAAATACGTGTTTACACCTGCTATGCATTTGATTATACTGGAAAGTGTCTAAAGCAACTCCACTTGATATGAATGATATATGTGCATTTAAAACATGCCTGTATCCATATTTACAACTGTTTGAATGGTGAATTTTAGCACATTCAGGTGCTTCACTAAATCTGGGGTTTTTTTTTGTTGAGAAGTGAAATTCATCTGACTGGTTACACATATTGTTTATCTAACTGAAAGCTGTCTAGATTTTCCTTATACTTACTGAAGAGAAAAAGGTAAATTTAGATAATAGTTCATATCATCTTCTGTTCTAGGAAATGCCTGAGATAGAGCACATAAACAAAGCACTAAAATACTTAATACTTTTCATTATTTAGAGAAATTTCTCAGATATGCTCTGTAAAGTTGGGGTGATTGTTTAGAGGAATTTTCTCTGAACTTCTACCCATTTTCCTTGAATCAGGCCTTATCAGAACTTACCAAGTACTGCTTTACTAATTATAATGATAGGCTGTAATAAGAGCATTAAAATTACTGTGAGTATACTTGTATTTACAGAACTACCTATTTACAGAGGCTTGAAGAAGCATTGACAAAGAACTTTATAGCTAATACAGCTTTTAAGGTTCTATAGAAAATAGATTTTGCCTGAGATCTTGCTAAAATATATATTGTTATTTTGTAAACACACTTTTTGGGGTTTAGTTACATTGTTGGTTCATGGGTTGGTTTTTTTTTTTGTTTGTTTGTTTTATACATTGTTGGTTCATGGGTTGGTTTTTTTTTTTGTTTGTTTGTTTTGGTGTGGTTTTGTTTTTGTTTTGGTTTTTTTTTTTTTTTGGTGCTTTTTTATGTGACTTTTTCAACTTAAAATTTACTGCAGATTTTAATGCAATAACAGAACTTTTATTTGCTTATGTATCTTAGCCTGAGGTCTAGATCAAATCTGTGGCTGAAAATTGACACACACTCCCTCATACCATGGTGTATTTGATTTTATTTGATTCAGATGTTGGAATACCTGTCTGAGTAAACAAAGTAATTATTTGTATTTGCCATAATAAAACCAAGGATATAGTTAGGCAATGCATTAACAAAATCTACCCAGTTTATTCACTCATGTCCATCTCTTTTCAATGATTCTTGATTCCTTCCATGTATTATATTGCATGCGTAACGAGCTTCAAGATGTGATTATTTCTGTAAAATAATAAAAAAAAATCTTAGTTCATCTCCACTCTCCTTTTTGCTGGAGTACTACCCTGGAAGAGAACAAAGTTCATTTGGAAATTACCTAGGAAAAGGGATTCAGCTTTCCTTACATTATATGTCTACAGTGTAGAAATCTGCAGCTCATCTTCTTGGTCTAAAAACTTGAGGAATAAAATCCTCTGAATTCTCACATATCTGCTTTATAGAACTACTTCAGAATAGTGAAATTGTATCTGAGCTGTGGCTATTTCTCTCCATCGATTACACAAAGATGTTTGTAATTGAGTAGTTCAGATAAAGTTGTTTATAACTTATATCTGATTAGGTAAATCCTTGTTTGAATTAGCTCCTTTTATCTTTTCCATGTCATATATCACAATGGCCTGAGACCAGAAAAGTAAGATAATTTAATTCAAGATTCAGAGATATTAGACTAAGAGCTATCAGCGTTAAGCAATCTTGCTTCAAATCAGTTGTGTGTGAACTAGCCAGTTCCTTGTTGTCTAACAGCCATAAGACAACGGTGCATCCTGTTCAAGTATCATAATAACTCCCCAAAAGCCCTGAGGTTTCTTTCTGGAATTTTCTACACCAGTAATGCTCTTATTTAGACAAAGCACAAACCCTCACGATTTTCAGACAATTCAGCCATTATGGGAGAACACAGAAAGTAAAAACAAGACGTGGAATTCATTCTAGGAGATGATAAGTTAAAGAAACATTAACAGTAAAGCAAGGCTAACTGACAGTAAAAGTAGCACAACAATTAAAACCTTAACTATCAGCCTTGAAACAGAGAATTTGTTGGAGCTGCACCTCTAAGTCCCTGGTCTGAATCCAGATCTAACGAGACCGACCAAATGTCACTCCAATTAAACAGCGATAAAAGTTCCAGAGTGAAATGAATTCCACAGTCTGAACTCAGCTTCAAGTGGGCATTTGTCTTCATTACAAGCCCAGCAAATATTTGGCACAGTCTGAACTCATGTCTTTAAAAGAGCTTCATAAGTTAATGAACAAGAAGATTGAAACATTCCCCTGGTGCCTACTACCACATATTCAGGACAGGGGTGGGGGAGAGAGCAAACTTCAACATCCTTTTCTCTCCTTTCTTCACATAAAAAATTGACTTACTCCTTGAGGATCCTTCAGCTGTTAGAAAAACAAACCAAGATAAACAAACAAGCAAACAAACAAACCAGCAAAAACCCTAACCAATAAATTTCACCTCTTTCCTCCCATCCTGTCCTTTCTCCTCTGCCCCTGTGTTTGCCTTGTGTTACTCAAGGACTCTCTACAAACTTCCCAGAAAGATTTTCCCAGAACCATTTTAATTGTTCTTCCATAATTCAGTGTTCCACATATTAGCAGTGATAACTGCTAGGAAAAAAAAAAAAAGGGTGTAAACATTTTAAGGTCAGGCACAAAAAAAGTCTTCTTGCTCTGTAACTTAATTCCTTCATTACCATCAGAAAGATTTCCAGACTTTGCTTGATGTATGCAGAGTATTAAGTACACTGATTTGTAGCACAGATTATGAATTTCCTTAGTTTCTCATTCTGTTTTGTTTGTTTGTTTGTTTTGTTGTTTTCTTTTTTTAAATAATATTATTTTCTGATGGACTGAATAAAAACAATTTAGTCTTCTATTCACATTCTCCACACACATGTCTTTGAACAAATGATTCACATCATCCAGGGATTTGCTGATGCTGTATATCTGAAAGAAACATTAGTATTGTAAGGAAGAGTAATAGCTTGCTTAGGAGTTTGACAATCTGAAACAAGAAGGGAGCTGATTAGGCAGTGATTTGAAAATGTCTGAAATTATAGTACTAGCAGGAACCCAATCTTTATTTTTTTTTCCTTTTATTTTGAATTCAGTATGAAACAAGGTAGATGGAGACACTGATATAGAATCAGTGGCACTAGACCTTTTATTTTGAATTCAGTACGAAACAAGGTAGATGGAGACACTGATATAGAATCAGTGGCACTAGAAATGAGCAATGCTCTTTGGCCAGGACAGGGGCAATGCCAAAAAGTTATCAAGTGCACTGTGAATTCAAAGTAACTCAGATGAGTCCTGTATCATCACTTTTTACATGCACAAATAGACCAAAGAGGTTGTTTATGTTCTCCTCAATGCTTAAAGTGATCTTGTGTTATATCTAAATTTTATCATTCAGAGTGTGTATTAATTTAAAAGTAATTTGATCTGATACCTTGAGGAAGTCACAGAATTACTAGGATGGTCAGGAAAAAAGGCAGCATTCATCTTCTGAGACAACACTGCAGGAATTTCTTTTGTTGAACCAAGCAAAATTAAAGCTGGTATGGAATAGAGAGGGAGAGAGAAAAAGCAACTACTTGAGCTAAAGGTAATTTTAACATGGAATAAATCAATATAAATGACCATTAATAAATTATATTTAGTCCATTAATAGTCTTTTATCCACTGGGACCTAGAAACCTCTCTGGAGAACCACTCCTACAAAAACAGTGGGGTGAAAAATAGTAGCTGATTTTAAAAATGATTTTCTCTGGAGAACCACTCCCACAAAAACAGTGGGGTGAAAAATAGTAGCTGATTTTAAAAATGATTGCTGTAAATTCAGTGCAATGGCCACAAGCCATTGTGCAGTGGCAGCAGAGGTGAATCTGGATGGAAAAGGGCACCTATTCCACTTTGCATCCTTAAGGTAGCATAAAGCCTGACATAGATATCTCTTGTCTCTTCCCTTAATGATCTTTCATGTCCTAACTGAAAAAAAAAAACAGAAAAAAAAAAAAAAGAAATTGAACAAGCTGAAATATCTAGACATTCCTTGTAACATGGTTCCAGTTTCTGCTCCACTAAGCTGACCCACAAGCATGCTCTGACTACGAAGTTAGCAGGAAGCAGACCCTCTTGACTCCTGGAGGCTTTTGAATGCTGTATTCTTAAGTCAACTCTCTCTGTGGTCTCTAGCAACCCTGTCATAACCCAGCTAAGAGCTCTGACTCATTCTGCCAAATGAGCACTTAAAATGTGGTTATTCAATGCTGAGATTTGCCACATGGCTCGAGCATAAGTGACTTGTAAAGTCCATTGACTTGTACTGTGAGTCAGAAGTCACTTACAGGATTTAAGAGCACCCATATATTTAACTGCTCTCTTTTTTATCACTTTCTCTTAGACAGCACCTTTATTAAAAAGCCTGAAAATACTTTTCATTGCTTAGGACACTTTATGTATTCCTCTAGCTGTCTCAGTCTGTAAATTCCATTGTCAAAGACTACATCTCTTAAAAATTTGCAATGATCCTCTCTTACATTTGCAATTTTTTTTTCTTTTTCTTTTTTTTTCCTGTTGAACATTTCACAGAACTACCGACTTGGTCAGATTGGAAGGGACCACAAAGTTCATCTTTTCCAATCTTCCTGCTAAAGCATTTGCTCTTTTTAATTTTTTGTTTGTTTGTTTGTTTTAAGAAACCTTTTTAACTGTGTAACACTTGATTGTAGAAGAGCAGAAAAAATAAACCAAATAAATAATCAACAGGAACATGGGCAAATAGAAGTAGAAATAGTGATCATATGGATGTAAGGAGAAAGATCTCTTCCATTGACTTTGATTGCTGATGTAATAAAGAGGAATAGACATCAAACTGCTTCTTCCCGCTTGAATCATCTGTTATGGCTTATCTGTAGATGGCAAATTAAAGAAAGGTCTCACAAGGGCTCTCCCAAATACAGACACAAATCAGGAGAGTTGAAAGCAATGCCATATATAACTGCAATTTGGTTAAAAATGACAATCATCTGGGTGACTGAAAGGTGTCAAAGAACACCGGAACATTTCTTCTGTGGAAAGATATTTTCAGGACCTTGCTCCTTCCTTTCTCTAAATTTTGGGGGGAGATGTTTGCATGATGCTTATTTTCTCTATTAGTCTGAAAATACTCATTTGCCCTTCTTATCTATGTTAAACTGGGCACTCACCTCACCAGATAATGAAGACCTCCAAAATTTTGTCAGATAAATAGATCTGGAGATTTTACCAAATTTGTGGGACTACTTCTTGGTTGCAAATATTTGTGGGATCTGTATTTTACTTTACAAGCATTTTAGAGCAGTGTTTGTCTTATGTTTGTCATATATTTGTCATATATTTGTCATATTTGTACATTGTCAATCTGTTTTCAGCATTATAAAAAACTTACATTTTCCTTAAAATTCTATGTAATTAAGTGTTCTGATAGCTTTTTAAGACACTATTCTTAATAACCACTTTAGTTTCAGCTCATTTTGTGTAAGCTAACAATACACCATAACAAAACCTCTCAATTTCTTGTACCTCTTCCACCTCAGACTTGTAATATAAGAGACACTTTTTGCCCTACAACTAATTTGAAAATTTATACGTATTTTTCCAGGCAACTTAATTCCAAGAAATTCATCAAGTCAGTATATTTCTTAATTTATTTGGGTCCTTGTAAAGTTTCATCTGATAGACATAAAACTGTAAGATGATAGCATTGAAATGCAAGTCACAAGCTTCAATTAGGTACAATCAGAAATCATGCGGTGACTTCATTAAGTATCATTAAGAATGATCAAAATATTGCTCTTAGGAAAAATACATCAAAAGCATGCATTTACACATTGATTAAACAGGATCTGCAATTTCTAAAATCTGGTACGAGAAAAAAGAATGTAGTAAATTAAGTGCTCATATCCTACTTAGCAACGAGGGACTGCTTAGCAACCAACAAAGTGAAAAATAATGGATATGGCAGTGCACAAACTCTCAGCCCCCTTCAAAATGGAAGTGTTGGGCAGCCATAGGCAGAAACTGAAATAGATGTCTAAAAAAGGTAAAAAAGAAAAAAAAAAAAGAAAAATAAAAAGATTTTCTTCTCTCAATAAATTTCAATTATATCAAAAATAGCTAATGTGGTCTAAGAGAGAAGCAGCAGCCAACTATCAACCACTAAACAAGAGTCACAATTCCTCCATGAACTGATCCTCTAGGTACAAGCACTAGCTTTTTTTTGTCTGCTATGACCACTTTTTGGGTCAGTATTCCATCTTTGTGTGTTTTCAGACAATTCAGGCTACAGCATCTTTAGAGAAAAAATCCATTTCTTAACACTTTCTTCTCATATCCTAACATTTCTCTGCCTGATAGAAGCCAAGTTTAGGCTTCCAGTTGTCCTGACATGACAGAAGACAAGAGGAATGAAATTTTTCAGCCTGAGAGTTTGAGTTTAATTATTTGAAATAACACAAGTTTATAGATTTATTATCCTTACAAAAAATTTCTCTTAAGTCTCAGTTTCTTAAATGTCATCTTCCACAAAAATAAAATCTTTCAAATATTTCTTAGAGTAAAAATTTACCATCCTTCAACTCTAACCTTTTTAGCACTTTTAGATGGAATTGAATTACTCTTTCTCACAGAAAGGTGAATTGAAAAACAAAAAAAACTGGTTTTCCCTTGCTTGTTTCCTTAGAAGTCAGCTGAACCAGGATTATATAGGAATTATTATTAAGGGAATTATAAATGAGGGAGAATGTTTTTGCCACAGAAAAATAGAACAAGTGTGAATGTCTTTATCCTAAAGAAGATTTAGATTAGATACTAGGAAGAGATTCTTTCCTGTGAGGGTGTTGAAACCCCGGCTGAGGTTGCCTGGAGAAGCTGTGGCTGCTCCATCCCTGGAAGTGCTCAAAGCCTGGCTGGATGAGGCTTGGAGCAGTCTTAACTTAGTCAGTGTCACCCCTGCTCAGGGCAGTGAGTTGGAAATAGAGAATCTTTAAGATCATTTCTGACCAAACTTTTCTATGATTCTGTGATATATTTGAACAATCAATGAGAAAACACAGATTGCGAAAGTGTACACAATCATCAGCAGGTGCTCTAATTCCATGTGGTCTGTCACTGACAAAATTATGAAAACACTCTAGTAGAGATATATAGGTCTCTAAAAAAGCTGTTAGGGAAATCCCTTCCAACACACACCAATGGTTCAGGGAAAAAACAGTAGGGCCTCAATTGCATTGATTGGAACATAGTAACATAGTAGTATTATATTGGCTACAATATTGGCTAAGACCCATAAATCACTGAAAACTAATGGTTTTAGTTTGATGGAACATTTTTCCACATGGTTACTTTCCTATGTTGTGATCACTAATTTTAGAGACTAGCTTACTTTGTGAACATATGAATGAATCTTTACATCCTCTTTAAATGTGAATTGAAATGTCACTTCTGATGTCAAGGGATATTTATGATGTGTATATGTATCTGGTGTATTCTGTATTTGCTTAAAATCTAGTCTAAGTAATTTCCAGTGGCGATAAATTCCACCATGAAACAAAGATCTTTGTATCTGGTCCACCACTCTTTCAAATTTTCTCTATTTTTTTTTTCCTAATGCAGTTCCTTTATAAGAGAAGAAAAAAATCCCAGTGTATTTTCACTGGATTCAACTCTTGGACATGAAAAATTTATTTAATTCAAAGATCTCAAAGCAGATGGCATATATTAAAAGCAATATTTTCTGAAATTGTCTCAGATTTTTACCTGAGTCCTGTAAGAGAATTGCAAGTCTGAGTAGGCATGAATGGATGTGCTTCACCCAAGGTTTACAAATTGCGTTTCTCAAGACCTTTGTGCAATATGCAAATGTTGTTGCATTTGTTTACAGCTGAATAAACTGAGGCATCAAGAGGTTAAGTGGCTGGCTGAAGGTTGTGGAGCAAAGCTATTCCAACGCCATGGGCAGACCCCCAGGGTCCTGGTTTCCAGAGTCATGCTGTGTCTGCTGTATTGATTCTCCCTTTACAACCACTCCAACGTGTTAATGGGCTACAAAGCTAATGGAATATTAAAAGAAGCTTAAGAATTTTGTCTCTTGAGGTTGGCTGGACACATAATTTTACAAACAAAGGTTTATAAAACAGGGAGAGAGAAGAAGGAATAAAAGGAAAAAGGAAAAATGTCAGAACTGATTGATTAAGGGAAGAAGTAGGTACCTGAGAAATGCCTGGTCTGATGCCAGCCCTGGTTCAGGTCAGACAGGGCTATTTTTAAATTATTTGGTATTTTCAGAAATTGATTACTTGGCTAACACATTAAGAAGTATCTCTACACATTCATTTAATGGGCCAGTGCCTCTTGTACAGGTCTAGAACCATCACATTCAATCTCATCTACTCCTTGTTAAGTAGTGTTTTCTTCTTCAGTGTGTTTATTTACTGCCAATGCTGTAAGCATAAAACATATAACAAAAAATAAATAATACCTTAAATAGTCTCTCAGCTGTATGGGCCTTCAGGACAAGTGACTTCACTTCAGGCCTTGTGAGCTCAGTTAAGGCTCAGACATCAATTCTCATTCTTTCATATACCTGCAAATTGAGTAATACTTTCTTTTCATACTGTTACCTTTTTAATGTATAGCCACTTCAGTCTAAAAGTGCTCTGAAAAAAACACGGTGGGTTCTTATACTAAGAAAAAAAAGATGAATAATAAATAATTTTAATTTGATGACCCTGTGTGCACTGGAGTAAGAGCAGAGTGTTTCAAGTGAGATAAAACCAGCGACAATTTTTGGAGAATAACTAAGAGTCTATTGATCTCTTGAATAATGTGCGCTTAGGTGGTAGCTGTTGGCCTGTTTTACTTTTTTCCTGACTTTCCAAACAAAAGAGTACTCAGAGCTTTCAGAAAGTTGTTTCTAATAAAGGTTCTCCTAACCATAAAAAGGTTTTTCTTAAATCATCAACAATTACACACTTGTGACATTATCTGTGGAAATGCTGGGAATAGTTGGATGGCTGGGACTAGATAAAATTGTTGCAGGAGTACTCTATTTTGGTGTCACATAAGAATTTCAGAAAAAAAACACAGAGGAAGACAATAATGATGACAGTAGTGATGATGATGATACTACTACTACCACTACTACTAATAATAATAATTATAATGCCTAGAGAATGACATGAGAATATGCATTATTACCATAAATAATAGAGATCTTTAGCCTATATTGAGGCATCCCTTCTACCTTACTTATTGTAAATAAAACAGCATGACTGAAAAGCTCAGGGAGAGTGAGGAAGAAATATTTTCAGGCTCTGAGGTCAGAGGCTTAATTTTTAATGTGAGTATTTGACTTATGGTCCCAGATATAGAAAGAATTTCCTTAGTCTTTAATTTCTTTAAAGTGATGACTTTTCAAGGCTTGGTGTGCCTTTATCTGCTGTTGCCCTCAGTGAAAGTCACAACTGATGCAAACATGAAATGGGCAGTATTCTGCTGTTGCAATGGCATCTTAAATTATTTTTCTGTTGGAGCTGTTCACTGATTTTCTATACAGTTGTTCTATACAAACAACTGTACAGCACAGCCCTACTTGGGCAGGGTTTTACTACCATAAGTAAAAAGCCCACACTTAAGCACATGAGGTCCCATCCATCACTCCTCACTGATCATAACACATGCTGACCCTGTCTCAGAAGTAATCTGCTCCTATAACAAAGCTGAGATACACTATTAATGTTTTTACTGCTTTATTATCTTGAATATGATGATGTTGGAAAATAAAGCTACCATCAGCCTCAGTGATACCTCATGAGATACCTTTCTATTTAATTTCCTCACTAGAAGGTATATGATTTTATTTTTTCATTGGAATTTTTAATCATTGTTGAGAAATGTCAAATACTGAATTGCTGATAAATCCGTAATTAATTAGTTATTGCAGACAATGGAATAAAAGAACTATGTTGCGGAATTAGACATAGGTGTGGGAAAAATCTCTACTCCTTTATATTAAGGGGATGTGCAAAAGGTATTGGATACAAAGTTGTATGACTTCTAGTCAGCCAGTTTTTGGATGCTCAGATGTGTCTCTATGGCTTGTTTCAGTAGCTCATTTTGGTTTTCTTGTCCATTGGCTATGCCTCTGCATTCCATTTAAAAGGGAAAAAAAAATCAGTTAAAAAATCAGCATACTTTAGCTTTGACTTTAGTTTCTGTTGTACATATCTGGCCCTTGCAGAACCTCACAGAGGGTTTCTGTTGTACATATCTGGCCCTTGCCAGTGGGAGTGTAGAGATGGAGCAACAGGAAAGACCTCGCGTGTCCTGGTGCTCACACCCAGTGCTCAGGCTCATTATTCATTGCTTGGTAGACCCAGAGGTTTACCCATTCCAGCAATAAATATTTCCATAATCTAATAGATCTCACAGTAAGGCGCACGCTGTAATATTTTAACACATTTTTGTTTCCTTGATTTCATCCCATCATTCCTAATTATACCCCCCACGAACTTCTCGCTAAATCTCTTTAATTGCACAATTGTAGATTTTCTTTCAACTCAGCCAAATGATATGTACCTGATTCGGTTCATCAGGCTTTACATTTTCTCCATCATGGAAGAAAATACCCTTCCTTTCACAAGAACTAAAAAAAACCCTCCACCCTAACTTCAGAGGATGGTTCTGGATTAGAGGAGTTCACACTACAGGATTGGCATTATCAGGTCAGGTGCATGTGGCATTTACAGAGCATTAAAAACCTTGTTCCCTCACATTTAATGCCTATAATTATATATTATTTAACTTTCTGCGAAATTTTAAGAACAAAATTGCTTGAGATGCCACTTCAGAAATAATTGTATTTGTTCCTCATTGCAAGGAGGATCATTTGCATGTCTTCACATCAAGAATTTTGAGCCCATCTTTATAGGCAGGGATCCTAAGGCACAGAAACACAGTGGAATTCGTCAGAGATCAAACAAATCATTACTGTTGGTAACAGAAACAGCATTGCTTATATTTCTCTGAAAAGATATCATTTCGCTGTCACACTCTTCATTCTCAAAGCTGCATACTCCTGTTGACATTGAAATACGTATTCATTTAGTATTCATGGAGATTAGTTAGGAGAAGCTCTTGCGTCAGGCAATTTTTGGTGCATGAATTTTCAAATATTCATAGATTTATATCTCATTTATGAAACTCTGGGATCATTAGGTGTTTTTGTAAATATCTAGTGGTCAACTGTATGTCCTAGTGTAAAAAGGACTGCATGCCCAACTTCAGTATGGACTTCTTAATTGAAATATTCCTCAAAGTACACTTGCACCACTAGCTAATTAATTGTAATTGTAAACTTAGAAATTCTATGTATCAATATCTAGGATATTAATATCAAGAACATAAAGACAAAAAGCATGTTTTTTTTTTTTTTTTTTTTTAAACTAAAGCTTTTTTTTTTTTTTTTTTTTTGTAAAGCTAAATAAACATAATCGTTACTTCCATTCTGGAATGTATTAATTTATAGTAAATTCTTTTATTGTCATTATAAAAAACACATAGAAAATACAGAAAATACTTTTCTAAAAAACAGAGTGGATGTTAATTATTTAAAGGTTCCATTTCATAGCTTCAGAAAAAGAAAATAAACAAATTCATTATTATTAATTGACAATATTTTACCAGTGTGTAGGGGCCCCAGTGAACTAAACATTATACAAGCCACAAAACACAGAATTAAATCTTGGCTCTGATAAAATGAGTACAATAATTCTATCAAGTTCACTGAAAATTTCATCCCTGGATGGAGACAGTCCTTCTTCTGAAGAGTATGCAAAATTTAGTCCCCAGTTTTGCACAAACACAGTGTGTATAATTTTTCTCAGGTGATTAGTAAAGCTTCTTTTTTATTCATCCCCAGCACCAGAACAAATTACAAAGATAAAAGCATTGCAGGGACTGTAGTGAAGTTGGATTAGTTGTCTGTGATGCCTTTATCATCTGTGATAACTTTACTCAAGGTTACACAGGTTTTTAAGAACTAGATTGGGGGTTAATTTAATAGATGATGTAACCAGTAGGTGTAATAAACAAATCTGAGAGAAAGGGGGAAGAAGTCTCACTGTAATGTGGATGGGTATTTAAGAGGGACAGATTGGTACTTTATTTATTTGTGAATGAATTATGTTGGAAATAAACTGCAAGCAGATCAGACCAGAATGAGCTCATGGCATGGCACTCTTTCTTCAGGACGTATCTCACCAGCTTCATTTTCTGACTTGCCATTTTACTGTGAATTCTGCAAGAAGCTCTCACTTCTCTGTGCTCTTGTCACCAAGATCACCTTTTCATTTAAACTCATAAAAAAATCTGCAGAACCGAGTCTCATTTCTGAAGTTTAAAAGGCTTGCACTTTCTTGAATGTGAAGCTTGAATAAGGACAGTGGGTTTCCTGAGAGAGGCATTTCTCAGCACAAAAGAGTCTTTTCTGTGTACAGCAGTAGGCAGAAGGGCAGAGGCAGACACCTCCGTCAGCAGACACACCAGTGTGCCTCCACTGCCTGCCAGCACTGACAGCCCTGCAGGTCACACAGCTTTACTTTGCTCTGTCTGTGGAGATTTTGTTTCTGCAGGAACTGATACAATGGGGGAACAACACAAGAGTTTCGATGCTTGCTTCCCATTATCCAGTGTGGGTTTATCCCGCTTATTCTGGCAAGGTTCTCAGCTTTAGCCTGTGTCTGAAGGTAAAATGCTCTGGATATCCAAGGTCCTAGCTAGCCTTCAACTCAGAAAGGGGCTTGAGCATTCTGTTTAATTTAATTGTGTGCATTGCCCCTGCTTCTAGATATTTCTGACATGTAAGAATTAGCATGAATAATGAGTAACTTAGAAATAAACCCCAAAACAACAGCAACATCCTGAAACACATTTGTCTTCAAAGCTCAAGGGGTGATCACTGCTGAAGTTGTATGAGGATTTTCAGCAGAACTGCAGAGGGGCCTGCAAGTGATGGGAGCTTGTATTGTCCACCAGTGCTACTGTCAGCATAAAAATACCTTGATAACTTATCACCCTGGAAGGAAGGAAAATGCACCCCCTTGGTGCAAACCCATTCCAGTTAAATACCGACTGACAATATCAATTTTTATTTCCCCACCAGCCCTCCATTTTCCATCATGAAAGCAAACAAATAACTAAAACACAGGTTTGTGTCATCTAATTTATCCTTGTATTTGTAATTTATTAGTACTGTCCATTTACTTTTTAATGTCTCTGTAGAAATGATGCTGATTTTCACCTCTCTCATCTGGCTATTAAAATAAAACTTCAACGAAACCTGAGGAATAGGGGAAAGCCTAGGAGGTACTATTGTTTAAAGTTAATCTTTTCTGCTTACTCCAGTGTTGAATCATTCATCCATGCTTTGAAATCTGAAATCAGCGAAGGTAGAGCTGGAAAGAGAATAACAGACTGGTGACAAGACCACTCTAAATATCCATTCTTAAGAGATAAAGGAGAAAAACACACCTAAAACCATATTTGTTATATACTTTCTTTTTCTGATTATAACAATAGCATAGAAAACTGGCTGTTAAAGCCGGATTGATCGCTGGTTAGATGACATATAGCCTTTATGAGTGGGGGATAGAAACTGATAAATGGTTTTTTTTCCCCTTCACAACCTTTTTCTAAAGCTGCAGAAAATGTGTCATGCATAAAAAGTATGCAATTTTCATGTAATTAGAGGAACAGGAGATGAAAATGAGTTCCATCAGAGCAATCAAGGATGGTAATGTGGCATGGATTTGTCAGTGCCTATTTGTCATGAAAGCAAAACCCAACAAGTGTTCTATATTTTATTTCATTATTATCACTGCTACACCTTAAAAAACACATTAAAAACATCAACAAAATATAATTTTTATAACTCTGGTGTAAAAAAGCAACCAACAACCCATTGTATAAGCTAACAGAGTCTCCTATTTTAATAAAATTTGTCAGTTTTTGTTTTGACATAAGGTTAGTTTTATTCTCTCAAAGACAGGAAAAAAAGTGTGATTTATTCTGATGTGTTTTTAGTTTTGCTCTGGTATTATATATCTGGGTTCACTGTTTCCATTACTGCAAATTCATGCAATGACCTCTGCTGGTCTCAGGACTCCCCCATTCATCCCACTGAGTAATAACTGAGAGATCCAAATTAGGAGTGCAATCATCCTAAATTGCCCTATAATCAGTCACAAAAAGAAGCATATACAACGTTGCCTGAGAAATGTGTTAACTCCTGACCTGTCTTCACTGCTTGTTGAAGAAGGTCAAGCCAGTTGTGTTCTGAACTGTGTGACAGAGGTAAACACCTGAAGTTAGACCAGGTGAACCTGAGCCTTTTCAAAACCCTCATCAATGTCACTCTCTATTGTTCATGTTACACTTTCCCTTCTTGTGGACGTCAGGTAGCAAGTAGAAATTTAATTGGTATGGCAGTACCCAGACCTCTTTTTTATCAGCGGCAGTTAAATGACCAAAGGGTTAATGTAAACTTATGCTGTGAGTTTATTCAACACATTCATAGAAAAGATAAATTCAGTAGAGCTGTAATCATATGTTTGCATAACAACTGGGGACAACGCTCATATTAAAAGTATAAAAGCAAGAGGACTATAAATCAGTGTTGGTAATAATAGTTCAGGGTGATAGGACCTGTCTTGCAGGGTCAGATCAAAGGTCTCACTAGCCTGATGTTCTGTTGATGGCAGTGGTCAAAGAAAAAATGCTTAGGAAAAAAAAATAGCAACCAGGCAAATATGCAATGGTTGTTCCCCTGGTTTAGTCTCTCAGCTTCTGGAAAATCTGTTGTTTAGACGGTGATGACTCAAACAATGATATACAGGGTTAATGTGGTACAATTTATTTCTTGAAGGAAGTGCTAAGCATTTACAATAGTTATTGACAGCTTTAAAAATTGCTGCCCAAGAAATATCCCTTCATTTATTTCTTATAAATATTTTATTTTATTAAAATCATGTTATGTACCAAAAAATATAGGCATTATACACAGACAGACACACTCCCCGATTTGTCACAGGCTACTCTGATTAGAAATGCAGAGCCCTTTAGTTAAAGGTTGCTGATGGTTAATATATTCCTGTTTTCTCCTTCGGGCGGAAGGTGGGAGACAGTTGCTCTCAAGTTGCATATGTCTCTCTCGAGCCATCCATGATAGGTCTCTTCTCGGTCTTTCAAGCTGGCATATGCCCAGATTTCCTGCTAATGCAGTAGGAATAACAAAAACAAGAACTTGAGATGACAGAGAGTAGAAAACTGTTATAAATGGTTGTTTGAGTATTCTGAATTATGGATTTCTCCTGATGGCACTTGCTGGCGGAGTGCATTGCCCTCTGTGTGTGACACTGGTGAGGCTGCAACTCAAGTCCTGTGTCCGGTTCTGGGACCCTCCTGGTAAGAATGACATTGAGGGTCTGGAGCTTGTCCAGAGAAGGGGGTGGTGCTGGTGAAGGGTCTGGACCACCAGGAGCATCTGAGGGTGCTGGGAAAGGGGTTCATCCTGGGGAAAAGGAGGCTTAGGGAGACCTTCTGGCTCTGCACAACTCCTGACAGGAGAATGCAGCCAGGTGGGACTTGGCCCTTTCTCCCAGGCCGCCGGCGATCAGACAAGAGAAAACAGCCTCAAGCTGCACCAGGGAAGGTTCTGGTTATACATCAGGAGGAATTTCTTAATGTAGAGGGTTGTTAAACATTTGAAAGGACTGCCCAGGGCTGAGATGGAGTCACCATCCCTGGAAGTGTTCATGAAACACTTTTAGATGTGGCACTGAGTGCTCTGGTTTAATTGACAATGTGGTGATCAGTCAAAGGCTGGACTCAGTGATCTCAGAGGTTTTTTCTAGCCTATATGGTTCTGTGATTCTGTGATCTGCACGTGCAACAGGGAAGGAATTGCTGAGGTTCACCCAGGAGAGCTGAATGGTGACTGCACGTCTGCAAGGATGGAGTAATTGGCCAAGAACAGACTCTACTGCCCTGAACCTCACAAGCCTCTGACCTGAGAAATTCCTCCTGCATTCAGTGCTCCTGTCTGCTGTAAACTGGTGGTGGAAGACACGGTGTTTTTCCACTAGAGTTTTCATTTCATAAATACTTAAGATACAAAGCTAAAATACTTACTAAGGGGAAAACAATATTTTTTTTTTGCAGGGCACTTCTTTAAGAAGATAAATTGGGGACTTCAAAAGAGCGTGTCTACTGTCTTATGTCCATGTAAAGAACCAAGAAATTCTGTAATGATTTCCTTCTTCAAAAAAGCTAAACAAAGAAATCAGAGGAATCCCCCATGGAGGGCTTATTTTGGCCTGGAAAGCATAAGACTATTTTTGGGTACTAAAAATAAGTTCATAGATCTAGAATCCTAGAATGGTTCAGATTGGAAGGGAGTTTAAGGGTCATCAATTTCCAACCCTCTGCCATGGCCAGGGACACCTTCCACTGGACCAGGTTTCTTAAAGCCCCATCTAAAACCTGGCCTTGAACACTTCCAGGATGGGGCATTCACAACTTCTCTGGGCAGCCTGTGCTAGGGCAGCCTAAGCATCCTCAGGAGTTTCTTCCTATATATTTAATCTAAACCTATTCTCTTTCTCTTAAAATGCATTTCCCCTTGCCTTATCACTGTGTGTCTTTGTTAAGCTGAAGAAGATAGATCAAAATTCCTGGAGGTATATGACGCAGAAAGCGGGTACTTGTGATGGTTGCTTGGGTTGCTGCTGTGGGAGGGATAAGTTTGTGATATCCTTTGCCTTTGATTTAAACATTCCCTCCAGCCACACCGGGCCAGCTCCAGTGGCAAAGGAGAAGAGGAGCCCTGGTGTCACGTCCTTTTCCATTTGAAGCATCTAGGACTGGAAGTGCCTGACTCACTTCCCAAATTCTTTGTCCAAAATGATCTGTGAATAGAGGAAACTTAGCTGTCTTCCATATGCCAAGAACTACAGTAAAAGAGTCCTAATCAAGGGAAAAATGACTTTTCTCTTGGGAGCCCATCCATCCATGGTGTCTTTTCCGTCTGTGGAAGCTGGGTCTGAGTGCTGCAATGGCTCAGTGCAGGATCTCTGGAACATAAACGAACTTGATACCTCCTTAAGTTTCAGTCAATCTGCATTTTGCATAAATACACACTACTTCAAATGGTCTCAGTAAAATAAAATTAATGACATTTATTACTAATTAGCTAATAATGTCATTATCTAGACTAGTTTAAAAATCATCATGAGAAGTAAAAAAAAATATCAGGGGAAGAATTATTCAATTTAGTAAACTTTTTTTTTTTTTAATTGAATAATTATTCTTCCTCAGACAAGATTTGCTGGGAGAAAAAAAAGCCCTTCCAGCATTTTTTTCCATTATGTCAGCTCTGCATAAGTTTGGGATAAAATATTAACTAGTCAATGACAGAAATAAAATTCTACAGTTAAAGCGAACAAAGTGCTTTTATATTATTATTATTTTTTTTAATCTGTTTCCTTCTAAGAAAAAAAAATTGTAGACCTATTTAACCCTTGAAACAAGGTAGGAGCCATAAGGACATCCCGTTTCACCATAAAAAGAAAGAGCCTATACTGGAGGAAGAAAATGTAACATGGAAAAGGTCAGGTCCACATGATTATTGGGCTGCCAGAAAATGGGGCACTAGACAAATGTAAAACAGTGAATATTCTCACAAATTATCTTTTGGAAAATTTGGAGAAGGAATCTTCTATTCACTCTGAAGATGTAAAAAAAATACCTGTTTTTTTATCATTTATTTTTGGAACTCTCCAGTTCCTTGTAGTGCAAAATCATCTATGAAAACCGGTGAGCTCTCACACTCCACTTGGCCAGATATAGGGATTTGTGTTTCTTTACTCTCACAGGCACATGTTACAGCTGATTTCCTGTGTTATTAGAAATAGAGGAGTCAAATTAGTTAACCTATTTTGGAATGATCTCTTAGAGGATGAACACCCATGGTTTTCCAGGCAAAAATTTTGTGTGCATGAGAGCATACAGTAAACATATTGCATTTGAGGAAGTGTCTGCACACTTGATCCACCCAGTGTTCCCTAGGCATTTTTGATTTGCAGTGTCAAAGTGCAGTATTTCATACTTATAACATTTCTGGAATTTCTCAAAATTATGTCCTAGGTAGCTGCAGTGTACATGTTTTGTGGGATTTCTGTATTTTGGCATTCAGGCTGAAGGCACAAAGTGCATCTAAAAGCATCTGATCTGCTGAGACAGTGAGACACCTGAAAGTTGGAAGTAAATAAAGGCTCTAAATTCCACTGGAAAAAGAGAAAGGCTACCTGCTCTAGCAGTGACTGTGATGGGCTATGCTTCTGTTTGTCCTCTCTGAAAACCTGTGTCTTTCCTCTCTGCAGAGGTGCCAGGACATTAGAAGGGGGCTGGGTGGCAGAAGGAGGGAGAGTGCAATGAAAAAGAGAAGTTCAATAGAAGTTTCTCATGGGTAAACACAATACTTCTGATTCTAGTTTCCAGAACTCTGGGTTTGGTTTTTTTTTTTTTTTTCCTCAGTAGGAAAGGGAGGAAAAGGAGGACTCTAGAAATTAGACCTTCTGAAAGACAGATATGAAAGTGACAGAAGAGAAATATCAAGAAGGATTAAGTGATCTCCTGGACTAGCTCTTGCTCCCAAACAGTAAGATGTGCAGAAATGCTTTTTACCATTATCTGAAATGTTGTCTCTATGTCTCTGATTCCTCTTAATGTGAATCACTCAGCTTCCTAATCACAACATCAGACATTTAGAAGGAAGAAAAGTTTGACTCTCTCACGTCATGCAGCACATACCAATGTCAGGGGAAGTTGGGTATGAGTGAAGCAAAGACACACCATAGCTGTAAAATTTCCAGAATCAATACTTGCTGCTTTAGCCTGCCAGGATTCTGTTTGGAATATGGTTTTGGCGTCTTATTCTTTCTTGCCAGGGGAGATGGGGGAATAACAGAATATGGACACAGTACTGAGGACAAAGATGGCACAATCTCATTTTCTTCCCGGGCATGATGATAATTTTTATTATTATTATTTTTTCCAGTCATGGCTGTTTTTCAGAAAGCCCCCCTCTTCATCCACCCCTGCCCCTTCCCACCCTCCTTCTGCTTCTCAGAGATGAGCAACTTCGCCATCCTTATTGACTAAATAAATAAATAAAAAAATAAATTTCTGTGAGACAGCTTGGAAGAATGTTTGATAATCTGAACCATTATGGAGGTGAAATTTCATTACACAGATGGTGACATCCCAATGTCTATCATCAAAACACAGCAGGTAGAAACAATCAGCTAGGCCCATTCCCCACTATAAAATTTCACTTACATTAATGTCACTCTAGATTTCATTATGCAGAAAATGATATTGCACAGGTCTCTGACACGAGGAAGACTGGGAGAGAAAAAAAAAAGAAAGGAGAGATGTGAATCTAAGTGAGAGAATGGGGGGAGGATGCGTGGGCAAGGCAGGGAAGCAGAATGTGAACCAGGAATGATGAACTCTGCCAACAAAATAAATAAACAACCACATCAGAACCTTGTGGTGCTTGTGGCAATGTCCTGTCTTGGTCATCTCCAACCTCAGCACCCACTTCAGGTTCTGAATGAGAGAATCAGATTGAGAGATTGATTCCTTATGGGAGTAAGGTAGTTTCACATTTAATTTGTATTTATAGTATTGTAGAATCATAGAATAACCGAAGTTGGAAGAGACTTACAAGTACAAGGATCATTCAGTTCAACTCCTGGCCCTGCACCCCAAGAACCACAACTTATTAATAAGCCTGACCATCACAATTTAATGATCATATAGCACATTTCAAAAATTCATTTTTGTATGCTAATCATTCTAGGGATACTAGTGGAAACAGTCCACAAATCTTTACCCTTCTCCTTCCCCTACCCCTTCTCATTCGCATTCCCATTCCCAGGAAGACTCTTGAATACTGCATTTCACTTTATTCAGCTGCCACTTCCTAATATGGTTCAAACATCATGACTTGGCTAAATTTCCTATGATCCAATCTTTACACTGCTCACACCACTGTGATTTTCATCAGAAAATTGCTACTTTGGTGCATGTTAGATGAGATAATTCAGCAAGGCCACAGCAAGAGAAGTTAGCAGAGTAACTTAGAAATACAAAATATTGATAAGGGAAGCTGATGAACATTAACTGATGAGGTTTCACATAGGAAAAAAAAAATAGTGTTGGATGCCAGAATTTTTTCATTTTGATTTAAAAATGCCATCTAAAAATATCTGCTTTGAGGGTGGTGGGACAATGGAACACGTTTCCCAGAAAACCCATTCTGGATGTGTTCAGGACCAGGTTGGGTGGGGTTTTGAGGAACATGGTCCAGTGGAAGATCTCCCTGACCACAGCAGAAAGGTTGAAACATCTCTAAGGTCACTTCCAACACAAACCATTCTATGATTCTCTTTTGTCATTTCTGATTTTAATGATGTTACAGGAAATATCACTGCTGTATTTCTAAAACCAACCAGATGTTACTCATCTGTCTTTCAGCATTGTCACAGTTTTTTTCACTCAAAAATCCAGGTTAACTTTTGAATCTCTCTGCTCTCTCTGCTAAGTGATGAGACACAAGAGAATTTCCTTCTCTTATCAGTAGAGTTGTATGATGCTTCTATTTTATATTTGACAAAAGGCTAAGGTACAGGTTTGTAAAAAAGCAGGAAACTTAGTATTCAAATTAACCTGGGCTTCTGTTACAGTTAAAGGGAAAGTTGAGAGAACAAATTTGAGAGAATAAATTTCATAGTAAAATAATTATCTAGCTTCAGCAGTTTAAATTGAATGTGTCTACCTGTAACACAAACCAAGCTGCTTTTATAATCAACAGGAATCTGACCAATAGACATTACTGTGTGATGCATCTCAGTATGTTTAGGTGTCAAGTTTAGGATGACTTAAAACAGAGCTGAAATTTACTGCTCTAAATCACCTCTAAAACTAAATTTGGCCTCAAACTACAAAGTCAGTGCCTATAAAAATTTGCTGCTATATTAGACTAAGGATTGACTGTAATATATATTATTATATTATATTATATTATATTATATTATATTATATTACATTACATTACATTGTATTATATTATATTATATTACATCTTATCTTATCTTATCTTATCTTATCTTATCTTATCTTATCTTATTCTATCATGGAATTATTAAAGTTTTAATTTCCATTAAATACTGACAAGTCTGAGACTGTGATTGAAATTAGAAAATAAACCTCTAAATATCTGAAATTAGAAGAGGTGGGTCTCTTTAAGCACTTAAGAAATTTTGATTCTATTGTTCAAAATCCTTAGAACTGATAGGAGTTTTAATGAAGTACATAAAGACATACACCTGCCCTCACTAACATATATGTGTTCATTCTGGTTGGATCAAAGGCTTTAAAAAGCAGTCACTTGACAGAGGCTCTTCCAATGAAATTTTATGTCCAGTTTTGTAAAGTGAAAGACATGAATATTTTAGACAAACATTTGAAGACTAATTCAAACAGAATAAGAACATGTATGTTTTAACCATACTGTGTTACAGCCTTTATTAAGCAAGAGTATCCATAGTACAAATAATGGATCTTCTTTGCATTTCATTTAACAAATATATTGATTGAAGTTCCCTTTCAAACCTCAGCAGACGGGATGCTTTAGGGGTAATTTTTTCAAAGGAAGTTGGCATGGGGGATTTAACCAGCCAACTTCCCTTGATGTTAGCAGGAACTATGTGACTAAACTGATACATAACTTTGAAAACACACCCCTAAATAACTTATGTTGAATCATTGGAAGTCTTTGAACTCAGCAGGATCGTTGCCTGGATAAGAAATGGTTGTTCAGATCCAACACATGAATCAGTTTTGATAAACAGTGCTATAAATGGGACAAAGATTGCATTTGTCCAAAGAGAAAGGGAAGGCTGGGATAAGACAGAACAAGTGGATTTGTCATTAAATCTTTTCTTACTTTGGCTTCCATCTTGGGGAACACTTCTGGGAAACAATATCATCTATGATGAGGTAGCTTCACTGAAATAACTAAAATTTTCTTCAGTCAGCTGCCAACAAGATGTTCCTTAATGGAATTTCCTACAGTACATTTTAAAGCAAGCTTAGCTTATTCTAAGAAGTAGTCATTTGTAGACAGCAAGATGACAACCAATCTGAAACTAGGGCCCAGACCTACAACCTACAAAAGAAGGTTCTGTCTGGACAGAGATCCAAGCTCAGACATTATTACTTTCAGAATATTCAGTTTCACTCAAATAGTTCACTGAGTAACTGTATCATGATTTTGCTCCAGATTTATCATATTGATGGAGTTAAGATGGAATCACTTCCTATTCTTCTTTGACTTCATATGCTGTCTCTCTTCTGCTGTTCTCTGCAGGAACTCTGTGTCCCCTCCATCTCCCATGGAGAAGAAATAGAGGTCTCATGGATGGCTTTTATAAGTCATGCTGAGCAGGAACCTACAGCAAAGGTCAAATTCAGTCTGAATTATTTCAGACCATAGTGTTATTCCCTGACTAAGCCTTTCTTTGTACTTTATATATTCTTCAAAGGGAAGTGCTTTGAACCATTATATTTGAAAATTTTGATTTGACTTAGTTTATGCTCCAGATATGAATAGAAATATATATATATTCTTTCAGGAGGAAAGCAAAAATCTTCCTACAAACTATGCACATTGAATTAAAAAAAAAAAAAAAAAAAAAAAAAAAAAAAACAAGCACTGCTAAAGGAAATGTTAGACAGCCAGCATTATTTTGATAGAAATATTTTTCCCCCAAAAATGCTGTCATTAGATATGATTAAGGTAATCTTCCTAAAATTAGACAAACAGACAGAGATGTACCATTGTTATCTCCTGCAGCTGTCTGCCTACCAGATTTGTGACATTTTAGGGGTATCTTTTCAAAGCAGCATACAGAGTTTTAGCTGCATGACTCTCAGAAACAACAGAAGCTGATCGATTAAATCCCACACTTGCCTTTGCTTTGAAAAATTTTCCCCTAAGTTTCCTGTCTGTTGGGCTTTGGAAAAGTACTTCGCTATTTCCCATGCAGAGAAATGCAGAAAATATTCAATCTATATTAAAAGATAAATGAAATTAAAATAGAATAAGACTAAAAAATATATAACATAAAATAAAGATCGGGATTTTTACTAGTTCTCTGCTTCCTTGATTGCTGCTCTGGTACTGTGAATTCATTCCAAGCTTTGTTACATCCATCAGGGATGGTACAGATGGACATTTTGCCTGTCCAACCTGACTCAACCGCTTGAAGATTCATCAGAGAGAATCTGTTGGCAATTGCAAATGGATGTAATCCAGAGCCGGCAGATTTTGTTTCTCTAGAGGAAAGCAGGACTGTAAAGGGCAGACTAGACTGGCAAAAATATTTACTTTTATATTTCATCACTTCAAATTTGTAATGGGACAAAATGCCTTTAAAACTTCACCTTTTTAATAGGATACTAACAGAGGTTTTCAATGCAATACATTTGCTGACAAGTCAGACACTTGAGAGTGGGAAGCATTTTGAGTTAAAAAAAAAAAAAAGAAAAAAGAAAAGAAAAAGCAATCAGCAGGGTGACATACACTTTATTAGTCCTCTTCAAAATCACTTCCTTCCCTTTCTCCCTTTTATATTTCTTGTCTTTCCATGTGCTCTTTCGTTACATTACATCCCTCATTTTAGGCATTTTAATCCCTCCAAAGGGATGCATCCCAGTGGCACAGGCAGTAGTAAGGCACAATTCTCAGCTACACCATGGCTCTTTTACAGTGCTGCGGCAGCGAAAAGCAGCCTTATAGCCCATGGAACTGGCCACTGTGGAATATCCTCCCTGCTATGCACTAAACAGGGATTCAGAAGGCAAGAAAAGTCAGCATATTGGATCTATAATGGCATCTGTCACATTTTCCAGTGTAAAGGACCCCCATGCCTGGGGTAAGTATGGGGAATATGGAAAGAGGATCTTGCTTGAAGTCTTATCATGGCCTTGAGAAAAAAATTCCACAAACTTCAATCTGTCTAGCTCTATAGGGTACCTTTTCCTTCTGAATAAGCTGTGGTGCAATGAGGAGAATCAGTCATCACTTGTAGAAATGTGGGGAAGTTATCAGAAATATTTCTGAGGCAGCTATAAATATATGAGATTTACTTACTTGACAGCTGAGGAATTGTCAAACACAAGTATTCTCCTCTTTTCTCAAATAGGTAGCTGCAGAATATTTGCTTATTTATAGGTGGAAGTCTTATTGAATGGTCAATACTCTTTCTACTCTTTTGAATAGTCTATACTCTCTATACATAAGGATGTATAAGTTACCTTCTCCTTTTCTTCTGAGCCCTGTTTGGCCAGTTGTTAATAAGTCTAGAGTTGATCAGAACATTTTTCTCTCCACATTTCATGTGTTTACAGCAGAGTTGCCACCAAAGATTTCATATCACTGAATGATGGTGTGTGCCCATGGCTGACCCACATGGAACAGGAACACTCTTTTCTCTGCCAAGTCATCTTGTGAGAACAAGAGATCCTGATGTGAAAGTCTTTTTTTGGAGGCTTGATCAAGCCAGGAAATCTGGGAATGCTTCTGCATGGGTGTCAGGTGGAGATGACATAGGATAATTTACAGAATTAGCAGGTCCCCACCCTTTTGAGTCAAGAACATGTAATGCTGCTCCACTTTTCTTATTTATACATGACAAAAATTACACTAAATTGTGTTTTTCATCTACATATTCCCCAAAAATTCTCTCAAAAGCAACAATGTCAAGATAAATTTTAAAACTCTTCCCCTCTGTTCTTCATCCAACATGGGTACTGTTGAACTCATGAAATTCACTCTGTTTCTTTCTTGGTCCCCTTAGGGAAAGTTGTCAGCAATCCTTTGTATAGAAGAGAGGGATGAAGCCATGCAGAAAATGCAGAATCAGGACAACCTTTCTGCTCTGTCTGCTCCCCACTGGTGGCCTTGTTCAGGTGGTGAGTCAACCCTCAGCCGCATCTCTCCATTTGGGCATAGGAGATAATCCTTATGCAAATGGCCACAGCCACATACACAACACCGAGGAGTGCTCAATAGAAGGAACACTTCACTGCATATTGTCATTAGTTTTTGCGTGCATATTTTGTTTCCTCTCAAAAAAAACCAACACCCCACAAAAAAAAAAAAAACAAAAACAAAAAAAAACAAAAAACAAAAAAAACCACAAAATCCCCAACAAACAAACCCTCACCAACTGAAGAAACAAACAAAAAAACCCACAAAAAAAAAAAAAAAAAAAAAAAAAAAAAAAACACATTTAAAAAACTTCAGCCATGAAACAGGAACTTCAGGCTCATCTGGCTCAGTGCTCAGCACCACCCACAAGACGTTGCACATCCTCAAGCCCTATCAATTTCAATTGAGTTGAAAGGCCCCAGTTCCCATTATTCTCTTCCTGTTAGTAAATAGATTCCT
>VZSU01000966.1:229361-286729 GCA_013398715.1 Nesospiza acunhae
GAAAGCAAAATGTAGAGACATCAAAGTAACTCTAGGTACCTTTGTTCCTGCTTCATTCTCAGCCCTGACCATCCCTAAGAAAAGGTAAAGCAGCCTTAGGGTGAGTAAAAATTACATTCTATATGCAAATCTTGCATATTATTTAAGCACTGCTTTGTAAAACTGAGTATTTTATATGTTTTCAGCATTGTTTTATGTTCAGGAAATTAAAGAAACAAAATAGATAATTTGCACTTCCTAAGAATTTACCACCACACTTTCCTATTTCTCTTATACCCTTTGAGAGTACCTTTAGTAATCTTCTTTCAGCTCTGTTTACTCTAGAATACTATTTAAATTAAACTGGAAAAGTAATATTGCAAACATTAGTTGGTTCTACAGCAAATGCCCAGTACATGTTTTAATTAGAGGTTTAGAGTTCCTTTAGAAATAAAATTCTGTGCAAATGTAAGCTTTAATGTATAAAAGTACATGTACATGTATGTAAATGTGGATATGTGTATGCCCCAACTGTTAATAGTATTTTTATTATTTGTTTATTTCACTTTTTACTGTCTGTGGTTATTTCTTCCTTTGTTTTGGATTTTCCCTACTCTATCCTCCAGAATAAGATAAAAATAAAATAAAATAAAATAGTCGTGACACTTACTAGCAGAAAACCTAACAGCTTTGAAATCTATTTTCTTCTCTTTTTAATCCTGCTTTAATCCTTTAGGGCTATAAACCAAGGAAAAAGGAAAAAGCTTTTTTTCTACTGTATAT
This sequence comes from Nesospiza acunhae, assembly GCA_013398715.1. NCBI lineage: Eukaryota > Metazoa > Chordata > Aves > Passeriformes > Thraupidae > Nesospiza > Nesospiza acunhae. The sequence continues at coordinate 230,124 of VZSU01000966.1, forward strand.
ATTTACAGCTTCTATTCTAAATAATTTCAGTGCTTTAGGATTTGCAATCACCATGATTTCCTATATGGAGAAAAAAAGAATATCTAACTTTTAAGCTCCACAGGGAACAATTCAGGATTCTTTAATGTAGATGCACATAAAAGCAATCAGAGCTGTTCATCTCCACTCCAGCTATTTGGCTTCTCTCTGCCATTGTCTGGCATATCCTTACCTTCAATTCGAAGGCAGTTACATTTAATAACTAAATGCACTGAGCCAATTATTAAATTCACCACCATGATCCTCCCAACACATGCAAACGATGGACAAAGCCTAAAACCATTTCCCAAAGATGATAATTCTCTAATTTATGTGCATGTAAGAATTTGCCTCACACTATCTATAATTGTGATATAAAGAAAATTGTTAATAGAATATAAACAAAGAGTGACCATGAGCTCACAAACCATTTTTATCCTATCAGAGATACCACTGTTCATGCCCCTGTCTTCCAATTTGCCTCTTTTATGTGTATTAAGTAAAATGTACACAAGGAGAACAGGGAAGAGAGATGAAAAGACTCATTAAGCCATCATATTTTTGTGTGATTACAGCATTGTTCTTTACATATTCCCATTCTTCCCAAGAGAACAAAAAGAGAAAGGAGAGCATTTCCTGATGTACAATTTCATAGTGAGTATGTTGAACATGTGGGACATCTCATGTCTGGTCTACCTAGTCAAAAAGTGACTATATTCACAAAACATCTTGAAAGTTATTCTACTAATCCATTAGCCTAAAACTACAGAAGTATCCTCTTAGTAACTCTCAGTGAACTCAAAAGAAGTGGAGTGCCTACACAGCACTCAAAATAAAGTCCTTAAAAGAAAAAAACCTGCAATTCACTATATTGGCTCTAAATTGAGTTCCTCAATCATATGTAGTTGTAGCTTTCATGACCCTAGAAACTCCACTTTTTAGAATTCAATTCCTGAATCGTTCTCTTCTCAAAGATTTCTGCTTGTCTGATGCGGCCCCTCCTGGAGCACTCCTGTGGAATAAGGAGTTATCCTCGATTTTTAACTGACATGTTTGGGCCAGTTAGCTTTTATCTTCTGGATAGCTGTTTTCCAGTATTTTCAGATTGCCAATCATATAAAGTTTTGCACTGGAAGATTGAACACTTACTCAGATTTTTGAAGCCTATTGACAGAAGACTTCTTTTTAGCTGTCTGTCATGGACTGCTGAGAACAGCTTCCTCAGGGCTAAACAAACGAAGCTACTTCAATTTCCTTCTCCAGCAAAATATGTTTCTACACTCTTGGTCATCATAGGCACTCCCTTCAGTGCCTTCTACCACTTAAAGTCAAACTTATTTTGTTCTAATTTTCTGTCTGATTCTGGAATAAGAATGATGATGGCTAATCCGTGCAGAGAAGTATCCTTGCTGCTTCCACTTTACAGTTGATAATGTTCAAAGATAAGCACCACATGCCTATTGAAATGACACCACTAACCTATAAAATGTTGGTCTATAAGATAAATGTTATCTCTCACTTGATAAAACGTTCAAGAAAACAAAAGTCTGTGACTAAATATTGTTATTCTCAGAATTGTAATGGAACCTCTTAGGAACACAAAGAGGAAAGCTTCCTTTTCTAAAAAGAAACCTAAAAAAACTGTATGAGAAATCAAGGTAATTGCCTTTATCTGAGCATCATTTTTTCTATCAGATAGTCATGTTTGCTTTTTGTGTGAGCAAAATTCTTCAGGTTTAGAAAAACAATAAAAATGACTGAATGAAGTAAAGCCAATAAATACCTGTGTGGATACTCTGATAGCTAATGCAGGATGCTTTTGGTCAGGCTGCAAAATTGTATCAAATTTCCTATGCATAAAAGAGTTCTCTTGTCTTTAAACAGCCATAAATTTTCATGGTTTTGGGAATAAATTAATATCACGTTATTCTTCACATTTCTCTTAGATTTGGGTGCAAAAGAGAAAGAGATATATGTAAGTGTACAGGCACACATCAAAAGGTGATATATACTTCCTCTTCTCAGGAAGCTAGGCTAAAAATGTATCTGACTTTGAACAAATGAGAATAAAGTAGCTCTGACTTTTAAAAAAAAATACCACAAAAACAGTGTTTCAATTTCCCAACCAATTGTAAACCCCACAAGACTTAAAAATTTAAAATTCAAATGCCACAAACTGAACATAGAATATAATCTGAAAAACTTTATTTTAGGGTTCATAACACACCATTCATTATGGCTTTTTTCTTTCAGCATATCACGGGTTGTCATGGGTTATGGCTGGTAACAGGAAAACACAAAACATGATGAGAAAATGTAGTGAGAGGAGTATTAGCAAATTGGCATCAAGTCCTTGAAAACCCAAAAGAAAGCTTATCCTTTTGGCCACCCTGGTGTCATGAACAAAGTTACAGTGATATTTGGGGACCAGGTTTCAGATGCCATCAATTGGCATAGCTGCAACAATGGCGCTAGCCTAGATGGATCTTTGTGGATATCCATCTGTAAGGGATTTGGTTTTTATCTTCTGGTGCTGACTACCATTACAGTGTTCTCCAACTGACTCAAAATAAAAGACCTACTCTTTTCTTTTGAGTAACCCAGAATGATTTGCTAATGTCTATGTGAGGTATTAAATAACTAACACCATAGAGAGAGAGGATCTGTCATCCATGATTTTCTTAAACTCTCCTTTATGTGTGTGAATCATGAAACTGAGTCAGGATAACTGATTAAAATGTGATTCTTTCCAAAATTTCCTTTCCATAACCTTGTCTCTTTTTTTTTTCTTTTTTCTTTTTTTTTTTTTTTTTTTTTTTTTTTTTTTTTTTTTTTTTTTTTATTTCTATTAATGTACCACTTCATAGCTCAGAAAGTCTGGTCCTTTATTTTCTAAACAGCTACTTGTGTATTACCCTTTGGATATATTTATTTATTTTATTATAAATCCTCTCTTTGCTTCTAGTCTTTATTTCTTTTTCTTTTTATTTACCAGTAGGAAGACTTAGATAGGCCCAGTTTTCTTAATCCTCTTTATAAATTTAAAAAAACCCAATTAAGTCTGCACAAAGTCTTGTTTTTCTGATGTAAAAGAAAATCAGGCTTCCTGCAACACAAGAATGCTTTGCACTTCTATAGACCCTTTTATCTGAGGTTCTCAACTAGCTGTAAAACATGCATTCATTAATTAAGCCTTGAAAGAGCCAAGAGACAAAACATTATGCCTAGGCTGCAGATAGGTAAACTCAGAAGCAGAAATTCCCTGTTTTGATGGAAGTAACCCAGATTTGAGAAGTGGGACTCAGAACTCCTAATTTCTATAAGACATCCTTTGGTTCCACATGAAGTCCTGTCCCGTGCCAACTGTTTTAATATGCACAATTCTAGAGCTATCCATTAGAAAAACCCTTTATTATGTTGTTATTCAGAATTTTCCAAAGTCACAGGTCATTTTTAAATGAAGAGACTGTCATGAAGGTTCTCTGTAGGCATAAACTTCTGTAATTTGACTTTACCCTTCTAAGGTCTGGCAGTGTCCTAAGTAAAATGAGTCTGTCCTTAAGTCCCCATACATGATAGACATATACATGGAATTGTTTTGTGTCTTACAGCTATTCTGAAAGAAGAACACAAACAAAACTGTATTGGCCATCTAAGAATAATGTTGGAAAGCAAAGTGAATTACATATTCTAATAACTAGGCATAATTCTGTAGTAGGAAAAGATGGAGAAAAGACGAAACTTAAGTTTTACTTCTCCGTCTTTAGAGAACAAGAAAGAGAGGAAGACAAAAAAAAGCCCCAAACTGACAGTACAAAGAAACCAACCAAACAAAAATAATTACCTGCAGTTTTTAAATTAAACTAAGAGCAAAATTCATTAGGCAGATACTTTAAGCATCATGCTATAGAGGGTTCAAGGGAATGCAGCTTCATAGTATAGCTCATCTGAAGGAATACACTTTCAAGAAGTTACTAAGGAAACAAGGTGATTTGTTTCATATTCAGCTTCTTTATATTCATTCCAAATTATTGCAGTAGGATTAGAAAGAATATTTATACAGTTTCTTAAATTTAATTATTGAAGTCCGTAGCCTGTCGGAGATTAAAAATGAGGTTTCAAATTCAGATCTGATTTCACTACAGTTCTGAAATGTTTCAATTCATTGGTAACAGGATTTACTTCATTAACTCTAGATTTCCAAAAGTTAGACTGAGTTATCAGGCTGAGTTATTCAGGCTCAACCTCTTCAGAATCCAGTGGAGAAACAGACACTTCAGGGAAGAACTGTACCTTAACAGAGCTTTCATCTAAAAGTGCCTGTTTCTCACTCCTGAGTATGAAAGAAACCTTGATGGGTTAACTGAATCATACACAGCAAAATTAAAAAACATTTTCAGAGAGATATAAACCTCAGCCTCAACTGGGTTCCATAATAGGCATTCATGTACACTCGTAACAAACAGCCTTTGCTGGTGGAATGAAACTTCCACCATCCCACAGACGTGCTGAGAATAATTCATTTCTATGCAGAGGCTCTTAATTGAATCATCTCATCCAAAATGAGGAACCGATTAACAATCTAGAAGACAAATGGCACCAGAAAAAGATAAAGCTCATGATTGTTAAGAAGGAGGAAGAGAAAATAAAAGAATTCATAAATAAGACTTCAGAAAGAAATATTTCAAAAAATTCAGAGAATTAGGCAACAATATGTTATGAAAGAAAAGTAATAGAGAAGCTTATTTCTTTAAATAAACAATAGTAGAATAAGTTATCCTAATATGAAGGAAGAATGAAAACTTTAGTAAGAGATAAGATTTTCTACACAAATACGCCTTTACTGATCTTAAACACAGAAAGGAAGAAAATGGAGCAGAGAAGAAATTTCAGAGCCAACTTAGGCTCATCTCTATTTGTACTATTGATGAAAATATGATGAATGTCACCTCACTCTTTGAAACTTCACTTGTGCTTTCCACATGAAGCCTTTTGAGCAGATCCAAACCAGCCCTGAGAGTGATGCCTTGAGAGACTGAATCTGGAACAGAGACTAGACAGAGCTAAGAGAATAATGTAGGTATTTATTAAAAAACCTCAATGAACACCTTGGGCAGTACAAGAGCCCAATCAGGGCTACACCCAAGATGGACCCAAAATGGTCACAAAATGCTCAACCAGTCACAAGGTCTCACACTTTTATAAGTTTTGGGCCATTAGCATAATGGGGTCAATTGCCCAGTTATAGCTTTAGGTTATGAAGTCCCATCCTTCTTCTTTGCTCCCCTCAGTTTTTTGTTGTTTATACTTTTAGACCTGAATCTTGTAATGGTTGTCCTTGGTCTCAAGGTTCTTTTCCTGTCCTTGGAAAAGGATTGTTTTGTCTACCTACTTTGTAAAGAGAGCTTACTGACACTTAATATGAAACTCAGAGCTACACACCTAGGCAGCACAGAATGAGAGAAATTCGAAGGGTAAAATTTAAGGCACCAAGAGAATTTCTCTTCCCTCAGATCAACAGGTTGATCTGGTTCAACTGCAATGGTTGTGCCTTGGCATGTGTTGACCACTCTAGAAAGCCTATAAAGAAATAGCATGAGATTACAAAGGCAGACTGAAAAAAACCAAAAAATACCTGTACCACAGAAGTCCATAAAATGTGATTAAAAAAAAAAAAAAAAAAAAGCCATGCTTAACCTGTCACACAGCATTTTTTCAATTTAACCCTATTAAGATTTTTAATTGTTTTTAAACAAATTTACTATTGGAATTTACTATTGGATGAAATTGCCTTTAGGTAAGTAACAAAATTTATGTTGCTGGATGGTGGACAAGAAGACTAAAGTAATGAAATTACAGGGAGTTATTTACATTCATATAAGTATATGCCACTTTTTAAAACTAATTTACTTTAAAATTCACAGATATAAGGTATCCTAATATGCCATTTAAACAAGTGGCATATACTTATATGCATGCCAGTATGTATTCTGCTTTTATGTTGGTTGAATATCCCATCAGAATCCATGAAGAGCTTTGAACTAGACTCAGTAATTTTCTCTGAAAATCTGGAATTAAGTGTACCAGAAAAATGGAAGAAAGCAAACATTGCCCCTATGTTTAAAAAAAACAAAAGGGAGATACATGAAAATCAGGTCATATATATATATATATATATATATATAAAATCTCCTCATCCGAAGTGTGTTTATCTAAAAGATGTGTATGACATGAATAAATAATCTACTTGTACAATAAATACGTTTCCTCAATAAATTAGCAGTACATAAAGATTAAATATAACTATAGATAAAACTATATTTATTCATATAATATAACCTAGAGAAACTGATTATCCAACTGTTCTAATATTCTACTAATATTTAATTCAATTTTTAAATTCTCTGCAATTTAGCAATTAATGCAGCAAAGAAGTGGGGTTTTGTTTCAGTGACATTAAATATCCGTGTGTGTGTGTATGTGTATACACCTCATAACAGTAGAGAATTCATATAGCTTGTGGATAAGTGAATCCCTAGTTTGTCAGTATTTGACAGGTGCTTGGCACTTTTCAATTTAAAAAATTCTTCTTTGTAAATTTTTAAACAAATTAGTTGAAAAAAGTGGCATATAAATAAAAAATAATAATTTTGCAGCCTCTTGGTGTACTTGTCAAGACTATTCTCAGTTTTGAGGCACCTTCAAACAATGCAGAGAAACAGAAACCCCTGTGAAGACCTCCCAGAGAAGGAACAAATTCTATACTCAGAAGCAGGTTAGACCCATCAGTACAATGCTTTAGTAAAGGCTTTTTTAGTAATTCTAGTTAGCAGACTGGCAGAATGTTCTCTTATCATCCCCACATATTTGTTAAGACTCCAAATTTCATTTCTGGATAGCACCACGACATTCTTTTTAATTGTATAATCTCCCAGTGATGCAGATCTACTCAGTGCACCATACCACACTGGGTAGGGTAGGTGTTGTGTAAAGGAGTGAGGACAAAGAGACCATTATTCTTCCTCTCTGCTCAGGAGAAAAGCCAGGCCCTGGCGGAGAACCGAACTTCTCTGTCTCCTGGAAAATCAATAGCAGCCTTGGAAATGGAGGCTGCACAACAGTTGAGTCTCAGTCCAAAGTCTAAAGGAAAATAAAACAATAACAAACTCTAGTTTTTCTCCCTGGCATTTTTCTTTGACACAAAGAAATTACTCCCATTTATTGCAACTCTGTTGCTGACCTTGGAGTTGAACCCAGCTCCTACACAAAACCCTCTGAATCTTCCCCTTTTATGTACTTTTGGCCAACACCTCTAATTCGTGCTTTGACACTGATTATTCTTTACTGATGTGTTGACTTTCCTTTTCTGATTTGTTTGGATTTCAGTTGTAAGTTATACCTCAAACATGGCTTTTGCAGGCACTAAATTTGACCTATTGTTCTGAATCTGACATATTTGGGCAATAAAGGGTTGTAGGAAGAGTCTTTTAAATTTCAGTACCTACTCTACCAATACCCCTAGGTGTTGGATGCAAAGGGAGTAACTACCTCTGTTTTATTTCCTTTTTTGAAGTTTGAGAAAAAAAAATCCTTGTTAAATTAGTGTCTGGGATGGCTATTTTGTGCATTTTCTCTCCCAATGCTTTCTTGCTTCTCTCCTTCATACTTTACCGTTTTCTTTTACCTTCCCCCCCTCCGCAATCTGTTGTTTTCTTTTACTTTTAGAGATAACTATGGTAAATAAATACAGATTTAATCTTTAAATCCACTATCAAGAGAAAATGCACAGTCCAGGTGAATGGGGGAAAGATAGACAAGAAAGGGAGTGGGAAATATAAAATAAAGGAAAAAAATCAGTCTGCCGATCAAATCTTTCATTTCCAAACAGAAAAGGAAAAAAATCAGTCTGCCGATCAAATCTTTCATTTCCAAACAGAAATAATTACAGTGATGGTCAGTGGGGAGATTTGGGCAATTTATAGTGGTGGAGCAGCAAGTTCCTATCAACAATACTTGATATTCAGGGCAAGCCGCAGAACTACAAGTCCTGAAGCGTTGCCTATAATCTTTATTTCATTTTTAGATGTTATGCTGTAATAAAATGTAAAAAGGGAATACATAAAAAGTTATAGAGGTGGGAAAAAACATGGTTTGAAGTTGTATGGCATTTCTTGACAGGGCATGTTCCTAAGGATATGCAGAGAATAACAAATGCTATTTGAAATAAGTACAATAGAGATCTGAAACTAGATTGAAAACCCAAGTCAATTTTCCTGAGTGTCATTTGATTAGCTTTCCTATATAGAACTGAAGCTTAAACAATGCTGGGGATTCAGAGTAGAGAGGTGCTTGGGAACACTGTGAGAAATGGGTTACTCCTACCAAATTCATTTCTGTAGCTTTACAACATTATCATTGCACATTGTTTCAGTGTTTTTGCAATAATCCATAAATGAAGCAATGTCAGAGGGAATTTGATTGATAGCTGGGAAAACAGAAAAACTGTGAAGGTTATTTCTTTGCTCTTTCTCTGTCTGTCACTGCCTTCTGGGCAAGAGATGTTACCAATAGCTGTATAAAATAGCTGGAGTCTATTGCCTGTCTGTCTGTATGGGAAAACACTAATGAGTTTGTGGATATTGCTTTGGACAACAAAAGGTGACAAATATGCATGTAACATATTTGACCTGTGCATTGGTTTGAGTGATTTATGTTGGTGGTGCTTTTTTTTCCCCAGAAGATACTGCTTGCTTTTTATCTCTGAATTTAGGAAAAGGTGTCTTGCTCTCCTGCAACAAAATTAACCTTTAACTTGGTTTTCACCTTTGGAGAATTCTGGGTTGAGTATGAGTGCACAGATAGAATTTTGATTTGCATCTGAATTAAAGAGGTCCTTCAGAGCTCAGAATTGAGTTTTGTATGTTTATACAAACATGTGGAGCTCTTCCTAAAGGAACGAGATATGCAGAAAATTCATATTGATATTGAACAGCTGATTGTTGTTTCTTCTATCCTTTCTCAATTTTTTCTTATTATTTTATTGCTCAAATCATCTAACTGTTCTTCAAACTTAGATTACTTTAAAAAGGCAAATTGCCAAGTGCCCTTTTTCATTTTTCTTTTTCTTTTTTTCTCTCTTCTCTTTTTTAGTTTCTCTTCCTTTAATTTTCCAGAAAGGATGTACTCTCAGAGTATGTAAGAATGAGCACCCAGACTCTCAATGGAGATAGCAAAGGAGATGGTTCTAAGGGGCCAGGGTGATTCCAGGTGTCCCTTAGGAATACTGCACTTTAAATCCTGCGCAGGTGGTGTTTGAAGCTACAATACCCCTCATAGTTTTAGGAAAAAAGAAAAAAAAAACAATTTTAAGAGGTGTTTTATATTGCTAACATTATTTCCCCCTATTTGTTACCCTCTCAGAACTCTGTCAGCCTCTCTGTCTGTCTACATAACCTTGTAGTAACGGAGTGCAAACCAGCCTCTGTTTGAAAGGTGTTTGAATTCCCACACAGTTCCCAAAATGCATACTCTGGAAGCAGAGCAATGTCCTTAAATTGTGACCATGAGAAATGACGCAACATGCATAAGTTGGAATTGTTCCTCTTTGGGCTGATCCACTTCTGTTCTACCACTTGTATGCACCATGGCCTCCTTTAATGTGTGTTAACAAAAATTGCAATTCATGGTGTGTGTTATGGCACATATTGTGTTTAAGCACTGAATGATGACAGACTTGGTGGGCTTCCACCACAAATATTGCCCATGGGGAAAAGTTGCTTCTGAGGTTGTAGTAAGTAGTCTCAAAATACTATTTGCTTTCCTTTTCTTCGGGATTTATTGCATTTTATCATGCATTATATATTTTATTCAAAGAAGTCTTTCCAGGGATAAGGACTTCAGTACATAACAACAGCTCCCTTGAGTGGGAGATTTCAGGGCGACCTGCCAGCTCTTCTTGCTGCAGATGTCAGGCCATCTGGCTGCCATCTCTGGGGCAGGACACATCAAGGGAGTTGGCTGGCGCATCTCCCCAGCAGGAGTTACTTGGTAGGGGTAAAGAGGGGAGGGGAGAGTGTGAGGATGTGTGGAAAAAAAATATAGCAGACTACTGTCATGGGAAGCTCGTGAGTGCGACTGGTTTTATGTATATATTTATGTAAATAGATAGAAAGACAGGTGTACTGAGACATTACTTTACTTTACTTCCAGCAAAGATCATTCAGGGTTAAAAATTAGCCTGGGTAACTCGGGTAGGAAAGACATCTAATTCTTGGTATTCAATATTTCTAATTTTCCGACTCCATCCTTTTTGTTTATTTTCTTTCCTTCTTATAACAATGCAGATAATGTGTGCAAGAAGGGTATATGTATTCTGATGGGTTTTTATGGACATGTGTATCACTGAATAAGTTTGAATGGACAGCCATCTCTTGTCAAAAAAGGTACAGATCTTCCTCTGACCTGGAATACTGGATAATAATTAACTTAGACTATTTGAGTTAACCACACAAAGAGTTGTGGTCAATTTCTCATTGTCCATGAGGAGAGCAGTGATGAGCAGTGCCCCTCAGGGCCTGGTGCAGCAGACAGACGCTGTTCTTTGTTGGTGACAGGGACACTGGGATCGAGGGCACCTAAGCAAGAACACTGAGCTCTGGGGTGTGTCAACACACTGGAGGGAAGGGATGGATCCAGAGGGACCTTTAGAAGAGGTCTTGGCTAGGGAGGGGAGGCCTCTGTGATGTAAACATCACAGAATTCAGCACAGCAAAGGGCAAAGACCTACACCTGGATTGTAGTTATCTCAGACACACCTACAGGCTGGGTGGAGAAGCGATGCAGAGCAGCCCTGCAGGGATAAACTTGGGGGAGAAGAAAAACATCTTGAGCCAGAAGTGAGCACTTGCAGCCCGGATAGCCAAAAGTATCCTGGGCAGCATCCAAAGGAAAATGGACATCAATTAAGGGAGGGGATTCTCCCCATCTACTCTGCTCTTGTGAGACCTCATCTGAAGAACTAACTGCAGTTCTGTTGCTCTCAAAATAAGGACATGGGACTACTGGAGCAAGTCCAGAAAAGGCCAAAAAGTTGATAGAAGGACTGGAGCATGTCCCCTATGAAGACAGGCTGAGGAAGTTGGGGCTCTCCATCCTGGAGAAAAGAAGGTTGAGTGGAAAACCCACAGGAACCTTCCAGTGTCTGAAGGAGCTAGAGGGAAGTCAGACAGGGACTCTCCATCTCTAATGGATAGGACAAGGGGGAATGAGTACAAAGTGAAAGAGGGGAAATTTAGGTTAGATATTAGGAACAAACTCCTTACTCTGGAGGTGCTGAGACACTGGAACAAATTGCCCAGGGAGGCAATGGATGTCCCATCCTTGCAAGTGTTCAAGGCCAGGTTGGATAAGGCCTCGAGCAACCTGGTTTAGTAGGAGGCGTCTCTGCCCATGGCAGGAGGCTTGGGAGTAGATGATATTTTAATCTCCCTTCCCACCCTTTACATTCTATGGTTCTGCCGTCTTCTACCCAGATAGGTGTAGCTTGAAATAAGGGAATGGTGCAACCTCAGGAATCAGAACTTTCTGGTTTTTTTTTCAACAGGGATGAAATGCTAAAAAGACTTGAAAACCAAGGACACCGGTGGAATCATAATTTTATAAATGAGGAAATGGCCATCAAAAATTGAATCTTTGATGCTCAGAAGCTGACTACGGTTTGCTGAAAGAGCTTACAAAAGCCCCATCAAACAAAAACACCCCAGCATCAACAACAAAAAAAACCCTGATTAGGAAGCAACAGAAATGTGACTTTAGTGGATAATTTCTCAGAAGACCCTAGCAAGGTTCAAGCAATACTGAAATGTGGAAGTTTCTGAGTAATATCTTATGAATACCAGTCTGGGGCAGACAGGTCTAGATCGGGCAAAATATGCATAGCACACACCTCAAGAGTGTAAAAGGGTCAAATCAGTAACTCTAAATTAAGATGTAAGTCTTCTACTTAAAGGCTGAAGTCTCAGTCTTGGTACTGGGTACACACATTCCACCCTAATTAATTCTTCTTCAAGAAAATAGGTAGGAGGATGGAAGATCTAACTTTCTCAACTGTTTGTTCTGAAATGAGCTACCTTAAGTTGATCTTTCAATATAAATCTTATCAGAAGTGCTTAATTTTTCAGAGCTAGAAATGCTGGTTTGCTACCACAAAGACACAACCTCAGTGTGCTCTTTGAGGGCTGATACAGGCTAATGAACTTTGGTGCAGTCCCTTTGGTGATCAAGTCAGGCTCATGACTTTTTCTCTTCTGCCCCTGTCTGCCTTCCCTGACTTTCAGCACTGGAAAGGGACCAATATCTCATCTCCCTCAGAACCATCCTTACACTAAGGTAGGCAACAGAATTAAGATCAGAATATGACACAATTTTTCTTTGTTTTTGTTTATTTGTTTGTTTGTTTTTTGGGGAGTTTTGGGGTTGTTTTTGTTTTTGTTTTTGTTTTTGTTTTTTTTTTTTTGTTTGTTTTTTTTTTGGGGGGTTTTGGGGTTGTTTTTGTTTTTGTTTTTGTTTTTGTTTTTTTTTTTTTTCTCATGGAGAGCTCTCCTGCATGGAATAATCAAAGAAAACAAGAACAGGTCCTGAAAGGGATCCCTGCAGTCACCACCTTCTTACCAAGGTTAGTCCTTTGTTCTCACTGACAGCTGTGTAATTTCAGGCATATTTGCTTCTCACCTGTATCTTTTATGTAAACTTCTTAACGAGGTTATTCAATCAAAGAATGTGATAAGATTTCATGCACCGTGTGCTAGTCCAGAGGAGGGAAAACAATATGTTCAGAGGGTGCATAAGTAATGAACATGGCATCTAAATATAAAGGGTGAAAAATGGGAAATAAAAAAACCTTGCACTTTCCGTTAATAGAAATTATAAACATTTATGCTTCAGATATCCCAGTGAAAAATGGGAAATAAAAAAACCTTGCACTTTCTGTTAATAGAAATTATAAACATTTATGCTTCAGATATCCACCTGAGTGTTTTGTTTTTTGTTTTTTTTTTTCCCCTTTAATGTTGCCATTATGCAATCAAACAGGGTTTGGGGCAGGTATTTTCCCCTCATTTAATTTTTTAAGGCCATTGAAAAGTTCTCCTGTTTTTTCTTCAATTCACATCTTTTCCTTGCTCTTCTTTCTTCTACATTATCTCTCTTTAAAAATTTCTGCCCTTGTTTAAAATACAACAAACAACAAACGATAGCTAGAATTAGTCAAGTGTGCTTTAAGACCATGAGGCACTATCAGCAAATGCAATCTGTCCTCTATAGACCTAATATCCGTGGAGATGAAACAAAATGTTGTTTACTGAATCAACACTAACCACAGCATGGCCTGCATGGGGGAACCAGGCACACATTATCGCAGAGGCTAAAGAGTGTAAAACCACTGATCCTGCAGTTACAGGGTCATAAAATCCTGCTTTCTATGTGAAAAGCATTTAATAGTGGGCATTTTTAATACCTCCTCTCCGGGAGACACAAAATACAAGGGACCTTGAATAATTACTCAGTATAAAATATTGGGAGTAAACTTCTGTCAACAAAGCAGATGGTCCTCCCCCTTCCTCCGACACCCCCTGAATCCTCCAGCCTTAAACATACAAAGTGTGTTCTGACAATTTGACAGTTGATAAGGAAAAGACATTTACCATTAACTCTAAATAGGAACAAGGAGCGCAAAATGAGAATATGGCCCTTTGATGAACATAAGTGTGAGTTCCAGTCAGCTGATCCTGGTTGTGCTTTGTGAAACGGGACTGTTTTGTCTGTCCCTGTGTGTGCTATTTTTGATGGCAATAAAAAGAGCTTAACTGAATAACATTTCAAATGGGTTGCAAGCTGCAGTTTTATTTCAGGTTGTGGTTGTTTTCAGAGCTGGGCAAAGGCATAAACCCTGTGTGATCTTCGCATCTTATATGTTGAGTTTGAACAGCACTTTCTGGATTTTTGTGTGGTACAGAAAACGGTTATCATTTGCCTTTACTGTAATGAACCACTTGTGGTTGGAGATGTTGCACAAAAGGAGAGGATTCTTCTTTCATCATTTATAGACTGCACAATTAATTTAGATTAACTAATGGCAGGTTGAATTTATGATGCTGAGGGTGAGAGACATAAATTCTACATTGTCTCTACTGTCTCAGAAAATATATAAAAGTATATATATATTTAAATAAGTTCTTGTGGATTTACTAAAATAATTTCAAATTTAAAAAGAACATTCTCACTCTTGATAGACAAGGCTGCACTGGTGCAAATGCATATAATAAGTGAATATCAGGTTAATATCAGTGAATATTAACCTCAACTCATGAGAGATATGAGGCAGTTATAATCACCTACACTATTAAACTAATATTCCAGAGTTGAGTAGAAAATTCTTCCCTAGCTAAGTAAAATTAATTTCTAAAAATTCAGTCCTTCTCACCTGCCCTAATGCTGTCATCAGATGAAACTGTCATTCAAAAATATAGAAAATAGTCATAAGAAATACAGATCCACTTCTTTCTTCCCTTCTATCAGCTGGGGAAATGTTTCTTCTTCTTCATAACATGGACTTATTCTCTCTATGTAGATTCTGTCATTAAGACCCTGCTGTATTGGTGATTACAGTTATGTTTCTGCAGGCTGGTTAAGTCCCTGTTCAGCTCAGCCTGCGGTTGATGGTGTTAGGACACTGGATCACTGGCTCCAAGTTTCCATGTTAAAGCAAGCTGATTTCCACCTTTGCTGGTTCCAGTATCATTACACCAGATAATCCTCTCAGAGTCAAGTAGTCTGTACTTGCTGAGAGGATGTGTGACCTGTTCTAATGTTTTAGCACATCTTTATCATTGGTAGGTATGCACCATCCCAGGCTGGAATTCTGGAGCACACATCTGGGCGGCTGAGGGAACTGAGGGTGTTTATCCTGGAGTAAAGGAAGCTCATCCCTCTTTTCAAGTCCCTGGAAAGAAGTTGCAGCCAGGTGGGTATTCCTCCAAGGTAGCAAGTGACAGAACAAGAGGAAATGGACTCAAGTTTTGGAGGTGGAGGTTTAGATTAGATATTTGGAAAAGGTTTTTCACTGGAAGGGTGGTCAGACATAAAAACAAGCTGCTTAGGGAAGTAGTGGAGTCACTATCCTGGAATTGTTCAAAATGTGTGTGAAGGTCACACTTGAGAATGTGGTTTAGTTGTGAACACATTTTTTGGTATACAGGTTAGCACTTGGACTCTGATCCTAGAGGTCTTTTTCAACTTCAATAATTCTGAAGCTATGAAGCTCTGCATTTCAGATGTCTACTTTAGATTCAGTCAGGAGTAAAAGGAAACTTCTGTTTGTTTCACAGAATGTGATATGAATGTGGTAGGACAGTTGTGACTTGCTGAAAGTTTTGAATTATTTGTGTTCTGACTCACATTTCAGATCCTGTATCTGTGGCTGGACAATTTCCGCAGAATTAAAAAAAGAAAAAGAAAAAAAGGTATTGTCACTCTAATAATATTTAAATGCTGAGTCAGAAGAAACCAAGATTCACCTTTTATTTCAGAAGAATTACTCAAGTGTTGCAGGATGTAATGGAGAAACAGGTTTCATCCTTTGTATACAACAGCAGAATAATGGAGCAGAAATAAGGCCAGGACCTCAGCTCCACGAACTGTAATGTTGTTATACCAATGCACAAAAGCTGAGTCTCTTCTCTGTTGACTGCATTGTATGTGCAATGATTTCAAGATTAGTCATTTTTAATAATCTGCATACATACAAAAGCACAGTACTATAGGGATAGCATTTTGTAATTATGCTCTGCATAATACAGCAATCCTGTCTGAATAATGTCAGGTTGCAAATGGATGTAATTCTGTTGGAAGAGTTTCTTCAGTTTCGAGTTATGCCACCTTATATTGCAGAGACTTTTGGAACACAGAGCTCAGTGTTTGAGTAGGGGCATCTTTAGCTGCACTAACAGGTGCAGATGATTGATGCAGGTATCTATGTGAGCCAAGAACTGCTTGGAAAGATGACGTGCACAAACCTACTGGCGATGATATCACTTGGGTTAAATGTAGTGTGGCTGTGTCTTGAGAATTAGCCCCTTCTCCTTTCCTACTCAGGAAAATCAACAGCAGCACTATGAAGTCCGTGGAATTGCAATTACATGAGGCAATATGCATTATTGACAGCTCTGGTTTTCAGTATTCAAAGCAGCAATGAGGAAGTTTTTTTTCAGAGCACAAAAGAAAATATAAAAGGGTAACCAAGAGATGGGAAAAAAAAGTAGAAAGACTTTTAATTTGACATAGGAATGTTTTTCTTTTTTGCCATAAAATGTAATTATAAGAACCCTTCACCCAAGATTCAAGTATCAAGATGTAGCTATGATGTATCATAACTGTGCCTACTGGTAACTGTCTATAAGCAACCACAAGCACAAGAAATTAAGAATCATGTAACTGTCAAAATCCCAGAGATCTATAAATCAAGGGGTAAAAGACAAACAGATGAACAAAAAACCAAAAAACAACAACAAAAACCCAAAACAAAAACAAACAAACAAAACAAAACAAAACAAAAACGAAAACCAAAACAAAAAAATCCTGAAAATGAAAGCAGGAAAAAAAAAATAGTCTGAAGAAGATGGAAGGAAAGACCCAAGGAATGGAAATTACCATTTCAACCACACAAAAATAAGCCAGTGATTTTTCCAGGGAAACTCAGTTTAGCAAACAGGAACACAGACTCACACCACTTCAGAGCTTCTTAGTACAAGAGCTCCTGGAGTAGGTTCAACAGTTGGTAACAATAATGGTGAAGGACCACCTCTGGACCACCTCTCTTATGAGAAAAGACTGAGGGAGATGGAGATATTTAGAATCTAGAAGAGAGAACTGAGAGGGAACCCCATCCCTGCGTGTCCCTGTGTGCAGGGAGGGGCAGAGCAGGGCCCAGGCTCTGCTCTGGGGCCCAGCAATGGCACCAGAGCCATGGGCAGGGCCTGAGCCCAGGAAATTCCCCCTGGACACGAGGCAGAACTTCTGTCCTGGGCAGTGACCGAGCACTGGGACAGATTGTGCAGAGAGGGGATGGAGAATCCCTCACTGGGGATATTCCAGACCCCTCTGGACACAATCCTGTGCCCTGTGCTCTGGGATGGCCCTGCTGGAGCAGGCAGGTGGGACCAGATCATGCACTGTGGTGTCTTCCAACCTGACCCATTCTGGTTTTCAGTGATTCTGTGATACTGAAGACAAGCATTGCTGTTCTGAGAGGCAGCTACTGAACACCCAGTTCTTATCACCTTATTTAATTAAACAGAAACCACTGGTTATCATTTTGATCTCACATCCCAAGAGCCACAGGACAAGACCCTAGAGTGATATCTACATATTAACGACATTCAGCCCAAAAGATTTGCTCTTAGCAACCTTGAATTACTTGGGAAGGATTTTTAGCCAGAAAGTATCTCAGGGGCAATAGGCATTAATAATATCTTGAGGACAATGAAATATCCACTATTAGATCCCTTAGACTTCTTTCTTCCTGACATTTCTATGTGCATGAAGGGGAATGTAAAGGGCTCTGTACTCTCATCTGTGTCAACCACACACAATCAGGTGAACCCCTTCTCCTACAGAGTCCCTGCCTTGTTCCTCCAGCTCATTCTTGCGATGTTCTGCACTGCACGACCAGCATAAAGATGCACTGGGGTACTGTTTCTGTATATAAGCTGTCTTATTCCTTCCTAATGAAAAGTTTGATATAAAACAAGGTATAAGGCAGACAAGTAAGATGATTTGTAGAAATTGCAGCAGTGCCTAAGATGGCAGTGGTCTCCACACACACATTTCTATGGTTACAGACTGATAAAAAAATGACTAAAATTCATCAAGTGCTTCTTTAAATCTCTTTACCGAAACAGCAGTGCAGGAGCCTCCCAGGAACTGTAACACTACAGATGAAAAAGCTTAATCTTTCCCCACATTAGCCTGAAGCTAGACCACCACAGTAGGTGGTGCTGTGAAAGAAGTCGATTGGCATTCAGGTCTCTACAGGGGGAATAAGTAACAAAAAAATTACCATCCTTCACTTCCTTGCCCCCACCAACATCTCAGAAGAGATTTTGGTTTTTGGAGCTGCTGAAATGTTCAAAATAAGAAAAGTCTTATTTCTCCTCTCCTCTCCTCTCCTCTCCTCTCCTCTCCTCTCCAGTACAGATTTCAAGTTTTCACTGTGAAAGCAGTAAAGGAAATACAAGGAAAAGGGGGAAAAATTAAAAAAAAAAAAAAGAAGAAGTCACAAAGAGCCACAGAATAGCAGAAGAGTCTGAGTAGGAAGAGAGATCATAGAGTCCAGCTCTTAAGTGAATGGCCAATGTGGGGATTGACATCAAGGTGTAACCAACTGAGCTAAGGAAGAAAGAAGAAATGTCTTAGGCTAAAAAAAAAAAAAAAAAAAAAAAAAAAAACTAAAGCCATGAAGACATTTTAAAGAACAAGCAAGTGAAATTGGATTAACTTTTCTATCTCTTCAAGGAGAGAAAAAGAGTTATGATTAGAAAACCACAGCAGAGCAAACAGTGCCAATACAGCAAATACACCAATTAGACACAATAAAGCACTTCATGAAGGATTTTTTAAAATAGAACCGAAAACCACTGAAATTTTAACATTTTAAAATTACGGCAATTTTTAAATCACTGAAAATATCAGTTGGCTAGATTTTTGTGGAAAAATAGTATGTATCTTCAGTAAATATTGTTATAGATATAGATATAGATATAGATGATATAGATATGTATGTATTTTTTCCCATAGCATCATAAATTTTTGAATTACATATATGTAACTCCTAAACACATTTCCATATGGACAGCAGTTGATTTCTGACTGGCTCCTGAAGGTTTGCTTTCTAGAGATGGAATTAGGTTTTAGCTTCAGAAAGAGTTTAGCAGACTTGGAACAGTCTGGCAAAGAATGGGCTGGAATTGTTTTCAGTGAAGAAATTTATTTCTATGAAAGCCAGGCCCTGATGGAAAGGTTTACCTACCAGCATAAACTAGATGTCTCTCTAATGATGTTTTGATTTCATACAGCACTCTCTATTAGAAATCCCAAGAGCTGCCTGAAGAAATCACTTAGTGTTCCCGAAATCAGGAACACATATACGTACAAGTAATTAAGAACATCTTGCTTTTATTTTCTTGTTTTATTGTCTTGTTTTGCTGAGGTTTCTTTTTTTTTAATTTATTTAAAAGAAAAGAGAACATATTTTACATTAATTGGTCTTATACAGAGTATAAAACCCTCACCACTGTGTACCTGTTCTTGTCTATTAATTGCTTTCTCATCTATCTCTGATATTTTGTTTCCTTCAGTGGTAGTTATTTGTGTCAGTCCCTCTTATGAGGAACTCCCTATGAGTGAATGATTTTAACCTTGGTTGAACCTCATTGATTTCAATCATATTCTGTCCAGAAATAATTCACATAAAATTGTGAAAATTTACAGTGTCTGCATGCTGAGGCAGGCTCCTCATATCTAAGAGTGCTCCTTGGTGACTGGAAAGCACATTTTTCAATCATTGACGTAATAAATTAATTTCAATAGCAAAGAAAAAGCAAAGATGTGCAAAAGCCACACCATTTCACATTTGTCTTCACCGGCACTGTTCAAATGTGCTTCAATCTTCAAACAGATTTGGAGTCTTTTCCTTACACATTTTGCAGAGGTATATTGAAAAAACTCTTGAAGGAACTGTAAGCCAGAGTTGGTTGATGATCTAAAGAATGCTCACCTCAGTCTTCCCTTGGCATGTCCTCAGAGTCCTCACAGGAGCACATTTGCTTGTGGAAACTGAAACTCCTCAATGGAAATGTTAGAAGAAGGGAAAATTAGTAATAAAATAAAGATTTTGACAACATCTTCTGGATAGATTCTACATCCTAGTCAGTATTATTCCTCTTAATACCACAGGCTGACACAGTCTCACGTATATTGTTTTCTTGTGTGTAAGAAGACACCATTTTATACACAAAACATCATCTCTTGTCTTAAATATCCTATACCCTAAGATATCTTATTTCCAGACTAAAAATCTGCTCTTAAATTGCTGAACAATTTGGATCCTTTTCTTCATTCCTCAACTATGTGTTATACACTATTAGACAAAAAAAATTAATGAACTCATAGGTTTCTCTTTCAGGAGAAAATAAGAGAATAAGAAGAAATAAAACAACAAACAAACAAACAAATAAAAAAACAACAACGCCAAAAAAAAACCAAAAAAAAAAAAACCAAAAAAAATCAAGAAAATTTGCTCATGACATGGAACAGTTTACATTAGGTACAAAATTTAGAAACAACTTTTTTTCTTATTATTTGATTTGGGAAATACTTATTTTGGCTGCAGTTTGGGTTTTCTTAGTGGGTTTATTTATTTGGTTTGTTCTTATTTTATTATCTCAATGGGTACAAGGGAAGGTGTAAATAGGACAGAGGCAGTATCTTCTTGGTAGTGACAAGAAATAGGACATGAGGTAATGGGCAGAGGCTGGAACACAAGAAGTTACAGCTGAATATGAAGAACTTTGTAAGAGTGACTGAGCTCTGGACTAGGCTTCCCAGTGAGGATGTATTTAATATTTCCCTGGAAATGCTAAAAACTCTCTGGACAACATCCAGGGTAACATGTTTTGGGGCACTCTGCTTGAGCAGCGAGGTTGGACTGGAAGACCTGGTGTCTTCCAGTTTTCCTGAATGTGACATTCTCCAGAATGCACACAAATTGCTGCAGCAAGCTGGGGTTGGTCTCTTCTTCCATAATGGCGACAGGACAAGAGGACTTAGCAGCAAGCTGTGCTGGGGGAGGTTCAGACCAGTCATGGGGAGGAAGTTCTTCATGGAAAGAGTTGTTAAGCATTGGAATGGACTGCACAGAGAGGTGGTGGACTCACCCCCTGGAGGTGCTCAAGAAATGACCAGGTGTGGCACCTAGTGCCATGGTCCAATAGACAAGGTGGGAATCAGTCAAAGCTTGGACTCAATGATCTCAGAGGTCTTTGCCAACATAAATGATTCTGTGATTCCGGCAAATAAAAGGACCACTTAAAGCTGGAATAAATGATGAAACTCTTTTTTTCTTCAGTGGCATTTATCATGCTTTTGGAAATAGTTAGAATCATGGTAGTTTAGCAGAATGGATAAATCAGAAATAAAATAACTTGCTATTAAATTACACAATTAGAGCTTTTAAAATAGACTCAAAATCTTTGACTATATTTTAAAGCAGGTGATACTGGAATGAACAGAATTAGAGACATTGTCTTAAACTACCTGATGTCCATGTTAATTAATACATTTTATCAAAGTTCATAGACCAAATTCAGCAGAATGCTTATGGTCTTACCTGCCCAGTTTAGTGACAGCACATAGCCTGACCTTCCACCATTTGGGTTCTCTAGTTAGGTCCCAAAGCTACTGTAAATGCTAAAATGAAGCACAAGACCATGACTGTGAAATTTGTTGCTGTCCTGCTTTTAAGGTATCTATTTTTCACGGAAATGAGACATCGGGGAGAACATGGAGTCAGATGGGGTAGACCCTTTACAGCACATTTTTTGAAGTGAGCACATTTACTGTACATATCAGTCATAAAAATATCTTCCTGGAGTGTCACAGACATCCTGGCCGGAGAGAGTTGAACAAAGAAAGTGTATATAAATGGAGAAAAGGCAGATAGAAAAGAGAAAGAGAGGGTAGTAATGCAAAATTTTTTACTGAGATGGCAGTAAGATGCACAATAACAAAAGCAGTAATAGACCCTCTCCTCATTTACAAGTTTGATGTGACCAGTATTGACTCACAGTCACCTCTTATCATTTGTCTTTGAAAAAACCAATTTTGTAAACTGAATTTCCTGGACCTATTTTTCAAAATTACTTCCATAAACATTTAAATGTTGGTAATGATCATGCTGTTCATGTACGAGGACATTTTCTTGTTTTGTTTTGTTTTCTTGCTTTATTTTTTCAGGGTTAGACAGTCTGACAGATCTTCCCCTGATTCTTTCTCTGCTCATTTGTGTGAACTCTTTATTTTCCCCATAGTACACTTCATTTGTTATTGCTAAATAAAGAGAAACAAATTGTACAGGCAACTGGTCTGTTCTGAAATGGGTCCCCTTAAGCCTAGTTTTCTCTCTTTGAAGGAAAGACAAGGACAATTTTCTAGGTTGGTTTTATAAATTGAGGATCCTGGAGATCTTTCTGCCATTACTATGAAGGCAAACTCTGGTGACGCACCATGTTGTATAGAAATAATACTGCTTTCTTGTTTCTATTGTGGAACCTGGCAGTCATGACTTAATTAGCTGGCCCTTTGACTGAAATAAAAAGTGACTAATGGACGTTTGATACAGTGATGCCATCTCAGAATGTATCACATGACGAGTGCACACTGAATGATTAGAAGACACGGATCTGGAATGCAAAGAATGGGCTTCCAAAAATGTGAAGATGAGGGGCATGACCTCCAAAGCTTCTCCTTTGTTATTTTAACAGAAAGGTCTGGTCATGTGTTATACAAAGGTAATGCAATATCCTAAGACTTTTAGGAATACATTTAAATAGCTCTCTAAAAAATTCTTTGAAGGTCCAAGCAACATCAAACAAAGTTTAGGCATTACTGTGATGGCAGCATTCTGTGACACAAGGATGGGAAAAGATATATTTAGATATGTCTTTTAGGCAGAAAAAACTCTATGGGAAGAATCATACTCTAAGATAAAAAGTCAAACACAATGATCAACAGAGAAAGATGTCTCATACAGGTTCAGATGAATGACCTTTCAGAGTTTCCTGCATTGTCTTTGACTCAATAGTCAGACTACAACAAGTTTAAAGAGTGTTTAATCAGTTAGTCTGAAACAGTCTTGAGAAATCAAATAAAAATTACTTGGAATCTGTAGAAAAAGTTCCAAATATTTATGTTGTGATTCATCATCTTTAGTTTTTTTTATCTACACCGGACATCTACCTCTGAGCATTTTGGGTACTCTTTGTTATTGTCTAGGGAGAGGAATAGTAATTCATCTAATGTATTCTGAGCATTTTCTTAAGGACAAGATGAATCATGACCTTGTTTCCCTCATTGGCTGGGGTGACAAGATAAAAAATATGTGGCTACCTCATTGATGTCTACATTTAGTCAGATGAATCCCAGCCTAATGACCAAGTGGAAGCTAACACTCTCTCTAATAGCTATTTGGACACGCCCACATTATCTGAATTGTCTTGATGAAATAAAAGTAGGCTTGTGCCTAGATTTCCAAACCCTTAACCAAGTGACAGCTGGCTCCCTCAGGAAGGATGCTAAAATTTGACTGAAGATGGAGAATGAAAACCATCACTTTTCAGTAGGAGGCCTCTCTAGGTCATTTGTAAGGCAAGCTAAAGTGATTTTTCTTGAACACAGATTGCAGAATGAGACTCCAGTCTTTAAAGTTCATAATTTCTTTTTTGTTGAAAATATACATTTTTATGGTGAGTAACCACTGCTGAGTGACAGGAGGAAATTTATATTGAAATATGTAAAACATGTTTTGTATTGATCGATTTTCAACACCGCTGTGTAGATTGCACAATTAGATTGACGTCAACAGATTTATTCCATTTCATGATTCTGTCCAAGCATTTCAAGCTGTGTCACATAAAACACACAAAAAAAAAACCTCCCCCCAAACTAATTGAAATAACATTAAGCATAACACTAATGAAATGAAACATTAAATATTAATTTAAGGAAATATTAATAAAACAGGGAAAAAAGCCCATTATAAAATAACATTCTATCTTTCTGCCCATCTAATCTATCCATCTATATTTTACATAAAGAATAGAAACAGATTTTCTTTCAGTGTGTTCTCACCAAAATCTGGTACTATCTGGAAGACACACATAGATATTAATTGCAGTATGTGTTAAAGATAGAAAAATACCTTTTTTTTTGGTAAAAGGTCATAAGCTTTTACACCTGCTTAGTTACTATGAAGGTTATCAAATAGCTGATTTTTTCTGTTGTTGTTGTTTAACACAAACATGTGCTATGTAAATATGGGGAAGCACAAGAAAAGATATTGCCTTGGCCTGTTACTCAATAACTTTTATTCAGAAGTGACTGTCCTTGCCGTAGAAGGGTAGATTAGCAAAACATAACAAAACATAAAATATTTTCTGATAATTTTTCATCTCATATGTCAAGTTTCTAGAGAAAGAAAAGTGCGGTCAAAGTGGACACAATCCTTTTAACTTAGTATTCAAAATTCTTGATTTATACATTGTCCACAGACATTGGTTATTTAAGTATTCCCTAAGAAAAAGGAAAGCAAAGACAAATGAATAGTTCTCAATGTTCACAAAACTTTATTTTTTTGCATATGAACTACAAATATATCTGAGCAAAATTAATATATTTAAAAAATACACCAAAAGAAAAAAAAGTAGAAAGAAGAGTGGGAAGAGGCAAAAAGAAGAGAAAGAAGAGGGGAAGTCGATGCATCAAAACACAGGAATCAGGACCAGTTTATTGCAGGTAACACACACAAGTATTTCTTTGCAACTATTGTTATAAATTTTTTGCATTTGGGACTTCTATTTGTGCTAATTTATTGTGTAAATTACAAACATCCACACCTTCATTGCAGATTCTATTCCAAGTATATTTTCATATATTCTGGTTATTCTAGATATTTGACAGTGCCAAGTGAACCTGAAGAATTCAGACACATGAAAATATTATCAGCATAGATGCCCAAACACAAAAGGACATTTGGAAGCTTCTGCCTCATTTTTACATCCTTTGTGGGGAAAAAAAAAAAAAAAGGTATGTTGGAGATTATTTTTCCTTCCATTGATACATTGTTTTTTACTCTGGAAAGTTCCATTCAAAAGCAACTGAACTTCAAAGATTGGGGGTTTGAAACCCAGGAATATTTAAGGTTCCTTCCAACCCAGTCCATTCTATGATTTTATGATTCATCTTAACACCAGATAAAGTGACCCAGTTTCTCTCTTTTGTCTCAACCTCCCCCATTTCCCCAAAACTACAAACCAAAATGAACAAAAGAGAAACACTTACTGTCCCTTCACTAATGACATTTAAATTTATTCCAGAGTGACTGTCCAATAAGAAGAGAATCCAGCCCCCCAGATTTTTATAGCTTCTTTCATAAAATTCATTAATAGTATCCAAGTGAATATTTCTACTTGTATAAAAACATCATAA
Source organism: Nesospiza acunhae (assembly GCA_013398715.1). Classification (NCBI taxonomy): domain Eukaryota; kingdom Metazoa; phylum Chordata; class Aves; order Passeriformes; family Thraupidae; genus Nesospiza; species Nesospiza acunhae. The sequence goes on from VZSU01000966.1 coordinate 255,456, forward strand.
AAATATTCCTATTGCATGACCTGTAAATGTTTAAAACTTTTTTTTATGGAAGCACATATAATGAAAAATTGGTTACCACAGGTCATTACTGAACTTAATGTACATACATTTATGATTCTTGTTAAATACTAGAACCAATCAAATCCAAGTCAAACCAAACCAATGACATGGGTTGTCCAATAAAAGGCTTTCATAGGAGAAGCCAAGAACAAAATTCTACTTCTTTCTGCAGTATTCAAAGTTGAGCAATTTCAGTGGCATTTCTTTTCTCCCCTCTGGTAAATAATTGGAAGGCAAAGTTCTCATGCAAGCCATGAGGCCCCAGGATATGTAAAGCAACATCCAAACAGCAAAGTATTTTGATGCAAATTGAGTTTTCTCTGAAAATTAATGAATCTGAGACAGATATACAGTATGCAGCAAGATTCCCTCAAACTGAAAATAGAACAGCAATAAAAATGCCAAGAAGTGATAAGGCAGCAATAACACATGAGAGATTTTATGTATCAGTTGGAAAAAAAAAGTTCCTGTAAATGAGTGGGTGTTCTTGTGTTGTATTTTTCCTCCTACTTTCTTGGTTTTTTTTGTTTGTTTGTTTCATTTTCCTTGATTGCTGAACAGAAACGTGTCTGCAAAATGATGGATTAATTAAGAGAAACATACATCTCTCTTTAAAATAGGAAAAAAAAAAAAACAACCTCATCTTTATAAGATCCCTTCCAAAGTCCTCGTTATTACAATGTGGTGGGCTTTGAAAGTCATTTACATAATAGCTAACAAAAATGTACTCAGCAATACACCGGGCCCACTAAACACGGGAGATAATTACACTGGGAGAATGATATTCCACTGCCAGCTCCATTTTCAAGATACATTTATTTGCCCTGCACACAGCCCCGAACAACCAAACACACATTAACATATCGTGTAGGTGCGTGCTACTGCAATCTACATGATGGGGGAAGGGAAGAAATACAACACACTCCTCTTGGCATATATGTACCACCTGAATGGTATTTTTCATTATCTCCTGCACTGGGAACATTGTATTATTCCACTGGGAAGTCATAGCGAAGAGGATATAATTATCAGCAAAGTAATGGGGATCCTCCTGCTAATGGCCAGCTATTCAAATATCTCAATATAATCGCCTTGCCCAATCTCTCCCCATTGCCTACTCTTCTGGAGAAACTCATCATTTTTTCCACTTACTCCAGCATAATGAATTCATTTTGCATTTTCTTTGTGAGAAATTAAGAGGAATAGCAATGTAATGTGTTGACATTTGAAATGCTGCATAGAAAAGTTTAGACTGGCAATTTAGTTTAATCGCTCACTAGCAGGGAGAAGCTTCTTATTAAATTAATTCTTGGTGTACAGGACATGTATTTCTCCATTGAACTCCCTTGTCTTTCTTATTTTTATCTTTCATCTACATCTCAATTCACTAGGGAGACAGCAGAAAACACACTCACCTCAAGTACTTTTATATATTACCCTTATGATCATTGATATTCACATAGAGGATGAATGATGGGTGAAAATACTTAAATCTTCACAAGAAAACACATCTTCTGAAAATCAGTAGAGGTTACTAGCCCCTTTAAGAGAAGTCCACATGGAACAGTACTGATCATTCATTGTTGTAAGAGCTCTCATGGTGCTCTCCCAAACAGACAGTTCATCCCTTGTTTCCTGATGTGATTACAGCATAGCCATTAACACTGTATTCATGCTTATACTTACTTTGAATTTTTAACAGGATACAGAATTAATCAGTCCCAAGATCATTTACTTAAAAGTTTCCCTGAGTAGTGAAAAAAACAGCTTTCATAGATTCTGTTTTTGAAGTGAATACATAGGAGCTTTAGTTGGACAAATCATTGTGGGTTTTACTTTGATTTGTTCTTATTAGTTGGTTTTACATGGTTTCAACACACAAATGTAGGATATAAAATTTTGCTCATTTGTGTTTGGGAAGTCATTGTAGTCTATAATTTGAGGGAAATATTGGGCAGGTCAACCAGAAGAAGGACAGGATGGTGAAATTGTAATTGCCATTTAAATTTTTTGGGTTAAATGTATCGCTTATCATACTTGTTTCCTAATATTTTTGTAGTCTGGGGTCATTCACAACAGTAAAAACACATTCCTTAATGTAGTCAACACTTTTTCTTAAATAAATAACTTTTATTTTAACAGAGTTCTATCTCAGCAAAAACTGCATAATTTTCAAAATCCATTTATGTCTACAATTAATGGGATAACAACGTCTACACCAGGAGATATTAGAAATAGCACCATTTCAAAGCAAAAATACAAAATAATTCTATCAGATAATATGTTTTGATTCTATTGCATAAAATCAAAGGAAATAGATTGTGTTTTGAATAATTTAATCGAGGATCTTGATGGTAAAAACATCCCAAACACTACTAAAGCAGAGAAGCTAGTCTTTCACACATCAAGGAAATACTCACAAAGATTTCTAAGAAACAGAAATAACTTGGACATTTCTTCCTAAGACTAAGAAGAAACAGCAGAACCTGGATATTGTTGAGGAGTTTGATTGCTTCATGTGACACACTGTGTTTAAGGACAGAACATTTTTAGATGAAAACTGTAATGGCTGCCTACATATGTTAAATGTATGTTCCTGAGCAAATGGCCAACCAGGAATATTCTCTTTTATCTTCAAAGAAGTAGGGCAAATTGTTCTTACATCATCTTGTCCTACTCTGACAGAATATTTCACTAGCCTTAACCAAATAAATCCTCATTTGCATGAATGGAAGACAATGTTCAATTTCCATGGGTTTATAAATTTTTTTGTGCTTTAACCTCCTGGCTTAAAAATCCTCTCAATTTCCCACAAGCATTATTCATAACTTAACACATACTATACTGAAGCAAAATACCAACAGCAGGTCCTTAACAAAGTCATCGATTTCTCAGAGTAAAAGTGTTTTCTCCATGAAAAATCCTCCAATTTCGTCTTGTTGCTAAGGAGTCTACTTTCCCCTTCTCCATGCCTATGTACTCTGATATTTTTGTCTATTTCTTGCTGTTTCCAAGCCTGAAATATGGGAAATCTTTAATTTTTTTTTTCTTCCTCGCTGAGGATCTTTATGAGTATTCAGCTTCTCACTGCTATGCCAACTTCCTGCACTTAGCTTCTGCAGAGGAGACACACTAATTTTCACATCAGAGCCTACCAGTTTGTAAACTTGTCTTACACCATTAATTTCAGGAACCTTCCAATGTCTTTCAATGGGAAATTCGAAGTCAAATGTGTTTAGTTTGCAGAAACAGCAGCCACACCACTGACAAGAGCAACAACTCGTACAACTGTAAGTCATTAAGAGAAGAATTTCTTCAATTATGAATGCATACATTGTCAATGGTGAATGAAAGGAAAAAGCAAATGGGAGAGGTGGAGGGGGGTGAAGTAAAGACAGAAAGTGCCACAATAGGCTTCACAACTCTCTGTGCTAGTCAAACTTGTCAGCATTCAGCCTGCATTTCCAAATGACTATTGTTTAAAAAAGTGTTAAAAAAGCAGACTGTTTCTATTGTTCATTGCCTGAAAAAAAAAAAAAAAAAGGAAAAAAAAATGAAGTTTTAAAGGCTATTTTTAAAGGATCCTATTTAAAGTTTTGGCAGAGTAGGGAACCTAATTACTATATGTCATTTATCTAAATGTAAATGAGCAAAGAGTTGAGAAAGAGAAGAGAAAAGGATCCATGGCCTTCTGGGGTTTGAAAAGCCCCCTTGATGGTGACTGCATTGCTTTTTCATCCCTTCTTCCTGAGTGTGATTAGGTCCCAGAAGACAGAAATCAGCCTTTCTCCACTGGGAGCAGGATGAGGTGCCCTGGAGAGATGAAAACAGGGAGGTACCAGGTGCATGAAGACCACAGGGGTGCTGAGACCTCTGCTGATCACCACAGCCAGGGCCTGGGAGGATAAAAGAGTGAAAGGAGAGACACAATCACAGATTCCCACTTTGAGCAGGCTCTGCTCTTTCTCTAAAAATGCCAAATGCATCAGGATCCCAAGTGAAGGGCATGACAATCAAGGATTAGCACAATGCCAAGTTTGGTTTCCAAGATATCACTACTGAAAGCAACCTAAAATTACTGTGGTTGTGACTGGTTCACAGAGTGTTCAGGGACATCAGCCCCCAGATCAGTGATGGAGGCTGGGAACTCATCTCTTGCGGATGCTTTAGAAAACCTCCACACTGTTTGCTAACTTTTTGTCTCAGGCTTTCTCTTTCACAACTTAGAGATAACTCACATTTTCCTCACCCCCACATCACAAAGTCCACTGTTCTATCATCACCCTCATCATCATCTTCATCATGCCTGCAGCTTTTCAAGGCTTACTTGTTGCCTGTCCCAAATTGAAAGAAACTCTGTATTTTCATGATTATGGCCTTCAGAAGAGACCCAAGAGGAAAAGAGAACTGCAAAGCTGCTCACTTCCTAGATTTGCCAAGTCTCTCTCCATGCTGGCTTTGTGCAACATTTCCTGCTCAGTCTTTGCTGGATATTTCTTACCTCAGGATATGTACCCTAAGGCATCCCCACAGGTCAGGATGTAGAGTCACAGATATGAAGATAATGAGGAGCCATGGGCTACAGTGTTTTTCAGCAGGCTGTTGTCATCCAGCTCTCTATATCTCTATTTCAGCAGGCAGCAGAGTGTCACATCCCCTCTCTGTCAGACTGGTTCGCTGGATCAGTTCTCAGACCTTGTATTTTTTACTTCTCTATGTGTGTGTGTGTGTGTGCGTGTGTGTGTGTGTGTGTGTGTGTGTCTAGGATATTTATTATTTGCATTTTTCAGTGTGGGTTATAACCATATCTGTCAATCATTCCTAAATTGGCCTGTAAAAAGAATCCATGGAACTATTTGATTTTTATGTCGTTTTTCATGGGTTTTCCCAGCTCCTTGCCTTATAACATTGATTCTTTATATATGCCTGTGCCTGACACTGGCTTTAATTTAGAGATTTAATCAACCTGCACTATGTTGTTTTGGTGAGTCCTCTCTGGCACACATCAAGTCTTTCTTGTCTTACCAAAATGACATTTGCCACAACTTATAACCTGTCCAGGAGCCTGGAATAGATGTCATCAGTGCCAAGTGACATGTGCTACCATAGATAAAAGTGAATCACCCTTCTGACTATCTTACACATACATTTAAGCATGATTTGGGGTGTCAATCTCCACACATATTTTTTTATTTTTTTTAGTAGGATTTTCATTCTGTTACAGCACATTTATGCTTTCTGGCTTAATTAAATAATATGGCAGAGTTTTTACCAGCTCTTAAATTACTGTCAGAAAAGTTTCTGATGGCTAAATTTTTAGCTGTAAATTAAATAAATCCCTGGGACTGTCCAGTCACAGAGGTAAAAGAACCACACTGAATTGACTCACCTTCCAGCTATCTATCTAGCCCTGTGAAAAGGATGGACGCCTTCCAGCTGCCTGTGGGGTCTATAATGCATGATAATCACCAGTGATGAACAGGGATTATTTGGGAGTTTACCAGTTAGTCCAGACCAAACCCAGGCCAGGAATACTTGTAGCAACAAAATAGACATGTACATTCAGAGCACAGAAATGCAACATTTGCTTTACTGCTATAGATACAGACTAGGGGACCACTCACTAAGATGTTCTGGCATCTTTTGACTGTAGGTGAGAGGCAGACATAAGTGTTTAAATATATATATATAACTTTCTTAATGCACTGTTTGCTCTCTTTTAGAACATTATTAGGTCATTTTCTTAGAATAATAAAGCTGGAGGTAAATATAGCTTATTCATTTCTAACTTGGTCAATACAGAAGGCAGCTGCTCCTCATAATCTTTCTCCAACAAAACAACAAAGACAGCTTATTCAATCACAATTTTTTAAGTTTTTATTACATCATAACAACCCTGTGGTTTTGACCCACTGAGATTCTAAAGGAAGACAAGAAGACTGATCTTGTTGAGGTCTGAGTACTCAAAGTGCCAAATAGAATGACTCTAAGAAAAGGTTTGACCCACTGAGATTCTAAAGGAAGACAACAAGACTGATCTTGTCGAGGTCTGAGTACTCAAAGTGCCAAATAGAATGACTCTAAGAAAAGTCCCTTCTCCAATTACTTGAACTCATGGAGGAATTTTCCATTACAGCTCTGAAGCTGATGCAATTTTTATGCATTATAAGGCCACACTCTATCAATTTATTGCCCTTCAAATGAGTGCATTAATATTGATGGCAGCTAAACACATTGCAAACATGTTCTGCCCATTAATGCCCTGGAATAGAGTCATTATCCTATTTTAGTCCCCCTGCAATGGTGGGACTGGGACAATGGGTGTACAGAAGGATCTGAAATAAAAACTCAGAAATGAGTGTATTCAGACATCAGGGCTCATATACACTAGAAGCAGTCAGATCTGCTAAAGGTTCACAGTCCATTACCTGTCCCTGACCTCCTGGGATTTATATCCATAAGGAAAAATTCACCCAAAAATAAATTTGAGGACTGCTGTGGTGGTATTTATGGGTGTACACACTTCCTGACCTCAGTGGACATATGCCATGAAGTACCCAATACCCATTATCCACATATTCAGAAGAGAAATGAATGGATATTCAAATGTGATTTCCCAGTACTCCAGTTTTCCTACTGAGCTCTGCAAATGTTTGCTAGATGCCCACTAGCCTGAGAGGATGCAGTAATATCCTGATCCTCTTCAGAACAGCTGCCTATGAAGTGTCACACTTACTGGGTTTCCATTTGGAGAAGAATAGGAGGCAATTTCTGGAAACATGAGAGGCAAATCTACTCCCTCTCCCTCTCCTCTTTTTCCCATCTTAGTGCTTCAGGTTAATAAAAAAAACTATAGTTCTGAATGTAACAGGGAGATAAAGAAGTGTAATACCAGTGATTGCTCGTAATTTCCAATACTGAAATACTTCTTTCTGGAACTAAACACTGCCAAAGGAAAGCACTTTTCTTCCCTCTTCCTCCTGCCTGCAAAATTCAGATGTTATGTATATGTGCTTATGTACCTATTTGTCAATATAAATAAAATATCTAACTCTCTCTCTCTCTCTCTCTATATATATATATGTATATATATATATATGTTACATATATTTTATACATGTATTTTGCATGCAATGGAGTATCAAGAAGAAAAGCTCCTTGTGCTCAAGTTTTTTTTATACCACCAAACAAAATCCTAACTTAATTTATTTTATAGATTGATTTAAGAATATATTCAAATTATTGCTTGTTTGTTTGGCTAAAGGCAATTTGTTTGGTTGGGGTTTTGTTTGTTTGTTTTGGTTTAGTTCTGGTTTTGTTATTTTGTGGTTTTTTGTCACAGTTTTGTTTGGAATCTTGGAGAATTTTATTCCTGGCCTTCCTAGTGGGGTAGGCTATAATTACAAGAAAGAATAAATAAAAACATCCTATTACATACATGAAATATAAAGGTGAGAGAAAAAGAAATAATAATAAGAATAAAAGATGCTCTGAGTTTGAAGAATTAGACACTCTTTGCAACTGCTTCTGCAACAATGAGCTACTTTGTGTTCATAAGAATGCTTTTAGCCATCTGTTCATATCAGGAAAATAGTTACCTTATTTTAGAGAACTCAGACCACTTGAAAACGCAAAGGTAGATAATTTCACTTCTAAAAATGAAATCCTTATGGTCTTGGGGTCCTGCATTTGCAGTCCCTGACTGTGTCAAATATAAGTTACAGGTTTTACTCCATCATACCTTAAATGTATTATGACTCTGTTATTAGAGAAAAATTTCCTCTATATGTGAACATCTGGGGACAAGAGGGTTCTTCTCATATGCAGGCATCGTGTATAACCAGAAATAGGGCACCAAAGTCTCACAGTGAGATCCTCAAGCCATTCCTGTGGGACGTGAATCCCAACTCCTTCACAATGCACCACAATGCTCATTTATCCCCTTGGGAATAACGATGAAGGCCACTAGAACTGATACTGTAAGCTGCTGTGGGAGATGGGGACTTTATCTGTAAGTTTTGTTAATATCTTTAATTAAGGTAGGAGATTTTGTAATTTGGGGGTTCTGTTCGTGAGGTTTTTGGTTTTTTTTTTTTTTACTAGAAGGGGACTTGTGTTTTACATAGACAATTAACAGTTCAACTATGAGAAATAAAAAGAATTAATTTTTTTCTCAACTCCATTGTGAAGGCAAGAAAATAATTTAACCCATTAACATTGTTGCACTGTGCCCATTAACTACTATTTTAATGTTGTCTCTCTCACTTATCAGTACTGCTAATTATGAAGCATTCTTGGTTGAGTGCCATCGTGCGCTCAAAGCTGTAATCAAGCAATCAAGCCTGAACTGGGGAGGGATGTGCTCAAGTTGGAAAAATCAGTGGAAAAGAGAAAAAGATTTGGAGCCATCTATTCCTCTTCGGGCAGAACCTGCCCCAGCAGCCAACAAGGAACCGTTGCATGGCCTCACTAAGATCTCAAGTCAGCAAAGCTGTTAAGCAAGTGATACAGTCAACATGATTTAATAACTCGGTTGAAGTTAAGTGCCAACACAGGGTCTAAATCAAAAAGGATATACTTCATGATCTATTTGGAATATTGTCTTTTTGAACTGAAGGAGGGGAAAAGTTCAGGCTTTCCCTAAAGTCAATTGTGCTAAGCATATTATCCCAAGTCCTACCTTCTGGTAAAAATTACCAATAAAGGCAACTGAGATGCTTTTAAGGTACCAGAACTCTGCAAAAATCATCACTTGTTTTGTTTTCATGTCAAAACGTAAATATTATGTTTAAAACAGGAGGAAAATTTTCCATTTATTCAAAAATATGTCAGTTGCACAAGGTGATATTTTTACACCACTAATTTTCTTTTCTTTAGCCTAGGTTAAGCTTCACTTTTATGTCAACTGATAAGTATCAATTCCTCCTTGTTAAGTCTCCTCTCCTTATACCACAGTTTCCCCAGCAATTAAATGGAGGAAACTGGTGTGTTCCTTGCAATATAGTCACAGTTCAACACAGCTGTATGGTATAGAATAAACAACATGACTGATATTAAAGAAATAAATAAGAATAAAGATAAATAAATAAATTAAACAGAAAAGCAATTCAGAATAGATTGATGGGGGGGAGGGGAATGGCCCTTAATTTAAATCTTAGTAAACTAGATGTTATTTATAAATTTTTCCTTAGGCAATTTAATCACTTCCCAATAACAAAACTGATTATTTAGTCACAAACATTTCTGCTCACAGTAGTCACTTTTATTAGTAAGATCCAGTCTGATCTGATTAGAAAACAAACTTCAGGAATACCTCCTATAAGCTTCCATTCATCTCAGCATCAATTTAAAGTACAGCTGATAGCTGTTTAAAAATAAAAGACACAAAAACCCCAAGAACAAAACTCACAGAGGAACCTTCTACAAGCACTGGCACTAATATATCAGCCATTTATTCTTTCCCCCCTTTACTCCCAGTTACTTAAAAGGTAAAGATTTGTAGATGACAAAGCTGTCAATATTGCATTAGGGCAGAAATAAACACAATGAGCAGCCACCTGGAAAGGAAGAGAAATTTGCATGTTGAGGGAGGCATGTACATCTTTCATCAAGCTCTAAATGAAAATCCTATATAAGGCTGGCTTCTCATGGAAGTGCTGACCAATACATTTGAAAGCTGGTATCTTTTTCCTTTCCTTGCAAAAAATACTGTTTTAAAACCAAGAAAATGGCCAGGGAAACAAAATCAAGGGTTTATGTCAGGTGGAGTACAAAAATATGGTCAAAGTTCTTGCTGCTGCCTTGCTGGTGACAGCATTACTTTTCATCTTGAGCACATGCATTTTTGCCTACAATATTTTTTTTTTCTCTTTTCTCTGCTGGTTTGAGATGGAGGGGACTCCTGAGCACGGTGAAGTTGTGTTAGCAGGTGGGCATCTCGAATAGTGAGAGCAAGGAATGAAGGGGAGCAGGGTTCATTGAGGTGACAATGCATTAAAAAAAGAAAACCACAAACAAATACAAAACCCCAAAAAAACAAAGAAAGAAACAAACAACAACAGAATAAAAAAAAAAAAAATGAGGGAGTGGAGAAGACAGAGAAATGAAGGCATCACAACTTTCTCAAGATTTCATGAGAAAAGTAGGCACAGAATCTGTAGCCTCTTGCTGAAGGATTTTCTCTTTGTATCTGTGCTCCTACGGAAACATAATCCACTGAGCCACATGCACACCCGTTAATTAAACGTCTGACTTCCCTCTCAGATTCAGCAGTTTGCATGAGAGGCGCAGGAGGGTACTGCCAGCTCCTCCCCACGATGAAAACCCTCTCAGCCAGGATGCGGCAGTAAAGCAGCAGGAGCAGAGCTCGCCTCTCCTCCCAGACACAAAGCCCTGCACTGGCAGCTCTTCGGGGTTCAATGCTGCCTCTTGACCAACTGCTTGTAACTGCTTTCATCCTCACTCTGGTTCCCAATTAGCACCTTGTTAGCCACTCACCTGCAGTGCCCTCACCCGGAGGTCACTAAACCTCGTGGGCCTGATTCTCCAGCCAGTGCTGGACCCCAATCGGAGATCAGTCCATTAAATCAATAGCTTTAGAGGAGCCTAAATAAAAGGGGAACGAGGTTATCTGCAACATTAACCCTTTTCCTCTCTGTTTTTTCCCCTCATATGAACCCTTTGGCCATCTGTCACCACTGAGAAAGTAATTAGCTAACGGGAATATTTCTTCTTATCTGGGCTGGGCAGCAGCAAAAGCGAGAACAAATGCAACTCTCAGGCTATTGTAGTGTTCCTCCAAATCCTTCTGGAGCTGTTACATCTCAGGAAGAGTAGTCAGGAAACTTGACTGATGTAGTAACAGAATCAGCAGTATGCTAAAAGTTGTGCATCTAAATAAGTCATTCATGATGGCTGCTTTGTGTTTTGGACTCATCAAAATTCAGGCCTATTACAGCATGGGGAGAAAAGCTCTGGGAAGTGAAATGAGAGCTGGGAGAGACAAATGTAAATAGAAAATGTGTTTCTGAATTGTGCTACAGGGACTAGTATGAATATAAGCTACTGGTAAATGATGTGGTGTTTCACTCAAAGAAGGATATTGTCCAGTGGTGCTAATATAAAGAAATAAAGTTTCAAAGAATTATCACAGCATAATATTGACTCAAAAGCACTGTCTCCAAGACTGAAGCTAAAAGAAATCTCCTCAAGAGAGGTGTATATGTAGCTATGAAAAGATAACAATACCACCTACATTTCAGGACCAATATTGCACTAACTTTTCATCTCAGTAAATTCGGTGTTTGATGCAGTAAAGCCCCATACTTGCCTAAGAAGGACCGGGAGAAATGTAATATGTTTTAAAATTTCTGTCACAGAGATGAGTTGAATTTAAAAAGAATAGATAGTGCAAATAATGCATATCTTTAGGGAGGGCTAAACTAGTGAACATAAGCTAAGACTTTTAACATGCAGGAGGTCGGTGTAATCCTTACATATACATTATTTTCACATTTGGGAGCAAAATAATGATTCTGAAAAATATGGGGGAAAAGAGCATTTATGAAGTATATTAGCCCTTAGGGAAGGAGAGAATATTCAAACTCTCACAAAGCAGACCATTTTAATAGTGCTTATATTTTGGCAGATGGACCTCAACAAAGTTTACAGCATCTGGATGAACAATGCTATTCAGCAACTTTGCTCTTGAGCCTTCTGAGAGACCCTTGTGAGAAACCAAAGTTTTGGTGATCTGTCAGGGCTACAGCTCAACAATCAAAGCTTTGTATTTAACACTAATAGACTCACATCTTGGCCATGTCTGCTCTCCCAAGGTCACACCCTACTTTGTACAGACCTGGAGAACATCCGTGAGGTTTCTAATTTCTGCTGTTCAGTGAATATCCTTCCATTCAGGCAAGCTAAAGAGAAACTGAGGTAGAATTATTTGACAGCAGTTCAGTTCAGGGTTGTCTGTTTCACTGTCAAAACCTACTGAATCAGCAGAAGTGATATTGGCACCTACACATCAATGTACTGTCAATTAATTAGAAAGGAATCAAATAAGTGATGCATTCTGCTTAACTCTGAAGACCACATGAACAATTAGTGCCTACAAAAGTACTAATGATGTAATTACTTTGGAAGCAGAGGGATTTTGGAGGCAAATAAGACTCACAAAGACAAAGGACTAAAAGGGGAAAGAAACAACAGTAGATCAGCCTAAGATATTTATTTTAGCTTTATATGTATAAAAACTACTAACATTGTATGTTGATAATTTGAATTTTTGGTAATAGCATACTCCTCGGACTGTTGTTGTAATGCAGATGTTTTTATGGATAAACTGGGTGATTAAATTCCGCAAATACCCTGTGTCTGCTTCCTACTTCACTACAGAATTTGCTGTACAGTCATATGTCCAGCTGAATTTGTCCAATCAGTAAAGGATAGATCCAGCCTTAAAACTGGATCTATAGATCCAGAACCCATAGAATGTCATACCATTTTTGCCATGGGATTGGTGTAATAAAAAGAGCAGTTTCTAAGAGGTCTAGTCCGCAACTGAGGTTTTTTTTTTGTTGTTGTTGTTGTTGTTATACCAGATTTACCACAAATGAAAGTCTGAGGCAGGAATTGTGATAAGACAGCCTCCCTCTCAGATTTCTGCTGCCATCAATGTTATGTCTGATGCTAGTTTTTCTCACTATATTCAGGGTGTCTGAAACTAAGCTCCACTACATATAACTAACCTGTGGCAGCAAGCAGAGGAAATAGCACTTTCAGGAAGCCAGAGAAAATCCATGTTAAAATATAAGCTGATATTATTAAGCTGGTTGTTGATGCAGTAGAAGTACTGATGTTTGCTTGTTTAGACAGTTGGCTGTGGTCAGATTAAGCATGCCTGAAATTCAAAATGGAGCCACAACTTAAATAAAAGATGACAAACCATTATATCCCATGTTTACTTTTGTGCTGAGGAGAACTGTGACATTTCATTCTGAGTGGCTTCTTAGGCAATGAAGGACTGCGAAAAATTGTATAAGTCTTTTGCTTGAAGTTAAGGGTGTGTGAAGTTGAGGCTTCCTCTCAGAAGCTTTCTGTGATGTGGTAACGCAAGGAAAAGTTTTTGCTACTGTGACCAACTCACCCATCTGTTATGCTGCTGCTTGCTGGGTGCACAGAGACTTTCAAACTCTTCCCTGAGGGCTATGTTAACGCTAAAGTTCTCCTGTACCACGTGTCCTGACAACTTTCATGTCACTAATCTAATAAATAAATAAAACAATGGAGACAGGGAAAAGAAAAAAAAAAAAAAAAAGTGGCATCAAACAGAACCTCGACTTTATCAGCTTTTATTTGGTGGAGGGAAAAAATCTGTATTGTTTTGATAAAAAAGGGTATCCCACTTTCATCCAGCCACATACAGTCAATGATTCCATGCCATTTTTGTACAGAAATTCCCTAATATTTGCATCTTTTCCTTTTTGGTGCTGGAGGTGTTTTTCTAATTAGTTCTATAGCCATCATTCTTAACAGCAATTCAGTATCTGAAATAAGTCCTGGTTTTAACTGGTGATTTTCATTTAAGGTTTGGCTTACAGATAGCTCTGAAAAAAACTAAAATAGCTAATGCCTTTCTCTTTTCTATTTTTGTTGATGTGAATAATGAAGTTTATAATTACATCTCAACACACCCCACTATAAGATATCTGTGGTATGATGAGTATAGTGAAATTGCAAAATTTTCCCTTGTGTTTCTTATTTGCTTTATTTTTTGTTGTTGGTTGAGGGTTTTTTGCTTAGTTTTGGTTTTTCTTTGGAGGGGGATTTTTTCAATGCAACACTTCAGTAGAACAATTAAAGACAAGTTTTATGCCCTCATAGTATCATTTGATATCAGAAAATACAACTCAAGGTACGTCTCAGAAGTCAGATGTGGTTTACTATACAGGCACCTGTTAACTGACAATGAGAGCCGACACTACTATAATGGAAATGCCCAGTGTATATTTATGGAACATTAATTCAGCCTATAATATTGCAGCTGTCAAAATCTATGGACGTAGATTCTATTTCAGACATTTTCCTTTTCTCCCTTGTAATTCACTATGATTTTTTTTTTTTCGTGTATTTGTGTGTGTCAGAGACTTAAAAACAGATTAGTTAAATGTCCCATTTGAACTATTTTCTTTGCCTTCACATTCACTGTCTTAATGAGCCAGGTTGAACATCTCAGTCTTTTGAGAAGAACCTGTTTAATGCAATATGCTTTTTGTCTCTGGCAAGAGGAGTAGGGCTGAGGTAACACCATATACCCTGACAAAAGATTCCCGTAAGTGGATGATGCTCACAGACTTTCCTCCTTCCCTAGGGAGAGATTTGAATAATGCAAGGTTAAGGGCCTTGGCATATTACCTCAGGACAGCTGTTCCAGTCCTGCAGAACAACATGAAAAAAACACAGAGGCAGACTGGGATGGGAGGTGTTATCAAACAAACAATGCTTGTCTCGCTGCTGTAACAATGAGCACAAGGTGCAATGCCGGGACAGATGGATAGTGAGAAATCAGGAGGGAAAAGCACAGATCATAAGCTAGAACTGAGGAAAGGCTAGACAAAAAAAGCAAAGGTGTGTCACTCGTGACATTGAAACTGTGATCTTGAGTTCTGCTGGCTTTTTTATCCTCCTGACTAAAGCTGTGATGAAATAAGGCCAGTCAGGGACAGAGAGAGGTGTCAGGAAGACATTGGTCACTTAAGGAATGAAACAGTGCTCAAGGGTCTCAGTTGTGACATTTTCCAGAGGTACAGACAAAAGGTTGAACATCCAACAGAGAACTGAGGCAAGAGGGGAGTGGGGAGCCAGGAAAGAAGAAATGAGAAAAAGAGCATTCATGTTGTTTAGGTGGGCTGTCACAGCTGACTCGCAGGCTATGGTAGTCATCACAGATTGTCAGCCTCACAAAGCTGGATTTAAGCACTTTTAATATTACTGAAGTGCTTATTTATAACATAATGACTCTATTCAGGTAAATGACAAGTCCTTAAGTAAACTTTGATGGGGAGAGGCGTTTCTGTGCCTCAGCTGCCTTTGTGAGCCCTTTTTTCCTTTCCATCTTTAATTCTTATAACAGCTTACCCCTAACCATCATCTCTAGCTTTCACCAGTTTCATGTAAGCGTTCCTGGGTCATCATGTGTCATCTATTATACTGTAAGCTGGTCCTTCTACACTCCTAATTTTCCTAGGATTTTTAAAATTTTTGCAGCTTCCTCTTCACCTTACTATCTTGAAGGTGTTGTGTGATCTAAGAAAGAAAAAAACCAAAACTTGCCATCTTTATGCTTGATCATGTGAAATCTTCATGAATGCTTATCAGTATGACATGTTTCTGTCACTGATCCATCACATTGCAGCTGCCCTTCAGTCTGCTGTCTTGCAGATATAACTACATGTTAAGAAAACCATAATACTGGAGGATGTTATTTTTTGAATGAGTCTGTTTTCAGTACTACTTGTTTATGTTGAAGAGATAAAAACAGAGAAACAGAGGTATGACTGTCAGTCAACATAAGGTTGCAAAGCTACTTTCCCTTAAAGCAGTTGGAATTTTAACCCAATAAAATGTTAATTTTTGGGGGGGGGAGTTCAAGGCTTTTTTAAGGACCCTGTTACAGAAAATAAGGTCAGTATTCTGAAGTTAGTGACATTCATTTTTATCAGATAAGCCTGATGTCTCTCATCTGTGTCCACAGAGATCAACTGACTTATTCCAGTTTAAAAAATGGAAAATGGGAGAGTATGCTCTCCATCAAAAAAATCTCCTGGCATAAAAGCATTCAGAAGCCATCAGTTTATGTGATGTGAAAAGTAATTAAATGCAACAACAGCATGACATCAGCAGTGGATAATTTTCAGACTTTAAATGTCATTCCTTTTAAACTCAAGAGTTGTTTGAGGTTTTTGTCTCCATTTCACAAGATAGAGTACAAAACATTGTGACACGCTTAATATTTCTTCCGCCAAGCCGTCCATTCTGATTTCATTCTCACCCTTTACAGAGTTGTTGATTTCAGCCTGCATTTGGCTGCCAAAAATGCGATTGCACACGCAGCACCAAGAACAAAGTGAAAATGAATTATGCATTGGGAAGGAAGTTACATTTGAGTCAAAAAACTTAAGACTTCAGCACCTCCAAATTACAATATAATTTATGAGTGAATACATTTAAAGAGATAGCAACGGACTGAAGTAAGAGAGGGTCAGCCATGTCGAGGCTTAATATAATTTACAGTAGCTTTCAATTATTTATTTTTAAGAAGCCACTGAGCACACTGGATCTTTTCAGTGGTAATGTCAAAATATGGATATTGGGAAAAAGACATGAATAATAGTGACAGGTTTTTATGCATGATAATGGTATATGGGGACATTTAAAATATGGATCGCTCACCAGAGCAAAAAGCACATGTCATTTACTCTAAAAATACATGACTGTATGCTTAGTGGCTCTTCTCCTGCACTACAAAAGTTTGCTGAACTTGAGGGTTTTTTTTTTTTTTATTCTTGCTTCTTCTCTCTTTTGATTTAAAACTTTTTGCTTTGAAAAAATGGCTGGTGAGTTCAGATTTACTTCCCAGAAATAAAAGAGGCAAGACTCTTCACAGTGACTCAGACAGAATGAAAGCAAGCCTTTTAAGACTTCCAGCTCATGCAGTCAACAATGCTTTGCTTTTTACTTATCTGTTTCATAATATTATAGCTAAAAGAAGTGTGTGGCTTTTGACACCTTGAAATGAAGTTTGGAAGATCTGTTTTCACTTCCAGAAACAGGCAAGTTTCTTCAGCACTGAAGTTACAAGAGGATTGTTGATTCTCAGATCCCTACGTAATACTTGCTCTAATACTATAAACATCAAAATTACTGAAAACTTGATTTTGACTTGCAGATTTATGCAAAATAATGTGGTCCAATGGCTATTTACTCAAGATACCCACCTATGCCCGGACCCCAGAAACCAGGAAGCATATTGAGGTGCCTCCAGCCAGCAATCCAGACAGAAACAGACGCCCTATAACTTCTACATCATATCTGTCTGTCCCAGGCAGATCTTAAATGCTTTAAGATAGGGATTTAGACAATTTTATTTAGTTACCTGAAATCTGGATAAACGTGTCCCTTGTGCCTCTGTAGAGACCACTCTGCTCAGCCTTTTCAGATGGCGCTTTTTGGATCAGCCTTACACGTCATATTCCAGGGGACAATGGGGTCTAAAAGCTAGACTCTAGAGTAAAAATAAGTTCTGCTTCCTTGGGTTACCACCAGCATTTTGCCTCCATCCTACCGATGTGGTTGCTTTGCTCTTTGTGGGCAACCTATTTGGCCTTGGAAGTGCCCCCTCATCCTGTGGCTGTGTACTCTCTCTACAGGTATTTGTGGTAGTTAACTTTCCTGTTAAGGCTGATCAGAAGTAGAAAATCAGCATATTTTGCAATAACAAAAGTGAGAGTTAATGAAGTATTTAATACGTTGGGACTGGCATTTAGAGCTTCCTCCTTTTTTAGTTCATTGATTTCTATGCCTCTCTTTTTCTGTGTTTCTCTCTTTTTTCCTGGTTTTTCTCACCACACTAGAAATGCACTGAAGAATACCTGATCACATAGTGGAGATTCCCTCCTGAGGTGTGAGAGTTCTGGTCTCATAAATTAAACACTTTGAGTATTTAAAGAGAGATTTTTCAAAGGTTGCGCTACAAGAGCTGAACATTTAATGTAGAGTGCAAATCCTTGCAATTCCTTTCCATGTTGCTGCTTTACAGGAAAAACAAATAAACAAACTGTGGTATGACCTGCTGTAGCTCCAAATTCAAGGAAAAAAATCATAGGTTACAGTCTAAGGTAGAGGAAGGAAATGTTCAGCTGAGGGTTGGACATTTGCATTGCAATAGATAAGTTAGTTTTTTAGAGTACTTGTGGTTCTCAGTGAACCATTCAGATTTTGGTGGCATCTGAAGATTCCCATACTTATGTATCTCTCCCTAAACATTGCAAAAAAGCTCTACTTGCCTTGAAGCTATGGCATCTGGTCACAACCATAAGAGTCACATTAATCCCACTACTATCATTATTGCCAACACTAAGAGTAGTTCTTATCTAATTAAATGTGGACCTTACCCCTGAGCTAGAGATCCTTTGGCTCTCTTAAGCAAAGCAGAGAAATAGATACTTTTAGGGTGCAATGCACCTTACTCTTGACTAGAAACCCAAAATATGTCAGCTAACAGAAGTGATTTTCTTCAAGCGTGCAGGATTTTGACTTTTTGGTTTGTTGCTTTTTTTTTTTTTTTTTGTAGATTATAAAAACAATATTAAAATTAGCTGAGGATTAGCGTAAAAAGCATGGGCACCTACCATTACCTGAGGTAGATCATTCTTTATTTCTCTGTTTGAACTTAGAACTTTGTTAGAGATGAAATGTACTCATCTTAAATAAAGAGGTACAAAGGGTAGTTTTGTCATTTACCATTTTAGGAAAACATTGACCTGAGTTTTGTACTTTGTGAATAAATCTGGGAGTGTTTTAAGGGGGGCATTTTTGTTTGTTTTGGTTGATTTGTTTATTCTGGGGGTTTTTTTTGTTTGTTAGTTCGCTTGTTTTCTATTTTTCTTTTTTTTTCTCACAAACGTTTTTCTTTTTTTTCTTTTTTTTTCTTTTTTATTTATTTCTTTTTTATTTCTTTTTATTTTTATTTGTTTTCTTCTCTAGGTCTTCTTTATTGAACAGAAAGTGATCATGGCCATTATCATCCCATCAGCTGCCATGCTGGTAGAGACAAGCAAAACTAAAATTGAAGAGATATTTAGTGGTTGAATCCTATAACAGTTCATGCAAACTCTCTCATATGCAAGGACAGCTTTTGTTTTTTTTGTTTTTATCAAGTTAGCGTAACTGGTTCATATCGTCATCAACAGATCAGAACAGACCAAGTGACAAAGTGCGTCTGTGCATGAGATGAAATCACCGCTTCCCAGTTAACAATAGTGGGGAATACCCAAAGACATTGTGAAATAAGGAGGAAATAACTTACTAAACATTGCATCTTCTGAAATTCCTTATTGATTTTCTGGTATGATCTTGTCTGATATCACAACAACACAGAAGAAAATGGGAATTATCTGATCTTTAGTTTATCAATAAATCTCATTTCTTAGAAAGTGTCACAAACCTAAGCCAAATCCTACAGCTTCTAAACTGTTCATTCTGCACTGACTTTGTGTTATTTGTCTTTCCAGATATTGAAGATCCCTGTGTCTGATTATTGGTCATGAAATATAAACTACCATGGAGGGAAGGACTGGATTCTTTTGGTTTGGATTTTCACACAGGGAGTGAACATTATGAATAAAAGTGGACTAGTATTATCCAGATGTTGTTCAAGAACATAATTTAAGAAAGGTAGGAGCAGGCAAGGCACATGTGACCTCAGACAAGTTTTGCATACTGTAAAAGGGATTTCAGTACTGTCTTTGTGGCTGTCCCCACGAGCGCATGAAGTGATCAAGCCAGAAAAGTGGGAAATTAACAACAACTTCACCTAGTCCCAGCCTTTAATCTTTGTCCAGTTCATGACAGCAGAAAAAATAAAAACACCCCCAGGCCAGAAGAGAACAGTTCGTACTTTCTACCATGAGTCATGTAGGGACAAATAATGGGCTTAAAGTTGGGAATTGCACAGATTGGTAGAAGAATGAAAGATAAATAAACCCCTTTTCTCCTTTCAATACATTACTGTGTTGTTCCCTTTATGGAAAGGGAGTTAACTGGCACCAAGCTGTTTATCTTCTTCAAACACACATGAGCTATAACCAGTGTCATTCATCACTCAGTCCAGGGGTGCTGCACCTGTGAAAAGATTGGCCTAGAAACCAATGGTAGAGATTGTCCAGTCTGGTTTCTTATAAAGCGAGACATTTAAATCCTACTGCTTAAAAATGCTGGATTTGCTGAGGTTTGCAACAACAGTCCATCATGAACCACATCTGCCCAGCAACCCCAGAAAGCGAGGCTGCCTTTTACCAACAGCTGACCTTATAAAGCAACATTCCTAACGTGAGTCCTTTGAGCCAAATACCTCACAGACAAAGGGCTTTTCTCATGATCTTCAATCTACATTTGGAGTTGCCAGTCTATGCCTTGAAAACTTCCACATTTTCCTCGCGAATCATGCAAAACTCTTAAGGTTTAATGGTCTCTCACATTCTCTTTCCTCAAGTGATTCTACCCTTCAGGAAGATTTATGCCTACCTGTCAAAAGCTGCTAGATTTCTATCTCTCTTTCTTTCTACCTCTCTCTCTTCTTTTTCTACCCCCTGAAGTTTCAGAGCTGGTTGTCACTCTT
Source organism: Nesospiza acunhae (assembly GCA_013398715.1). NCBI lineage: Eukaryota > Metazoa > Chordata > Aves > Passeriformes > Thraupidae > Nesospiza > Nesospiza acunhae. Next base: position 275,917 of record VZSU01000966.1, read on the forward strand.
TAACAGTTTATTTTCCATAAATACACAGTGAGCATTTCACCCTTCCCTCAACACTGGAGCACATTCTGCTTTCATATGCAAATCCTCTCAGTCAACAATGTAACAGGAATATGTTTAAACAAGAATAGAGATAGCTAATCAATGTACTTCCCTAAGATTACTTATTCCTGAGTTACTGAGTCTGTCTTTGCTTGGTCCTTGCTCAGTTACAACTCTTGTGAATGTCTAGGGAAGTTTAGTTTGTGAAACAACTGGGAGAGATGTGAGTAAGAGTATTAGCATAGGATTTTATATTAGTCTATTATTATATCAGAGATATCACTGGAGTGGACTTCTGAGGGTATGAAGACGCTGCAGGTTTCTTACTGACATCCTTCCATTACCATTGTGTCTATTTCCCAAATAAGGTGCCTGTTATGACTTGGTCTGTAAATCTGGGAAGCCCCACAGCATTATAAAGATATTCCAGGAGTGCACCAAGCACTGGGCATCTGCAGGGGACTGACCCTGGCTGGGTTCCAGGCACCAGCCACAGCCAATCTCCCATTCGCCTCTGCAACTGGACAGGGGAGAGAAAACATAACACAAGGTTCATGAATTAAGGACAGGAGGAGATCAGTCACCATCGTGGGCAAGACTGACTTAACTTGGAGATATTAACTGAGTTTATAACCAACAAAAGCAAAACAAGATTATGAGAATTAAAGTAAATCTTAAAAATAGCTTCCCCCAGTGTCTTCCTTCTTTCCAAACTCTATCTCTTTCCCCTTAGTGGTGCAGGGAAATGGGAATGGGGTTATGGTCAGCTCATCAGATGTTGTTCCTCCTGCTGTTCATGGAGAGGTTTGAAATCCTTCCCCTGCTCCAGTGTGACATCCTTCCTGTATGAGAAAGTTCTCCACTAATTACTCCAAAGTGGGCCACTGTTTCACAGGGTTCAGCCCTTCAAGACCAGGCAGCTCCAGTGCAGGATCTACAGGTCACAAGCATTATCAAAAACCTGATCCAGCCTGGGCTCCTCTCTCCACAGGTCTGCAGGTCCCTGCCAGAAACCTCCTTCCAGCAGAGGCTTCCTATGGGTTGACATCCCTCCTTTGGGCATCCCCTGCTCCAGCCTGGGCTGCTCCAGGGGCTGCAGGGCAACCTGAGCTCCAGGGCCTGGAGCAGCTCCTGCCCCTCCTGCTGCACTGCCCTGACAGTCTGCAGGGATGCTCCTCTCACGTGGTCTCACTCTGCTCTTCTCTGAGCAGAAATACCTCTACATTATATGTTTTTCCTCTTCCTAATATGTTATCACGGAGGCATCACCATTTTTCTTGATGGGCTTAGCCTTGACAAGCAGTGAGTCCACTCTGGACCCAGCTGGCATTTGCTCTGCTGGACATGGGGAAGAATATTCCAGCAGCATCTCTGAGAAGTCACCAGCCCCTCCAAAAAGCTGCCCAAACCTGATCACACAAATCTCAGGCCTGTTTTCCCTTAGCTCCATTTAACTAGTTAAAAAGAAATGTTTCCATTTAAATATATTGCTTTTCTCCCTACTCATATTTGTTTAGAGAGGATTCTGATGTCTCTAGGTTAGCCAGTTATTTCTTAGGTCTGCAGATATGTGTTCAGAAATACAAATATTAATTATTAAATATTGGGATATAAAAGCCTATTTTCCAGCTATACAATCTTTACGGATTTGAAAGAGTGGCAAAAGGATTTCTCATGATTTTGATTACCCTATGACCATTGAAAAGGTGTTTAGTGAGTGTTCAGTGTTTTCAGCCTGTCCCATTTGATCATAAAAACACGTTTCTAACATTTCTGCTAAATATGTCAAAGGACTAGATTCTGTCTTTTTACCTAAAAATGTTGGGCTGTAAGAGCAGAGATGAGAAATAACTATTGCTTCATTGTTTTTCTACTTACTGACAGACTAGGATTCCTCCCACTAAGATATTTTAAATCCTGCTTTAAATATTCAAACTGAGGGTGAAAAGATTATCCAACAGTGTTAATGTCAAATTTACTTTGCATGAAGTGCACTAGAAAGGAAAATTCGCCTTAACAAGGATCAACATTACATGCTAAAAGACTTGCACTAAACTACATTGATTGATTTAAAAGACTTTGGGAAAATATGCGCATGTTCCAGAGTGCCTTTTTTTTTTAAGGTACTGTGAGATTTATGGTATTCCTCAAGAAACTGCATCAGGAGGATTCCTCGCCTATACAAGCCCAAGCCAGATCTTCAGCTTCTGTTCATTAGAGGCTACCTGGGGATAATGGGATATTTCCAGAGTTAAATCATGATCCTGAAATTCTCCTTATTTATTGGCAAAAATGATTACCTCATAAAATTCTCACATTCAAAGGCTCAAAAGCACTTAAGAATGACAAGTGAGTTTTACATGGACAGTCAAAACAAAAGCTTTTCCCAGGCAAGTAAGCAATTTCCCCATCTACCACCCATCATGACAGAGCCCTGTGTGTCCTTAAAGATTCAGTCATGGTTTCCCTTGACTGTTAATGTTTCCAATTAAAGCAATATTAAAGCAATCCTCTTGTTATCAGAGGGGATGTTGGGCAAGTAGCAGTTTCTCAGTATGAATAAGCAGTTCACAGCTGGCTCTACATCTCCTCAGTATGCAACAAAATAGAAGTCAAAACCTGTGGATGTGAAGACCCTGTGCTCTGCTAATTCCAGCAATAAACACAGAAATTTTACAGTGACATGCTGAATGAGCTTTTCATCCCTGCATTTGTGCTGAGAGACTGAGCTGGACTCAGTTCAGGTAGCAGACCCGTTTTAGTGAAGCAATGCTTTGGGGCTTATATTAAAAGGCAGAATAAAACATAATGCTTCCCTATCTCAAGCTACAGAAACGACACTTGCTGTGTTTTTCAACCTCCTTTTGAGGTTTGTATTGGCAGAACATCAGTCACTTTATTTCGACAGCACCACTCTTCATAGCTCTAAAAGTGTTTCATAGAAGCCAGTAACATCCTAATTTCGAGCACCAGCAGACAAATTATGTGTTCAGAAAACATGCCTGTGTTCTTTGTTTCAAAACCTAGTTGATCTAGTTTGTTTTAAAGTGGGGTGGGTTTGTTTTTTCTTGTTTTATTTGTCTGCTTTTTTAATCACTCCTTGTAAGCTGCATGGTTAATTTACAATTTATGTTCATGAACCAGCAAATGGTTAGTACATACGCATATATGCTGTTTTGCTCTCTTCCTGTCCCTCACAAGAACATGAAAAATATGGATATTTTACTAGACATTCATACTCTGAATCCAATGTTTAGGTATTGAAATCAAGAGCGGAACACACTGAATGTGAGATACAGCTTCTTATTGATTTTTCTTTGCACTGTTTTCTCAGTAACCCACTTGCATTTTACTCTTATTTAAATAGATTGTATAACTGATGAATTTAAGCACTATTCAGCATAAATTACCTCTAAATTCTGAAAAAAACCCTCCTGCTAACATATTTTTTCCATAGATGATTTGTATCGGAATTGTGAAACTAAGGCAGAAGTCAGTGGTTTCATATTCAACCCAAGGCAGTCATCTTGGTGTATTTTTCTAACCTTGGGTCTGTCACAGTTTCCCCATACAATTAGAAAAGAAATTACATGTCTTAAAAATGTGGTTGAGAGGAACTAAGTGCCAGTGACTGTATAGAAAACTAATGTATCTCCCTGGGATTCTTTGAGTATAGCTTGGTGATCAGAATACTTCCTGTAGAAATGGGGGAAATCATCCTCCAAAGCCTCCCTTGGACTGGGTTTGAGCTGAGTTTGAGCTTCCACATCCCAAATGAGTTTAATTGCCTCTTGCATGAACAGAAATGTTTTTCTGGCCTATGTGCAGCAGCTAGATTTTTCAATCTACCAGAAAAGCCTACATATATCATGTTGGACTGAAACACTAATGTAGAAAGAGTGAGTTAATATTATGGAGTTATCTTCCTGGATGTTAGAGTCACTTTTTAGTTATGTTTACACATATAATCTAGGAGAGCGTATCCCTTAGTACTGGGCAATTAAATTCTGCTTGATTGTTCTGCCTCTGGTTCACACATTTTATGTTGCTTTACTGCACAGTGACCCAGATTTAGCAGCAGTGATGGAACATGCACTGGCCTCTGGCTGTTCCATAACATGGTTGGTAAAGCACACTTTTGGAAGTGAAATCCGTGGCCTCCATCACCCACATCTGCAGAGCTGAAAACAGTTTTAGCATATCCCGGGACAACTTAAGATCTGTGGGCCTGTGCCACAGAGATTCGAACCAAAGCCAAAGATTATTGCTTGGCAGGAGAGCTACATGTGACGGACCATGGAGACTGGGGAGTCAAAGGCAGCACGGTGGGGTGGTAAATATATCTGATATGACCGGCTACAGCATCATGCCTTGACCACTGGGCCAGCAACAATTCCTCATGCCTTTGATGCTGACAGTTGTGATAAGTTATCAGGAGTTCAGTTTTTGGTGCGCTGTCTTGACTGTCTTTCTTCTACCAATATATTACCAGCTTGAATAATTTCAAAAGAAGTTTTCTGTTGTGTTTAACAAATTAATTGAAAGAGAGAAAAGACCCATTGAAGGTTGAAAATAAGTGTAACATACAAAGAGTAGTTTGTCACAGCAGCTATATCTCTATTTGAACTTCTGCTATTATTAACATATGCACTTAGAAACATGAAACAAACCTTAAAGGGTTTTTTTTTTTTAGCGCCCTAAAGCTGATTAAATCAAATGCAGATGCGGAATTGGTGCAAAACAGATGCTGGAAAGCCATGTCAATATCCTAAAGGAATCCATTCCATATCAGAAGGAAACTTAATTTCTACTATAAAGAATTTGATTATGCATTGTTATACCAAATGTGATTAATGTTTTGTGGTGATTAATCAACTGCAAAATATATAATTATGCCATCTGTATTTTTCCAGCTTCTTGTCACTTAAGAATTACACTGGGGAGTGGGAGGTGGGATAATGAGCACTGGTGGCATTTAGAGTGCTTAAAACTGCACTCCAAAAGCCTGAGGAATCCACTAACAAAAAGAACTGGCATTTATTCTAATAGCAAAACCTCTAAGCATATTAAGTAAGAACGCAGAAGACCCATTGGCTTGATAGCTACTTATGTGGAAGACCCAGTTATGGAGTTCAAACAGCCTGGGACCCATGAGGGCTTGCTCCAATTCAAAGGTAACCTATTAAGACCCCAGGAGAGTATTCAGGATTTGACTTTTGGTCCACCTCCTGCTGTCTGATTTATGAAACAGCCCTGACACTGATGCAAGGATCATCGACTGTCTTCTGGTTGCATGTAAAGTGAAGTATACTTGCAGTGACAGTTGAGAGCAAAGAATTCTAACTACTTACATATATTTTATTTTTTTTTCCCCCTAGGGAAGGCAATTGTTTAGGTTCAGATCTTAGGTAAGACACTTGGCCCACAAAATCATCTGTTAAACCAAGAGACGCCTTTTCAAAATGTCATGCAGAATTAAGGTAAAAGAAGTAAAACTAAAGGTTCCTTTGGGAAGCTGGTCCCAACCACACTACAGATGAGTGATCTGTATTAGTCTTTTATCTGCTCTCAAATTAAAATACATCATTTGGGAGATTCATCCTTCATCTGTTTGGCGTTTGCAGAGAGAAGAAAATGTGAAGACTGAATCCAGAGTCTTAATAATTCCCACAAGCTTGTAACTAAAAGCATTCTGGTGATACTTTCTTTTATTTTGTTCACTTGCTTTCTTTCTTAGTTTTTCAAATAATATAATGTTTATGTAAAATATGGTCTAATGCTTCCCCCTTTAATCTATCTCATTTAACACTGTTGAAAAGTATCATACTGGAACCTGCTGAAATCCAACAGAGCGAAGGCACGTCCTGCACCTGGGGAGGAACAACCCCAGGCTCCAGCACAGGCTGGGGTGACCTGCTGGAGCAGCTCCTGGGGGTCCTGGTGGACAACACGGGGTCCATGAGCCAGCAGCACCCTGGGGGCCGAGAAGGACAATGGAATCCTGGAGTACATTGGAAAGAGCATTCCCAGCAGGTCAGAGAGGGATCCTGCCCCTCTGCTCTGCCCTGTGAGGCACATCTGGATTGCTGTGCCCAGGTCTGGGAACCTTGGGAGCTCCTGGAATTGGTCCAATGGAGAGCTATAAAATTCAGCAAGGGACTCTTTTGAGGATCTTCTTCCCCATGAAGAAAGTCTGAGGGAGCTGAGTCTTTCCAGACTCGAGAGAAGACCAGTGACAGGGGGCCTCTTCAATGTGTATGAATATCTAAAGGGGAGGGTTCCAAAAGGATGAACCAGGCTCTGCTCAGTGATGCCAATCCGTAGGAGAAAAGGCAATGAGAAAAAAATTAGTCCACAGGAAGTTCCATCTGAATATGAAGAGGAATTTCTTTGCTGTAAAGTGTTGGTGCTGGAACAGTGCATCCAGAGATGTCATGGAGTCTCCCTCACTGGAGATATTCCAGAACCATCTGGACACAATCCTGTGCCAGGATTGAAGCAGGGATCTGGGATGAGATGAGCCACTGTGGTTTTTTCCCACCTGAGACATTCTGTGGTTCTGTGATCTCCAAAGAAAGAGAAGAATGCAGGCCCATGTATATAGTTTAATCATGATCATGGTGTAGTTTTGAATAAAAGATTCATGGGATGAGGTGGAAACTAAGTGTTAAGAGCTTGAAATTTTGATCCAGTCAGTGCTTTTATTTTGCACTCCTTGAGACATAAGACAGGGTTTATTAAACTTCAAAAATACTCATGGGTTTACTTAAAAGTCTTAAAAAGGAGCTAAATACACAGGTACTCACTGGCATTTTAGACACGCACCACGGCTGTTAAAGTTCAGCTGCAACTCCAGAAGACCATGGCCACCTCAAATATTGCGTCATGCTTGCTAGTTCCTTTGTGGATAACTTGGATATCAGAGAAATGATACCACATGTTTGTTTAGGTATTTGGCCCACCCTATGTCTTTCAGTATATGGATCTCTGTATCTATCAGCCTTTGAATTCTCCTTGTGAATGGAAACTTTTGTCTTCCTTCTTGTGTTCTGCTTCTCCCTTGCCTTTTTAATTTGTAACATATCTATGCACATTTAAGAACATTTAAGGGATTAGTCATGATTGGTTGAGAGCACTTGCAACCCCCCAAATAAAAAAAAAAAACAATAACAAAGTGATGTTACTAAAGTGAGCATCTGGCAAAACTCGTTGATCAGGGAGAGGTAAAGCCTGATAAAGGAAAATAAAGATTTTCTTACATGAGCACATGCTTTAGTAATGAGCAATAACAGGGGAAAAAGTAAACTACAGTAGAAGTTGCATGACAGTTTGAGTTTGGTTGATATATACTTGGTTTTAAAGTTGCCTCTATGTGTCAGTCTTTTATTCATGGTCGGCAGATAGTATGGATCCAGCAGAAGTAGTATAATGATTTGAAATATCAGTGCAATTATGTTTTAGGGTCAAGTACATTTTTAACATCCTTCCTGATGAAAAAAGGAAGAAATAAAGAAAAAAAAAAAAAAGAAAATAAAAGCAAAGGAAAAAACAGAGTGGAGATGGCAAGAAACAGAATACAGAGAAAGCCCACTTCTAAAACTGATAATGAACAGACGAAAAATATTTGGAATCATAGTACTCTGTATAATGTGAGATCACTAGGTAGCGGCAGTACCCTACTTTGTGTCCACTACTGTAATTTTCTGACTTCTGTGGGTCTTTGCAATTGCAGAATATTTTGAGCATCAGCAGAAGCCACTGCTGCCCCCATGTCACCATCATCACCTTTTGTTCCCTCCTGAAGTACTTACAACTTGGTAGTTACAACAATTTCTCTCAAGTTGTTGATACAGTTTGGATCAAATATATTAAATTACAAGTGTGTGAGTGAGTGAAGTATTAAAGAGTGACTGAGTGTGAATTATTAGATTAAATAATGTGAATTAACATAAGAACAGTTAATCTACACTAGGAAAGTAGTTACTGGAGTCTCCCTTTATCATCAAAGAAAATATACTCCACGAAAGGATGATTCAGACCACTGGTAACATCAAAGAAAATATACTCCACGAAAGGATGATTCAGACCACTGGTGATTTTCCCTGGAATTTGCACTCTAATTTTCACGTTAATAGAAACAAGGAACAATTGCATTGATTTCAGTGGTGATGAGACTTTTAATTTTCTGGTGGTGGTGAAGGACTATTGGTTCTAGTATGCTCCCCTTTTCCAGCCATTCTTTCAAAATGAAATGCTCTAATTCTAAAGAATGGACAAAGCTCTGAAAATCATACTGCAGGGAAACCATCTACATTCTTCTGTGACTGGAAATGAAGGGGGAAAAAAGCCTGATGACCCAATAGGTCATTCTCTTTGCTATTTTTTTGTGATTTCTTGCCAATTCTGTCTCTGTAAGTCTTGATTAAATATTCAGAAAAATCATTACTTATACATAAAGCTATTCATTTAAAGGTGCTTCAAATAAAGCGGATTACAAACACTTTGTTAAAGGAAGGCAACATTCAAAAGATACCATATCTTTGAGTCCCAATTAGGCCAGATAATTAAGGAACTATATTGCAATTAAGTTTACATCCACTGGATAGAACTTCTTGCCAGATAACAGAAACATCTTAAGTGTAGATTTGTTTTTTTTTTTGGTTGTTGTTTTTTTTTTCCTATCAGGATTATTCTCACAGTGTGAGATCATTATTTCAGATAGAATATAGCCAAACTTTATTGAATTGTGAAAAAAAAAAAGTAAATTTACCTAATTAAAAATTATAAGTTCAAGCTTGCTATTACAAATGAAAACAAATATGAAAACTCTTTGGTGCAAAGGGATTCTTTTGTTTTAAATGGATACATACACACATCAGCAGTATTAACTCCTAGAGTACTGTGGGGCAGTAGATTTACTTCTCTCATGCACATGGTTCTAAGGATCTAAGAGGTCACCTCATTCTGACTCAAAGGTTAACAAGTGATCCACCGTGAGTTTTCTTTATCTTCTTCAATGACAGTTTCAAATGATTTCTTCAATCCTCAAATACATCTGGTCTGGCTCCATTTAGGAGACACATATGATCTCTGAAACTCTGATTTCAGCACAAAATTACTGTCCTGGATCTTATGCTTACAACTCTTATGACTTTCCTTTGATTTCTGGTGCATCCAGCTCTTGCCCTATTCACAAACTCACAGTTTTCAACATAAGAAGCTGCTGCTTTAATTGAACCAATTTTCTAAATTACACAATTGGCAGCACTGGATGCATTTCAAGATCAAGAACACTATTTCCAAGTAGTTAACTTTTCATTCCCTTTGTTTTCTTCCATCATAATTCCAATGTTCTTTTTCCCTGTCCAGCCTGCATGTACAGTTACAAGCTATAGAAATCAAAAATTGGTCTGTCTGTCATCCATTTGAAATCTAATTGTTTTTCTTTCAAGGATCCCACCCTGAGCTTGAATATGACAGACTTTTTTTTTTTTTTCCCTAGAATTCTGCCTCCTGCATTTGCTAAGCACTACTTCCCACCAGGTGTTTTTTAACAGAAAACTCAATAAACTGTGGATTAGTTTGGGATTTCCTGTGAATTGGAATGAAACATGAACAAGGATATTCCTAAACTGCCTTTTTCTTAAGATTCTGATAAAAAAATGAGAGCTAGTATAATTTTGAAGGACATAGCAGCTGGAGTGACATATGACATATTTTGTGTGAGAACTACCCACTGATTATATCATTACAGGGATGATGCTGCTCTTTGCACATACTGAGCTCAAATTATGTTCAAAAGTAATCCCCTCACTAAAGAAAAAGTGAACTTATTCTCCCTGGCTTGCAGCAGTGCGTGTAAGGGTTTAATCCGATCCATGAGTGATCTGGTCTGAGTTTGAATACATTTTCAGGAGGTAAACTTACCCTGAATGTAACTCAAAGAACTTTGATGTGTTGATGGTTAACTTTACCACAGATCCCAGATGTTCTCATCCAGCTTGCATTATAATGTGCAGGAGATGGGTTAACATATGAGAGAGGATTTCATCTGGAACATGCTTTACTCACAGGTTGCAATACTACACCCCAAACTGATATTTGACTCTTATAGTCTTCTTTTTTATTTTGTCTTCATTTTTCCTTCCTGTTTTTTCTTGGTGTTTTTGCTGTGGTTTTTTTTTTTTTTTTTTAAGTTTGTTTATTTGTGTTTTATGGGTGTTGCTATCATATGACTACACCACAAGACTGAAGATTGAGAAATAAAAACTCTGAGTTAAGTCTCTGGGAGAAAAGTACCTTTGTATTAAAAACACCCACAGAAAGTTGTCATAAAATAGGACACAGGACATCCTAAATAACTTGTTAATAAGTAATACCTTCCTTCTGGCAATTCCTTCAGCAGCAGGGTATAAAACATATCTTTTGTTAGGGCTTAAAAAATATCATCACTTTGTAAACATAGAATTTTTTGTCAGTTCTTATCATTTATCTTTAAAAAAAAAGAGAAGAAGATACACATCTCTGCATAAAGGACGAGTTCAACAACTCTTTAGAAAAAGAACATTTTCCTTCCTTTTTAAAAATATTTGTTTAGGGAAGGGAGAAGTTAAACCACAAAACCCCTTGAAAACTAGTTTGTCACTTATCCACTCAGACAGCATCAATAACAACAACTGAGTTTTCCTTCAGTTACACACAGGAGTAGTGTATTCCTCAGCCTTTATCCTGAATTTCTGTAAAAGAATAATTAAATCCTGCTCTCTTTATTTCT